>CM046430.1:300100-839827 GCA_025506505.1 Flaveria sonorensis
GAAGGGCAGAGGGCAAGTGCTAGAGCATTTACAATGACCAGGAGGAGGCCAGGGTGGATCCCGATGTCGTGTCGGGTATGTTTCTAGTTAACCAAACTTGTGCCTCTGTATTGTTTGATTCTGGTGCTAGTAGGAGTTTCATTTCTGCTGCTTCCTGTGCTAAACTACCTGTGTAGTAGTAGAAGAAATGATGAGTCATTTGATGTAGAAATGCTATTGGTAAGTCTACCAGAATTTCTGATATGATTGAGGATTATGGCATAGAGTTAGAAGGCCATAGTTCCTCGGCTAAACTATTTGTGATGCCCCTAGGTGGATTTGATGTAGTTCTGGGGATGGATGGTTAGCAGCCTATGAGGCCAACATCGTGTGTCGCAAAAAGATGATCCGACTGACAGCACCCGCCAACATCGTGTGTCGCAAAAAGATGATCCGACTGACAGCAACCGATGGAAGTTCGGTAACGTTTACGGTGACCGAGTTACTACAGTTCCGAAGGTGATTTCGATGGTGGGGCCGAGAAGTGGATGAAACGCGAATGTAGTGCCTACCTGGCTTATATGGAGGATGTGGACGCGTCAGTACCACAATTGTCCGACTACCAGCTGTGTGTGATTTTCCAGACGTTTTCCCAGAAGATTTACCAGGCGTGCCACAGGACCGTGAGATCGAGTTTCAGATTGATTTGATACCTGGTGCTCAACCGGTTGCCAAGGCACCGTATCGATTAGCTCCAACAGTAAGGCCCCGTTCCGGAGACCTCACAGTTGGTTCATAGCATAAAAATTTCATAGTTAATAAACCATGCAGCGGAATTAATATCAAAGCCATTCCCTTCATTAATAAATACTGTTGCTAAGCAATACATTGTTAATTGTTATAGTTACAAAAGATCATGTTAATGCATTACAAAACAACAATATTAGTATGCGGAACGGATGCCAGTCTAGCCCCGACAAGTAGCCTCCCCTAGTGCCATCCTCAGCAAAATTACCTGACAACTGAAAATGCATAAAAGTTAGCGTTTGCTGAGTGAGTTCTAGTTTTAAAAACATTAAAATACCTTAAAGGTTTGTATACGAAAATACCCTTTAAAATATATACTTTTCATTCATGCGTGAACACACATCATATGTACAGTTAAGATAACATCCATTATCTTCTTTTTACCATTTACATCATCGTTCATCTGAACTTTTATTTTATCTTCACTTAATTTTGGACCATGTGTTTATGCCCCCGATATTGCGCACTAAACTGGTACTGATTCGAGGTCTACCATAGACCCCATACTGATGCACGAAGCCGACTCCAGTACCGGGGCAGCAAGGGTCCCCTCAATCTCAAAGATTGACCATGTGTGCATCCACGGGTTTAGCTAAACCGCTCACAGTTGAGCTAACAACCTAATGGTTGTGATCCTCATGTGAATTTGCTTGCAAGACTTTCTTTCGTTCTTTATGTTTCCACTTCTCATTATCATTAATGTTTCCACTTTCTTTAATGATAATACTTTACGTATACGGATAAATCACACCACGTAAAGTCACATAATAATATAATAAATAGGAACCAAGAACAGCTCAAAACATAAATAAAATAATCAGATAATAGCATCAAGTCAAACCAGGGTCAAACCCTAAAATTCTGATTTCCCAAAATTCCAGAAAATTTTCTAAGTGTTTAGGCGCATGAGCACTATGCAGACGCATGAGCCCTGCTTAGGCGCATTAACACTATTCAGGCACATGAATCCTACACTTAGGCATTTTAGCTTACATTCTGGGCATGAACTGTTCAGGCGCATGACTAGCACTTAGGCGCCTGAACAAAAGGGTTAGGCGCATGAACTACTGTTTAGGCGCATGAACTACTGTTTAGGCGCATGGACCTATACTTAGTATTTTCAGGCAAAATCTTGGGCGTATGGGCACTATTGTGGCGCATGAGCCCTGCTTGCAATTTTTCTAAGGCAAATTCCAGGCGCATGGACCCTGTTTGGGCGCATGGCCTGTACTTAGGCTTTTCTAAGTCAAAACCTCAAGCGCATGGGCCCTATTTGGGCGCATGACCACCTGTTATGCATTTTTCAGAATCAAGACTAACCCAGATCTGCATTTGCACCTGTTCTAAGCATAAACTAACATTCTAACAACCACACACATAACAAGCATAAACATACACAACATACGGGTATGCATAAACCAGTTGTAAAACATTTTAATCATGCATTTTCAGCCCCAAACAGTTTAAAAAACATAGAACCGGGTTTAGAACTCACCTAGTGCAGCAAACAAGTAAAACTCCACCGAACCTGCTTGCACACGAGTTCAAGCACCTAAACAAGCAAAAACAAGCACCAAAACACATAGAACACATATAAATCGGTTTTAAAGTTGAAAACCCAACAAAAACCGAGCCAAATATACAAACAACACTCACCAATTTCAAAAATCAGCCTTTTCTTTCTTGAACAACCTAGAACACAAGCTTCTTCTTCTTTCTTCTTCTTTTTCAGTCGAACAACACAGCAGCAGCAGGAAGGTATGGCGGCCATGCCCATATAAGGCACATTTTTTGACTTTTTGTACTATTTACACCATGCACCCCTCATCTTTTGCCCCTTATTACTTTCTTCAAGATACTTTTCTTTTCTTTCCTTGTTGCTTTTCTTTTATTTTAATTTGACAAAATTTCAGTGTGTTACAAGTCTACCCCCCTTAAAGAGGTTTCGTCCCAAAACACATCATTTCTCAAACAACTGTGGGTAGTGCTGTCTCATTTCTTCTTCTGTTTCCCACGTAGACTCGGAACCTTTCCGGTGTTTCCACTGCACCCGCACAAGTGGAACCACTTTATTTCTCAACCTCTTCTCCTTTCGATCGATGATTGCCATTGGTTGTTCCACATAATTAAGCCGTTCATCCACTTCGATATCTTCCAGTGGTACAATCATGTCTTCGTCAGCAAAGCACTTCCTCAGGTGAGATACATGTAATGTCGGATGAATTCCACTTAACTCCTCAGGCAGTTCCAATCGATAGGCCACCTCCCCTACTCGAGCAACGATTCAGAAAGGCCCTATATATCTCAGGCTCAGCTTGCCTCTCTTCCTGAACCGGATGATCCCTTTCCAAGGTGAGACCTTCAACATGACTCTATCACCCACGTTGAATTCGATCGGTCTACGCCTTTTGTCGGCATACGACTTTTGTCTATCCTTCGTCGCCTTCAAAAGGCTTTGATCTTTTCTAACTTCTCAGTCATAGCCTTGATCACCTCCACACTTCCCAACTCTTTCTGCCCGATGTCTCCCCCATACGGCGTTCTACACCTTCTAACCGTATAGCATCTCGTATGGTGGCATACCTATGCTTGCATGATAACTGTTGTTGTATGAGAACTCTGCTAATGGTAGGTGATCATCCCAACTTCCTCCAAGTCGATCACGCATGCTTGGATCATATCCTCAAGCGTCTGAATCGTCCTTTCAGACTGACCATCTGTCTGAGGATGATAAGCCGTGCTAATGTGTAGCCTCGTCCCCATCGCATCATGGAATCTTTTCCAAAACTTCGATGTGAACCGGGTGTTACGGTCCGACATGATAGACACCGGCACACCATGAAGAGCTACAATCTCCTTGATGAATAGATCCGCCAGTCTCTCGGAGGAATACGTCTCGTGGATTAGTAAGAAGTGAGCACTCTTAGTCAGACGATCAACTATCACCCATATGGTATCGTACCCCCTCGCAGTATGAGGTAGCTTTATATCTTACCCCCTTGGAAAAGTCCTGGATATACCCGAGTGGAAGTGGGAGCATATCACCATGGATTTCATTATGAAGTTGCCACGTACGGCAAGGGGGTATGATGCAATTTGGGTAATAGTTGATCGTTTGACAAAGAGTGCTCACTTCTTACCGATCCACGAGACGTATTCATCCGAGAGGTTGGCGGATCTGTTCATCAAAGAGATTGTAGCTCGTCATGGTGTGCCGGTGTCTATCGTGTCAGACCGTGCACTCGGTTCACATCGAAGTTTTGAAAGAGATTCCACGATGCGATGGGGACGAGGCTACAGATCAGTACAGCTTACCATCCGCAGACAGATGGTCAATCTGAAAGGACAATTCAAACACTCGAGAACATGCTCCGAGCATGTGTGATCGATTTTGGAGGAAATTGGGATGATCACCTACTGTTAGCAGAGTTCTCATACAACAACAGCTATCATGCTAGCATTGGCATGCCACCTTACGAGATGCTATATGGTAGGAGATGTAGAACGCTGTGTGTTGGGGAGACATTGGGCAGAAAGAGTTAGGAAGCATGGAGGTAATCGAGGCTATGACTGAGAAGCTAAAAAAGATCAAAGCCTTTATGAAGGCAGCCAAGGATAGACAGAAGTGGTATGCCGATAAGAGGCGTAGACCGATTGAGTTCAACATAGGTGATAAAGTCATGTTAAAGGTCTCGCCCTGGAAGGGGATCATCCGGTTCCGGAAGAGGGGCAAGCTGAGTCCGAGATATATAGGGCCTTTCCGAATCATTGAAAAAGTAGGGGAGGTGACCTATCGACTAGAATTACCTGATGATTTAAGTGGAATTCACCCGACATTCCATGTATCTCATCTGAGAAAGTGCTTAGCTGATGAAGACATGATTGTACCACTGGAAGATATTGAAGTGGATGAACGGCTTAATTATGTATAGCAACTAGTGGCAATCATCGACCGGAAGGAGAAGAGACTGAGAATAAAGTGGTTCCACTCGTACTGTGCAGTGGAACATCGAAAGGGTTCGAGTCTACGTGGGAGACTGAAGATGAAATGAGACAGCATTACCCACAGTTATTCGAAGAGTGACAGGTTTCGGGGATGAAACCTCTTTAAGGGGGGTAGACTTGTAACACCCAAAACTTCGGTCAAATAAAAAGAAACTAAAAGTAACAAGAAGAAAGCAAAAAGAAGCCAAAGATTAGGGGTGTTTTGTGTAAAAGTACACAAAAGTCAAAAAATGCACTTTATATGGGCATGGTCGCCCATATCTTCCTGCTGCTGCTGTGTTCAACTGAAAAAGAAGAAGAAGCTGAAATCGAAGTTCTCTCGGTTCTAGAGAGAGATTGAGGCTGTTTTGATCTTGGTATGTATTTCTAACATAATTGGCTCGTTTTATGTTGGGTTTTGACCATGAACCGATTTATATTTTTATGTGTTTCGTTGTTTTTTTTGTGCTTGTTTAGGCGTTTGAACTCTTGTGCACACGAGTTTGGAGGAGTTTTGCTTGTTTGTTGCACTAGGTGAGTTCTATACCCCGGTTTTTTATGTGTTTTAAACTTCTTGGGGCTGAAATTCATGTTTAAAAGGTTTTGCAGCTGTTTTATGCTTTACCGTATGTATATGGCTGATTATGTTTGTGCTTTATGGTGGTTTATGTGTTGTTGATGCTTAGGATGTTGGGTATAAGCTTCAAACAGATGGCTAAGCAGGATTGGTTAGGAATTGTTGGTGTTTTCGTGGTTGTATGCCTGCTCTAGATGTTAAGCATGTTAGATCGATGATAAGGATGTGTTAGACCGAGGATTGGGGACTGAATAATTGCATAAGTGCATTTGCAGGTTGGTTAGTTCATCCACATTTAAGAGTTGAACACACTTAAAGTACTTTGCTCATGCGCATTTGTTGTATGTTCATCCGCATTTGTAGTTGCTCATGCGCCCAAGTGTTCTTCCGCATTTCTTTTATTCATGCGCATTTGCTACAGTGTTCATGCGCATTTGTTTTAGTCACTCGCATTTGTTCTACCAGCATTTAGTTGGACACTTGGAATAATCTCTGGACTTCCATCCGCATTAGTATTTGTTCATCCGCATTAGTTATTGTTCATCCGCATTACTATTTGTTCATCCGCATTAGTTATGTTCATTCGCATTTGTCTAAGGACTTAGGATTTTTTTGAAGCTTGGGAAGTAGAATGTAACGGGTAAGTTCTGGAATGTTTTGTTGGTTCTTGTCTGTTATGGTGATGCATGTGTGGGCTGTTGTTGATGCTTTATACTATGTATAATGTGACTTTACGTGGTGTGTTTATATTCGTATACGTAAAGTATTATCGTAAAGGAAGTGAAAGATTAATGTTAATAAAAAAGAGGAACATAAGAAAAGTATGAAAAGTCTTGCAAGCAATGAAATGAGGTGCGCGACCATGTTGTCGTTACAGACTCGGATGGAGTGCAATCATTGAGATTGACTCGAAGGGGGTCTGATCCTTGAGATCTTCCCGAAAGATCTCGTGATGCTCGCCCCGATACTGTGTCGGTTTTCGGACATGAGTCGGTTGCAAACAGAGACGGGGTCCTTGTCGCGTACCTCGGCACAGTATCAGTCTACGGACATGAGTCGGGGGTATTGTATGAGACAGGATCCAAATAGAAAGTGAAAGATAATGAAAATGTACGAAATGAACGAATACGTGAATTAATGAAAGATAATTAAGTTTATACGTTGATGTATGTATGATGAGTGCTCACGTGCGAAAGTAAAGGAAGTATTTTATTGAAAAGGGTATTTTCATATATAAATCCTACAAGGTATTTTAAACGTTTTAAAGCTAGAACTCACTCAGCAACGCTGACTTTTATGCATTTTCAGTTGGCAGGTAATTGTTGCTGAGGATGGCACGCGGGGGAAGCTACTCGGTAGGGCAAGACTGGCATCCATTCATCTTTAATGATATTGTTGTTTTGTAATGCAACGAAACAAGGTCTTTTGTAATTCAAGAAAACAATGATGTATTGCTTAACAACAGTAATTATTAATAGAATGAAGCGTTTTTGTTAACTTAATTCCACTGCAATATTTTATGAAATGTGTGTTGTTTAATGTTTTATGCTATGATTGACCAACCTTGAGGTCTCCGGGAACGGGGCCTTACAAGACTAAGGCTCATACATAGCAATAGTAGATAAACCATCTCTATGAATCACCAGATCATCATCAACATCACCATCAGCATTGATCGACAGCTTCATAATATTTACAATGTCAAATTGCACTCTTTTTCTTTTCTTGGCCTCTCTTTTTCTATTGCATTTGTAATATGCAATCTTAAGAATTCTTATACACTTTAGAAAAAAAGTAAGATCATCTTCATCAAGTCTATTTTCCAGGCTTACGAAGTGCCTAGTAAACATATAGTGAATATATGATTCATCTAGTAGCCGCACTTCATAAGCATTGAAAAGTCTAATGTTTAGGCCTTCATTTCCTTTACTTCCTCTCAATCACCAATTAATATCTTTCTTCATCATATCTAACATTGTAGATTGGCATTGAGGTGTGAGTCCCAGACACGCTTTTTCCTTTGAGCTCATCAGTTGGATTTACACTCCCTCTTGGGACTACCAAATCATCAATGCTTTGTTTCTTCTTTGAGGCAAAGGGGTTGATGAAGGTTTTGTCACTCCTCAAGCTGATCTATTTCAATGCTTTGAAGTTGTTTGTTCTTTTGAACATCTTCAAAATCTTCTCAAACTGATAACGCTTGCCATTTAAGCTTGATTAATAAGCTCTAGATCAACAAGTTCTCTAAGGTCATGTATCTTCAATGTGTTGACCAAATCATGGTATTCAGTGAAAAATTGAACAAGTCTAGTTATCATCTTCACCATGAACATGTTCTAATCATTGTCATACTTCCAGGTAATGATTTTGACATCTGTTTTGCCTATGGAGCAGACACACCTTATAACATTTTTAAAGTGGTTAGACCTTCTTGAAGTTGTAGTTGAGAAGGTTGTCTAAACCATTAAGGATTTTGACTAAGCAAAGGTGCCAATACATCATGATCTTCCATGGAGAACTACATATGTTGAGATGAGGTTCTTGTTATTGGCTTCTTCTTGATAACATCTTCTTCTACATCCTTCATTTTGTCTTTGATTTCTTGAATAAGCTTTAGCATTGCAGCTCTAAGAGATTTGGTCTTAATAGGACCCAAATTCCTCTTAGTGAAGTTATTCCTAGTCAATAATTCCTTCATTTCTCTATCCTTCATTCTATAGGAATCAAAAAATGTATATTGATCCAGTGATTGACTTAAAGTAGGTTATGTAGCAGCAGAGGAAGAACCAACTTTGTATTTCTTTATTTCTTTAGTTTTCTTCAACTCATACTTTGTGTTTACTATTAGATCTAACGGTCTTCCTACCTTCAGCACCTCCTCAATTATAACCTCATATGTCATGTTGAATAGTTGGTCAAGATCATATCCATGGTTGATCATGAACATGGCTTTAACCATCAGATCATCTGACTGGGCTTTCTCCAACATTTCTTCCATAATTGTCTCTTTTCTTTGTGGGATTTCTTGTAACTTAGTTTCATCATACAAACTTTACTCCAATGCATATCCTCTAATTTCTCCTTCTAGATCTATTATCTCTTTTTGAATAGCAAGCTATGTTCTTCCATGAATTGAGTAACAACAACCATGTTTAGCTTTTCTTCTCTTCTCACCTTTTTAGGTTTATAAGTTTCTTCTTTAACTAGTGGCTTCTTTCCTTTTGTTTTCTCTACTAAATACTTTTTTTTTCTTGAATAGGTCTGCTGTTCAGTTGAACAAGACACAGTAGCCTTAGCAGGTTCAGTCACTATTTCTTCTTCTTCTCTTTCTTTGGCTTTACCTCAGAATGCTTCAAGGTGAGTTCCTTTTGCTCCTTAGTAAGAGTTACAACTGGAACCATCTAAAGGTGAACATCTCTTTCAAAGATAATAGGCTTTGAAAGAATCAGCACAAATTGTTTTGTTGGTGTGCTAGCCTCACGGGTGATATGCATTATGTCTTCATCTAGGAAAAAATATCTTGAAGAATAGGCATCTAGTTCCTTAATCAATGTGCTCATTGCAACCTCTTATTCTATTTGAGTAGAAGCATGAGCAGTATATTGAACCATGGTTAGAATACCTTCTTCAATGGGCTTTCCGGATGTGCTTGGTCTATCTTTTTCACTCTCCATAGATCCAAACTTCTTATGTCTCTTAGGTGATCTATCTTCACCTCCTTCATCATCATCACTGATAGAGTTAAAGATGTCATCAAACTCATCATTGCCAGACTCCTTTCCTTTATCTTCATCATCAACATCATCTTTTTCTTTCTTTATATGTGAGTTAGCTCCATAACCTTCTTCTCTAACTCACTAATCTTTTCTTATTGAGCACTTTTTAGTCTGTCTTGATCATCCATTACTATAGTTTGAATCTTTGCATTCTCAATATGCTCACTAATCTCATCTTTTATCTTCTCCATAGTAGACTCCAACTCATTAATCTTATTATCTTTTAAGATCAACTCATTGGTTCTATCAGCAATAACCTTGTCTTTTCTACTCATTATCTTCTTCATCCTGCTTATCTTTAGTTGAAGCTCAGAGATGAGTTCATCTTTATCAGACGCACTAGATGGCTGTGTTTAGACTTGAGCAACCAATTCTATTGAACCTTCAAATGGTAAGTACTCTGATGTTTGTTGCCTTGCTGATTGATCTTGTTGCACAAGTTGTTCCTCCTCATCCGGAGATGATTCAAAATCATCAGAAGTACTAGTAGATTCATTAGTACTAACTGATTCAGTAGCAACAGCAGGAGGTGACATATGAATAGGAGAGATGTGAGTAGGTGAAGCATGAAATGGAGATGGAACTAGCAATGGAATAGGTGATGGTGCATGATTAGGTGAAACAATATGAGGATCACCACCCAACCTGTGATGACATTGCCTCTTAACCTTCTACAATAATCTCTTCTTGTATATCATAGAGATCAACCTCCTGTTGAATCTTTACTTTAAGTTCTTCTTGAATTGCCTCTTGTTCTTGAATAGCTTCCACAGCATGTTCCTTAGCTTGTTCTCTTTATTGCTCTTCTGCTTGTTCCTTTTCACCTTCAACATTTCCATGACCAATCTATTCCATCATCCAAGGAAATAAAGAAAGTATGCACCACTGTAAAACCTCCTAGGATCCCTATTTTTGATATAGTTATATGACTTAGCCTTGTAGTGTGATAAATTCATCACAGGTCCAACACCAACTATATCAAGGAACTCTTGGTTGATAAGACATTGAAGAAACCTTGGGTACATCGGGAACATGTGTCTTCTTACCCTCACCAACATATGACAGCATGCCATTAAACACATAACTAAACATATTGAAGGGTTGGTTAGTGCATAATGCACATATAGAAGAAGAAGTAGTAAGAGGGATGTTATTCCACCGTGTCTTTCTCTTTGACATGCACTGCTGATAGTAGTGGACTAAAAATCTCCATTGTAGATCCAGCTGTCCCTTTACTATATGCTTTCCCCCAACACCTCCCTCATATCTAATATTAGAAAAGAATAGCAGTAACTCATCTTCATCAATCTCACTAGGTTGACTAGCATCATCACCAAACTGTAAACACTATCTCAGAATTTGTTATGTAATAGTAAGCAAATGTTCTACATCAATCCTCCAGTCAACCTTAGGATGTCATCAATCATAATGACTTCATCTGATCCATAAAATGATCTGATGAAGTTCTCATAAATGATTGTAGTAAGTACGAATCTGATCATATCTCTCAACCAACATCTTCAGGAACATCAGTGTTAAAAAAACCACTAACATTATGAAGTTTGTTCCAAGTAAGATTTGTCATTATCTACATAAGAGACACATGTATGAGATGACATAATAATAAGAAGGAGTTTTAGATTGTCAGTTTGACTTTGCATACGAATGTCAAAGTTTGACTTATCAAAAGTCAAAATTAGTTAATCAAATTTCGACCTACTGTTTTATCACATGCATTCAAATCAACATGATGTTTATCATCTGCATATGAGTTAATCATATGAATCTTTAATATATTGTTTATTACTAACTTCATTTAATCATTATCAAGCTTGATATCAGCTTTTATTTGTTCAAATTTTAAACCCCTGTTCATTAAGTATTTTCACAATGTTCTTTTGATTCAATCAACTTATAATCATCAAATATGTTTCATTAATGTATAAATGAGTGTTATTCAATAATTATTTATCATCTTTTTCATTTTTAGACCTAGGGTTCATCATCGTCCTTGCCTGGGAATCGGTTCAATTGAATAGAACATATGATCACCTTAAAATCGATACTCATATGGTAGATGATCGATGTAAGATGATAATGATGTTAGAAATCGGTATGAATCATAGGTATATGAATGATTTGGAAGATGAACTGATGAAGAACACTCGTCGCACCATTTAGTCTCCCAAATTTAAAAAGTATTAAATGAGGTCTTAATTTGAGTTTAAATAGGCGCAATGATATGTATTTTTGAGTTTCATAAGTGACAAATGCGGTGAACATTTTCTCACTCGCATTACCAAATGCGGTGAATAGTGCATTTTGCATTTGTTTTACATATTGAGTCCGCATTAATTTTTCCCACATTAGTCAAATACTGATGAACATTTAGTACTGAGTACTATGCTTCACATTTATTTATTAGTATTGACTATGTTTTTAACACCTAAAAGTTTATGAATTAAAATCCTAATAAAATTGTTACCCGCATTGATACTATTCACCACATTAAAGAAATGCTGATGAACAACACTTATCCACATAAGTGTTTTTTTGTTACTTGCATTTGGGTAAACATTATTACTCGCATTTGTTTTATGACTTATTTATTTCATAAATTGAATACCCACATTGGTTAAATGCTTGGTTTACCTTCACCTGTATTAACCAATAGTATTACCCGCATTAAATTTTAAACTTGTCAAAATTCAATGAATCAGATAGATGATGACTAATGTGATGTTTGCACTGATGCTGGTCTGTTGACTTTAACTATTTTGATTCTAATTGTACTGATTTTGTCAATTCTTGTTTGGATTGATTTGTTCACAGGTGTGATATAAATTTCGCTTTCTAACAGATCTTAGGCTTTTTGTGCATTTAGAACCTGCATAGACTGAAATACAATGGTAATTTTATAACTTTTGCATACCAACACAGCTGTTTTTCATATTTTTAGTGTTATTATATTTTAGAAAAGACAAAAAACTATACAAACATAAAGTCAACTATTTTTGTAATTTTATCATTTTAATGTTTTTGAGAAATGATCTTCTGAAATTTTAATTACTCCCCCTAAAGTTAGAAGCAAGTGATTGGGTTAGAATCAATAAAATCGAATATATTGAATGAAATGATCAATTGCAGCGAAATTACAATAATCAAAGATCAAACACAGTAGAAAGTACTCTAAATGCTTGTATATTAATTATTGATTCAAAATACAATGAGAGTTTTCTATTTGTAATGAGAGTTGTGCAGGGCTACAAAAAAAACTTTATCTATTTATAGGTCTCATACTTTGACCTGCACATTTACTTAACTACCTTAACAAATGATCTAGAATAACCAAGTACAAAAGTACAAATAATTGTATAAGTATTTGTTTTATTCTTAAGCCACATTTGTATTACTACATTGGTATAGCCTCATTTCTTTAAAATGTCCAAAAGTATTTGTTTTATGTCACCCTTATTAGCCTATGCGGCTAGACAAATATTTATTCGTATTTGTCTAAGTCACCCACATAAGACTAATACAGATGAATAAATACTTAGTCTTCTGCTTCATCCGCATATCTTTTTCCTAAGTAGCATTTCTCTTCAACGCTTGGTAATATTTCCAACCAGAGCAACATTCCAGACAGCACTTGAATTAACATGCATGATCCTTTCAGAAATGCTTCATGGGATCTTCGGATATTTCAAAAAGCATGGGGGAATTCAGAGAGTGTGTGCACAATATTGAAGTTGATGATATCTATATGTCGGGCTTTAAGTACACCTGGAATCAGTGCCTTGGCAAAACGAATGGCTTACTTAAGAAAGTGGACCATGTTATGGCTAACCTCTCGTTTGTATCTGCTTTCCCCAATGCCAATTTTGTTTTCCTCCCATTCTTAAAATCTAAGAACAACCCTATGCTTGTCTCCTTACCTCTGATTGAAGCTACAAAAGCTAAGCCTTTCAAGTTCCTCAACTACCTTAAGAACAAAAAAGATTTTCTCCCAATTGTCCGAGACTGCTAGGAGCATCAGGTTGTTGGATATCCTATGTTTTCGGTTGTTTCAAAGCTAAAGCTGCTGACAATGTGGCTGATCGGTTTGTTGCATATTTTGAACACATGCTAGGGTAGTCGGCTCCTATCATCCCTATAGACGACCCCCAAACCCTAATATATACAATTCATGAATAGATGTTCTAAAACGCAAAGTTTTCCAACAATATATGATTATAACACCCACAAGATTAATCATTTCATCAAGTTCAACAAGCATACACAATCATTGAAGAACATTCACAACCTTGTAATAAGCATTAACCTAATCATAACTAGAAGTTACATATAAAATGTCAAAGTATGCTAAGCTTCATCTATTCTAAGTGATAAAAAGTGTTTAGCCTGTGAGGCTTACAAAAACCACAACCAAACTCATAACAATGTTAGAAAACATGATAGATCTAGAGATTTTTAAACCAAAGATGAGTAGAGGTGGGTTGTGTGGAGTTGAATCTTTCTTTGAAATTCTTGATCTTCAACCTAGCTTAAACTTCTGAGAAACTTCCTTCAAAGTCACCACAAAATGGAGAAAAACTATGGTTTCTCTTTTAAAATTCATCTCCCTCAAAATGAAGAAGGAAAAGGGATTAAAAGGGGGTTCTGATGCATGTTATAGCCGTGACAGAATCAGTCATAACCATAATGCACAGAAAAAGAGAATCTGATGCTTGTCATGGTCATGACAAAATCAGTCATGATCATAACAGCCTCTAAACATCCAAAATCTTCATGTATTTATTGTTTTCTTTTGAAATAATCAAACAACCATCCAAAACTACAAAATCCAAATTAATCACAATCACAATTAAGTATAGATAAAGATAAATTTGTAACAAAAAACACTTAAAAGCAGATACGAAAGCAAAGGATCTTACGAAACTTCATTCTAATGCAAGTATTTAAAGATTTATGGTAGAGTTCAGCAAGCACATCATAAAGTTTAAAGAACTTTTAACTCAATTCAAGTTTTAGTAAGTTTTAGACTTGTGTTTTCTCTCATAATTGTTAGTTTGTTTCTGCCAAAGTAGCAAGTTTAGTTTCTTTTACTTAGTTGCATACATGAATGTAATCGTAAAGCAGTAAAACATCATCTACCTTTTGCATTATACTATTGTTGAAAATAATCAAACCACCTTGGAAAATATATAAACCTAACCGATGATTTCCATCGAAACCACCTTGCAAAAAGAGATTTTGCAAGTCTACAGTTTTGCTGAACACAACCAACAGCACAAGCATTTTTTTCCATCAATAAATAAAGTTATAAAAGGTGTTTACAAGTATACTTGGATTTTCCTTTTTTTAATACATATGTAATATGTACATATAAGATTTAACAATGATGTGCAGGAGTTCGACGACACTTGAAAGGAAAGCTAACAAACAAGTCTAGAGTAAAGGTCTTCCAGAGCAGCATACAAGGGTTCCGCAGCCTTTGGTCTGTCTACGTTTCCAAGAAGTATATCGCCAGTTGTGAGATATGGATCGCCATAGAACTGAAGATTAGTGTCCATCCTTGTTGCAACAATGTTCCCTTCCAAGGACACTCCAACAAATGCACCTAAACCAAAAATCACTTTTTAGGCTGAACAACACTCATTTATCATTATCAAAACTAAAACACCACAGAGTAACTTATCCTCAGGTTACTCTTCCATATTAGACCTCTAATTAATCTCGCATTCAGTTGTTAACTTCCTTGTGATAAAAACAAATTAGGAAATTCAAAAGATGATTAATACCTTTGCTACAACTGTAAGTGTAACACATGCCAGAGCCTTTATCACCAGCACGAAGATCAGCTTCCAAAACTCTTCCAACAGGCCCTGCAGCAGCACTGCAACCAGCTCCAAGAGAAAAATGCATACGACTACAGAAGGTTTTCACAGCTTTGAAGTCATGAAGCACAATAATGAAGTCCATAAGCTCACCTCCAACCTTTGAACAAAAACAAAATAAGGTCTCACTTGGATATATATGAGCCTGGTCAAATAAATAGCCTGATATACACATTTGTGGTCCTGTCATTATGGGTTTAATTACTTTTAGACAACAATACTACATGCAGTATGGAACCTAAAAGGTTTAATGTTTTTGGACGGTAGAGAATCCGTCAAATGAATTGAATTTTGAATATGGAAGAACTGGTTTCAAATATGAAAGACCTAATTGAAATTAAATTCATATTTCATAATAATAATAATAATAATAATAACTCTAATCAAATAATATATAATTCAAATATTATAATTTTAATACTAGTAAACTATTATAGTAATAAGCAATAATTTAAATAATTAACAACAATAATAATAATAGGCATGTGAAAATTCACTTTGCTTGAATTTCAAGTTGTTTGCTATTTTTGTTTGGATTATGACAAAACCTTTGAAAATTAATAATAAACATCAAAACAGTAATAACAAATAATATCAATGCCAAAATATATTTATAATAATACATAATAATAACGATAACGATAACGATAACAATAATAAAAATAATAATATCATGTAAAAATAATAACAATAGTAGTTATTTATGATTTATTTTATCCAAAACTAATAAACCATAGACATTCCAACCATTTTGCAAAGGAATGTCAATTTATTCATCTGATAGAATTTTAAGAAATTATGTAATACTAGTTCCTTCCAACAACATGCATCCCAAGGTGTAGATAAAGTGGCCCTTAACCAAGTGGTTGAAGGTTCAGATCTGGTCAAGGACGCAATACGTCGGTAGGGTGAGTAAGATTTTGTAGTTCAAATAAAGGGCATTCCTTCACAAACCAAACACCTCATGGAATGATATATTAATGCCAAATCCATTCAAATCATACTGCAATGACACATAAAGTTGCTTTGACAATAAATTAACCCATATTTAAAAAGAAATGGACACCACATTATTGATACAATACATTTGATAGTTATACCTGAGGACCCCATCCGAGACCAGCTGAAACTATAGCAGAAGGTGCAGACCAAGAACCATCAGCCCTTCGAGCCATTACCAAACCAGTACCAAGTTTGTATGTGAGTAACATCCCAGCTTTAGCAACGGTTAAAATAGCGAGACCTTTAGCTCCTTTTAAAACAGCCACAGGAATAGACCTTTCAGGGTTTAACCTGGCAACCTGCCCAGATGACAACAAAATGCAGGGACTTGTAACATGAACATATCATGAAGGAAAAAGTGTGAATCAGGTCAACAAAGCAGTACCTGGCAGTAATTCCTCAACGTATTAGAAGATTTATATATTTCATGCTCCATAGACAAACCAACTGGAAGATTTAACCATCCCCTTGTGCAAGTCCAATCCATGACATCATGCTTGGCGACCTGTACAGCGTTGCTGATAGTGTTGATCAGTACACCTTGCAATGGGTCAAGCATATCATAGCAGGTATCACAAACCCTCTGTGGATTCCTCTCTCTAAACTTAACAGGTAACAAGCATCTTCCCATTGAGCAAGCCCTACAAAATATTCCTCCACAGAACCGACAATGATGTCTACCACGAGTGAGGGCAGTGAAGGGAGCATTACACTGCATACAAACTTTAGCAGTGCTGTCCCGAAGCCACTCAGGCGGCTCTGCTTCCAATACTTCTTTGTAAGCATTATAGTTAATTCCACTTGGTTCAAGGAGCGGTGGGGCACTAGGAATGTAGACGGAAGGGTGCAAGTAAGTATCCCCATTCTTCTCAGACCCAATAAATGCAACATTTGAACCAGGAACGGTGTGTTCACTTGTATCTTTGTTACGACCAGTAACAATTGCAACTATCCCGCTCAATACATTTTTCAAATTTACCTCAGGAACATCTTGCTGAAGAGAGTTGTGACGATCATCACCAGAGTCATAATCTCCATCAAGAAAATCTTCAGACTCCAGAGGAAGTTCATAAGGACGGCTGTGTCCTATGGGTCTTGTGTCCTGATGATAAGTAGCTTGGTCTTCCGGAAGAGCCCATACAGAATCAGTATAGCCATCAATTAGGTATTTGTTCCTCTCCATCTCCACAATCGCAAGCGAAGGTAAGCTGAATAAAAGATAGCTAAACATAAATCCCTGGAAAACATGGTTTACCCTTTAAGAACTAATAGATGCATGCTACCAACATCCTTAAGTACCTTCTAACCTTAACCAACGAGCATTTGCTCTGAATCATAAAATTTATGATTGTAAATATGCCATGCATCCTTTTTTGGTTGGTTTTAAGTACAAAATAGGAGATTAAGTGTGTGATTGTAAACCTATTACATATTAGAACTCTCAAAGTTATTAAGATGTTTCAGAGAGAAGAATATGAGACTTGGAGAAGATGTTAGGCTTTGAGAAGAAATCTTGGAAGGCAATTATTAAGAGTTCTCCTTTGAGTTCTTGGGGCAGCATAGTATGAAATTTTTTGTCTTCTGATTACGTTGAGAGGGAGTTTGTTGGCAAGCTTGCCTCCCCTTCTGCTTCTTGGATTCATAATCCTTTAACTTGGGACATGAATTCATCCTAAACTACTTTCTATTGGTTGATCATTGTGTAAACAATGAATCAATCAAGTTATTATTCTCAGAATAGATAAACACAAGATAGAATATATGCATAAATGTTCTGTTGATAACTATACAGGTACAGTATAATTTAATTCCACAATGAAATTAAAATAATGATGCCCAAACATAGTATAAATCCCAAATTGAAACAACTTATAAACCACAGCTAGGGAAAGAAAAAAAACAATATCTGCATAATTAGGGCTAGAATAGAAGAGGGCGAAACACCGATTGTCAATAAATTCAGCAAAACGATTCTAATATAAGAGAGTTGTGACGATCATCACCAGAGTCATAATCTCCATCAAGAAAACTCATATATCAGCTTAAAAGACCTAATTCGGTAGGAAACTACGCAGGAATCGGCGTCCACGAATGAACAGAAATTACCTGTGATCACGTTGTGAGATACAATTTTTGTTTGATCTCTGAACCAGAAAGTACCTTTGATCGCGTTGCGGCAAACTTAGGTTTGATAATACGTTCTCTCTTGATCCACCACACCAAGTTTCTTAATCACAACGCCGTTCGTCGTCTCGATTGCCCGGCTATTATGCTTTATCTATATTATTTTCTCAACTAAATTACAGTTTTAGTCCTTCATGTTTATATCAACCTACAAGTTATGCCTATAATCTTCAATACATAGACCATCATTTACTTCTAATATTGTAACACATTACGTCTTTTGGTCTAACAAAAGCCCTTTTGGGCCATTAAGTATGTCCATTGCACATGAAATCGATGGAGTCGTTGGACCATATTCTTATTCTTAATTAAGGGCAGTTTGATTATTTTTGAATGATTAAATGCTGAACCAATAAGATGTCTGAACCATTAAGTGCTGAACCATTAAGAGCGTTGAATCATTAAAAGCTAGTATATCGTTAAACTATTCAAAGGCAAATGTCTAACCAATTCAGATAAGAGGTCTTAACCATTCAGCATTAGACATCTTAACCATTCAGCATTAGTATAATGCTTAACCATTCATAAGCAAATGTCTGAACCATTCAGACATTTGCTCGCGAAACAAACAGTTTGAACCATAAAATATTGAACCATTCAGACATCTGAACCATTAAGAGGCTGATTCATATGCTGCAAAAGAGCCACTTAAATGAAAATAAAACAAAAACACAATATATTGTGTAACTCTATTGTGTCATTATCACCTTTTGTTCTCTATCCCTTTTCCGATCACCACTAACACACCCTTACATTTCATTAATACATAGTATCATTACTTCTTTTCATTCATTTCATGCATACCAAGCTTGTCATAACATTTCATCTGCATAACATATATCAATACTAATAAAAGAATGATTTTTATGACACGTGGAACAATTATAAACCTTTTAAATCTCATTTTTCCGTTTCTCTCTTTTAATAAATAATACATTAACTACTAATAATTTTATTTAATTCTTTATAAGATTAAAAATATTTTTATAAATTAACAAAGAGATTTCTATAAATTTAATTTCTTAATAAAAAAATATTTATAAAATAAGAAATTTTTCTAAAACATCATGTTTTTTAACAAAATATGAAATATTTTAAAACTTGTGTTTTTAGTAAAATAATTTTTAATGAAAAAAATAATTAATAAGAAAATTTTTAAGCAAAGACTTTCTCTAGATCGAATGCGCTAGAAGTTTGCTTTTTTCATTCAGCAGTCACCAAAGCAGCTTTTCCAAACCCCTCTGACATTTTATAAACGGTTTGTTTTGAATAAAATATTTAAAAAATTTAAAAAACAAGAAAATGAAATATAAAAGTTTAAAAATAACATTGTTATTTTATTACTTAAAGTACTTACTCGTACGTAATTCTAATAATATCAAATCTCAAGATATTGTTTATAAGTCATAAATTTTTTGTTACTAACTATCTAATGTTTATTAATTTAGCCCATGTAATGAACGGGATACTAACCTAATAGTTAATATATCATTTACATCGTGCATACCCTACTCATCATGCTTACATAACATTCAAGCATCAATTATAAGCTATCATATTGGAAAAGGACACAAGAGAACATTATTTAGTAAAACACAACTTTTGGTCAAAAGTCAAATCTTGGTCAACTATTAGTCAACGCTAGACCAAGGATCAAGTTGGTGAAAATTTATCAAACATGGAAACCAAATATGGGTGAACATCATATGCGGGTGAGCTGTAATATTTGACCCATTTGTATTGCAAATTCATGTAATAAACACTCATTCTTTAATCAATATTGTGAATTATTATATTCAATTTTTATTTACTATATCATTTATTCAACTTATAATAATTTTATAATTTATAAAATAATTTTTGTAAATTTATAAGGTTTTATTTATAATTATGAGATATAATTATTCATATATATAATTAAATTGCAAAACTTTTACAAGATTTATAAAGCTTATAAAGGTTTTAAGTTAAAATGTGATTTATTATAAGAATTAGGGTTATAAAATTTAGGGTTGAAATGATAATTTTCAAAACTTAATTTTAAAGTTTTGACATACAATAATAAGTTATAAACCGCATGGACTAAAGGTGTAAATTGTTTAAAACCCAATCCCTTTACCCGCCCGTCAATCCCTACTCCCACGATTCCTCCACCCAAAATCATTCAAACTAACCAAATCAAAAGATTCGAACTCCTGGCCTGATTTAATTCGAATATTCTGCTGATATGATTGTTTCAATCGAAACCGAAGTTTCAAAATCAAACCGAAAGTTGTTTCAACACACTTGATCAAATTTAATCATAAAATTGAATTTGCAATGCTCATTTGACCTGAACAAATTCATACCTCAGCATAATTGTGTTTTAAATCATGCAATCATACTCGAATCAAACTCGAAACCCCAAAATTCAAATTCGAGCTCATTCGATATGAAACTGACACAAATAAAACATATAAGTGAAGTAAAGAATCCCATTTGATTCCTTTAATCTCTCTGAATCCACAATTTCATTCATAACGCACCCGCACATCGAATTCAGTCGCCGTCTTCATAGCGACCTGCACCCAAGGAGTTCATCACCTTTTGACCATTTTAAACCACAAATGATTTTGGGTTTTGGACCATTATCATCCTAGGAAGCTACTCAAGGTTTGAATATAACCAAACAACAACAGTCTCCCAAAATTGTATGTTATTACTTGCAATGTGTGTTCATATTTAGATAAATATTTATTCTAGCAAAATCATTAATTTATACAAACCACAGAAACAATGATAGATCTATTGGCTTCACAAACTCACCCCATTTGAAGATTCAATGGTGATTGAAACTGGATTCATACATGTGCCTTATTCACTAAGACTTCACCTGCGGACCGAGTTAATTCAGTCATTAGGTTTGATTATGTGTGGTTTGTCTTTTATGTTACACTTTTGCCTTATAAGTCTTGACATGCCATGAGAATTGAATTATTTTAATCATTTTTAATCAATATACTATGTATGTGAATTTGTGTTTACTCACCAGCTAATTTTTTAGCTGACTATATTATTTTTCACATCAGGGCATGCTGTTTAGTTGGATTTAAAGCTGCTTGTACAACTAGGATTTGGACCTAGATAATAAAGAGACAATCCTGATGTTTTAGTTGAATTATGTATGATTGTTAAACAATAGTTGGAATGTTTGATTCAATGAAATATGCACTTAATATTATTTCAACGCTTTAAATGTCATGTGCTGTGAACAATCAATTCACATTTGTCTACCCGGATGATTCTGCCATTGGTCGTGGTGTGACATTAGTAAATTACCTACAGCTGAACAACCGGGTTATGGGAGAAGGTGAATACATGTAAGTGAGTAAACAAATACAGTTGATTGTTGCTTCTAAATTTTATCTAAGTTAGTAAAACCTCAGGTAAAGACTTAGAGGCGGGTGAACAATTTTATTTTGGGTGAACAAGGTTCCTGAGATTATTCTAAGTATAGCCAAGTACATGTAACGAAAAAAAATGTAGATGACCAACTTAGATACAGGTGACTAACCTTTCTAAAATTTGTTTGGGTGCAGGAACATTCAGGTCTGGGTGACCAGCCTCACACACGAATGGGGGATAGAGATTTAGGTATCCATAACATATAAGTGAACCTAAGTTGCTAAAATTTGACTAAGGGAAG
The DNA here is from genome assembly GCA_025506505.1 of Flaveria sonorensis. Lineage (NCBI taxonomy): Eukaryota > Viridiplantae > Streptophyta > Magnoliopsida > Asterales > Asteraceae > Flaveria > Flaveria sonorensis. Next base: position 321,992 of record CM046430.1, read on the forward strand.
TTAGATATTGGTGATGGGACTTAGGTTCAAACTATAATATTACATACTGGTAACCAACCCTTTTGTCCATATTTCAATAGGAACCTTCTCTTTTCATTTCTTATAACGTTTAGAATATTTCCAACACTTCTGGGCTCTAACCAATTAGGGTTTCATGCAACAATATTCATGCATACTAAACTTGTTATAAAACCTATAATATCATACTTTTCATATTAAAAGTACAAATTTTACATAATAAACCATATATCTAAAGAAATGGTATGCATACCAGCCTCCAAAAAAATAAAAATGTTAAACATGAGGATTTAGAACTCACCTGATGAAGAACACTTGAAAATTTAGAAGTGGAATCCTTTTCAATCAGGATCTAAGTATGCACACGTAAAAATAAAAAATAAAACTTAAACACTATAACTTGATTGCAACACTTGCAAATTACACCCTAGCTTAAATCATAGGATGAACATGAAGAAATCTAAGGTTTTCTTGACTTTATCTTTCTACCCATGCGCATCTCTCTCTCTCTCTCTAAAAACTAGACATGGCAACCTTTAAGAGTAAGAAAGTTTTATGGGAGGGGGCTCTTTTAACTATTAGGGTAAATTTTTATAATGCCCTCATCTTGTAAGTTATCTTTGCTAACTTGACATCTCCCACCTAAACTTGAACTTGACTTTTTGTTTTTAATTTATTTTCCTTTGAAATTTTGGGGTGGTAAAACTGGCATTTTCATTATCTTGTTAATAAGCTTTTTAAATCCAATGTAAATTTGGTATGCTAGTGTTGTACTGGTTGTAGTTTCTTTTGTTTGTTTGGTAGATTGTAAATCATGATGAGTCTTTGCAAGACCGGTGAAAGGGTTAATGCAACAGTTTCATAAGGTTGGAAAGACTTAGAACACTTAATAGATCAAATAGGGAACAAGCTAAAATGAGACAATGAACACAAGTAAGAACACAATAAGAACACAAGTAATTGATTTTCAAAAATGATGTATATTGCTCTCAAGTGTTTTACAAAGTGTTACAAAGCTTAGTCCTAAGGACTGGTGCCTGAGATACTTTATATTACATCCTATAGTCAGCCATAATTTGAAGGCCAGCTGGAGCACTAATCTAGATAGCAAGGTCAATGTAAAGTCAAAAGGCAGATTGCTTTTTGACTGCTAACTATGACATGTTATAGCTCACATCCTTATCTATTATAAAAAGGATAAAAGTACAAAGTAGAAAGTTACAGACTCTAAGACCATAATCTACAGTTGACAAAAGTATGGTCTTTTCACCGACTTGTAAAGTTGGTAAGTCATCAGAAATGGCAGCAAAAAGTGGTTCAGCTTTTGTCAAAAGCATGTTAGAGAAGCATGTCTTTTCTGTCTTCGAAAGAAATCAGTCTCGTGGCTTAAGAAGACTTTGTCTTGAAGCTTTGGAAGACTTCATCTTTGGCTTCGGAAGAATTGGTCTTTTGGCTTCGGAAGATTTGATACTTAGTGGATTTCATTGAGTTGTATCAAATCTTCCGAACTAACTTTCCTTGTACTTCACATGTGCATGCTGAGAGCTTTTTGACCCCCTACACCTAGAACATAACTATACCCCACCTGCTTAAGGCTTCTTTCGAGGAAGTGAAAGACGATTCCTATGTTTCTTTTTTTTATTATGGCGAGTGATCCCAGTTCACGATAGAGAACAACACAGCAAGCGAGCGTACCTTTGTTCGCTTCGTTGGTTGCATCAGCCTCTAAGTATAACTCTTATAGTTTTCTATTTGGTTTATTTTTAAAAAGTGTGTGATTACTACTAAAATTTACATATACATAAATATATGCTTACTTTGAAATATTAATGATTGAGATGAATATTTGTTTACATGTATAACAATAGATGTATGCAAATAAACGATACTAAAGTAGTTTTATTCTTAATTAGTTTGAGAAATTGACTATCATATTCATCATTTCAGGTTGGTTTTATAAAATATGTGAAAATATATAAAAATAGGAGAAAGAAGATAAAGAGATAATTACTTTATCAGGGGAGTGAGATGAAGCAATTAAACATTGCGAGATACACATCCATCTAGACAATAACCAAAAATGAAATTCTCTCTTTTTAATCATTAGATCTTTTACTAAAAACTTTTAGTTCATTTTCAATAGTTTTCTTTTAAATTTTGATATCTTATAAGCTTTACACGTTTTTCTTTAATCTCATATCAATAGAAGTGAGGTCGGAGTCATGTGTATGTACTGACGTACTGAGTGGAGACGTTGTAGGTAGTGCGGATGAGCAGAGGAGGGAAAAAATGTAAGAGAGACAGCACGTTGAGGTGGTGATAATGATAATCTATCTCTTTAAGTATATTAGAGAGTAAAAGTTAAAGGTAGGCTAGTTGCTTTTTTTTCCAATTATTTTTCTCTTTTTAGTATATTTTTACATTTATTATTTAACTAGGCTTAAGCCCTATGTATTATACGAGTTAAATAATAAAAATATTAACTATTTATTAACGAATAGTTAGAAACTATATAACGTTTTTTCGAGATAAGATATGATCAAAATCACATATGAGTAAGTAATTTAATTAATAACATTTTTATTGGTTTTTAAATCTAAATATTCAGTTTGTCAACATTTCGTTCCTAAGAAAACTATTTTGCCCAGATGTAAAGAGTGTCACTTAAATTAGAGACCAATCATAGAGGAAGTTGCATAGGATACTATCATTTAAAGCAATACTAATACAATGATTTCATCTCTGTAAAATTTTTTTTTTATAAAAATCTTATTGTTTAAATATTATATTTTTAATTATTTTCATTTTATACATAATAATCGTTCTTTAAAAAGATTGCTTTGAAAAAGATTCTTTTGTTTACAAAAAAAACTTATTGTTTCAAAACTCTGGTTTTTAATTATATTTGTTTTTAAAAGATTTTTATTTTAAAAATTTTTGAATAAAAAAGTGTTTTTAAAATTTTACTTTTATAGATGTTCAGTATATTACAAATTTTTTGAAGTCTTCTAAGATTTTAATTTATAGAAAGTGTATTTTCTTAAGGAAAACATATGACTTTTAATTTATTGAAAAATATGTTGTTTTAAAAATTTTGATTTTAGAATAATCTTAATTTTATAATAGAGAGAGAGAGAGAGAGAGAGATATTTAAGGATGAACTATTTTCACTTTTTAAAGATAGGTATAGATTAAGAGTGTGACATATATTAAAACATGAGTAAGATAGTGTGTGAAAAAAATATAATTAATTGTTAGAATATAAAGATGAAGATATGAAGATGTGTAGCTTTATTAATTTCATATAAAATTATAAGATGCGTCTTTCCTCCTCCCTTTTCAACACCATTACCCTGCATTCACTCCTCACCATCACCTCCATTCGATGGTTCAATAGGCTAAAACCTAAAAAAGTAAGGATTAACAGTGACATTCAATCAGAATAGCTGAATTACCCTCTATTCCTCTCTCCAACCCCGTTGAAGCCTGCTTTCGTTACCATAAAAACCCTGACATTCCCATTCAATTGTTGGCTGCACCATATTTCCCTTGGCCTCCATTCAATTGTTGGTTTTTTATAGCATTAGTTACTCCGGAATTCAACACTTTATCCGTTTCCAATCCCCACCATGTATATCTGTGGTTGGTGTGGCGGGTGAGGATTATTGGGTCATCCTTATTATATTAGGTACAATCCCTAATAGCATAAGCTTATTTGATGTTATCATTTGTGTTCCTTAATGCAGCTTAGTAGCTAATGGTGGTGAATTTGAGGCTTGTGATTGTGGTCTGTCATTGTGAATCAAGGGCACACACATTAGCTTGATTTCATACATTGGTGGGTTCCATTCACTTGATTTGTGCTTTCTACTTTCTCAGGTACGATCCTTAAACAAATCATAATGATAGATGTGGAAATGACTACCAACTAGATTAAATTCATGTTATTTTCAATTAATTTAATAAATAATTCAATCCAATTTGAAATGGCATCTAATAGGGGTGATATGACTATTCTTTACTTTCAAATGTTAGAATGATCACTTCTAAAATTCAACACAGACATGGAATCTAAACATTAAAGAAATCGAAGTCAAATTGTTATCTGAGAAACAATTTGATACAAGTTACAAACTTAATTTGGTGAATTGTAACAATATACTTACAGACATATAGCTAAATTTTGATTTCAAAAGTCAAAATGATCACTTCTAAACTTCAATATAATATGGAATTGAACACTAGTGAAATCAAAGTCATATTCTTTATTAGAGAAGCATTGCAGTTATGATACCTCATATTTTTAGGTTATTGATGTAACCCAACTCTCGTTACTTTAAATGTTTTCAAGTTATATATTCATTTAGTTAACCTAGAAATGCAAATTAAGATTTATTTGTAACCACGGAGTTCCGAAATGAACATTTCTCAATTTAAGGGACTAGTAAGTAATTAGCTAAACTAAACCTAATTAATATAAACCCTGACCCCCCACCCACCACCTCTCTACTTTCGGCCTATCTTTCTCCCTCTACCCCTCGATCACTCTCTCTTGGCTCTCTCCTCTCTCGACGGCAACCAGCAACACCTTCTCCCTCACTCTCAATTCCCTCTCCTCTCTTTGGTGATTGCAAACATCAAGCGAAGCAGCCCTACTCGGTATGTTTTTGTCATTATTTCGGTTGCATTTGTTGCAGTTTCGGGGTATGGGTTTTTGCATGGGGTGAGTTACACCAAATATGTATTTGTGCATGGATTTGATGTCCGTATGTGTGTTACGGGCGGTTTTGGTGTGGGGTGTGCTTTCGGGTGTAGGAGTGTTAGGGTTTTGTGTGTGCGATTGTGTTGGTGTGTGTGTGCGGCTACGTTTGGCTGTGGGGGTGATCGGGTGGTGTTATGTGACATTTGTCACTCTTAAGTCCATTAATGTGCCCATATTTTGTTATCATTCATTTATGTATGAAATGTTTACGTTTAATTAAATTGATCGTAATTGCGTTAAATGCCATCGTTAGCTAGTAGTGTTAAATTTTAATTTATAAAATTAATAGATTGAGTAATAATAATAATAATAATAATAATAATAATAATAATAATAATAATAATAATAATATCTTATTATTACTATTATTATTGTTATAATTATTACTATATAATATAATTCACATAAAAACCTATCAAAACGTGCTCGCAACGCCGTATATTTTGAACACGCTAATATTATTTTGCGTCACATCTTAACCCATGTATATATTTTACCTATAATGGTTTGTTAAATGTTACATTTTAAACTTTAGGTTAAATAAAAATAAGAATAAAAAGTTCAGGATTCAAAGTGTAAAATTCAAATATATACACACACACACACACACATATATATATATATATCATCTCGGTCGTAACCCTATCGAAACCCCCCCCCCCCCCGGTCGCCATCGAACACCACCGTGGAACTACCCTCCCTATCGCACGATCCCGGCTACCGCCGAACGGCCACCGCAACCCGCCTCAAGGTGCTCTCGATCATCAACATCTCTTCGTAACGTTGTTTCGCAGGTAAGTGTTGATTCCGTTTTCGTTCGTAACCGCGTTCCAGTTCTTGTTTAGGGTTGTGCAATTGGGTGTGGGTGTGCCAATACAAGACATTGCGATGCTTACGCGTGCGCACAGCAATGAGTGTGTGAACCGTGGTCGAGGCAAGCACAACAACCATATATATATATATATATATAGGGTAGGGATCCCTTAAAAACCATATTAGAGCATTCACAATAGGTGCCTCATATTGATATAAGTGTGTGCCATGTATTATAAGGGATGGTTGTGAGTGAATGAGAGGGAAAATTTATAGGGATTGTACCGTGATTCACCATATTTGGGGAAACACGGTACAACCCCTATAAATTTTTTAATATTTTTAAAAGTGGTTATGAGAGGAGGTGAGAGAAAATGTAATAACAAAGATATAAAAATATTATTTAATTGAAAAAGAGAGTAAAAAAGTAGTGTTTTTAGTGTAAATATGGAGATGAGGATGGGGATGAGAATGGGGAAGCTAGTGTGAATGCTCTTATAAATGAAAACCATAAAAACCAGGGGTTACATACATGTAAGTACGTATTACAAAATGTACAACTAAGAGTTACGTACATGTATGGATTATGTATGTGTAAATATGTGTTACCAAGTGCACAACTAGGAGTTACGCACATGTTGCTCGTGCAAGTTACGTATATGTAAGTCGTTTCGTTATCCTTTACGTTTCCTGGAGTTTATATTAAAGAATATATAATGACCTTGAAAAATAAGGTTAAAGTTTACTCAAATATACTTTAAACAATTAAAAGTTAAATCAATTATAAATTATGTGATTGGGTAGTGGTAGTTTTCACAATTTTTAATTATAAATATGAATTTCATTTGATCCCTCCCCTATATATATAAGTGTGTATGCGTATGTGAGGGATGTGTGAGTGTGTATGCGACTTGTGTGTGTGTGTTTATTAGCTTTGTGTGTGTATGGTGGTGGGTGGTGGTTGTGTTTATGTCACGTGAAGAGAAGAAACAAAAAGAAAAAGAAGTGTGGGTGCTTGGTTTAAAAGGATTTAATAGTTTTGTTACTCATTTAAGAAACATAAAGAAATTGTGTGTATGTGCATATATAAAAGTGTGTATATGTGTGTGTAATATTAAAATTTTGTGGATGCAATATGAGCTAGTGAATGTCTATATATATCTATATACCTATATATATATATATATGATGAGTGTGTGTATGTAATCATGCATGTGGGTGTTAGTATGAATATGAGTAGGATCAGATATAAACCTTAAGTTTTGTAAAAACCATAGGAATCAATATAATTATACCAGATGTCATATGTATTAATTACTTATCAAGGGTATAATTGGTAAATGCAAATCTGGTTGTTTATAAAAATCTCTAAAATCATGTTATCATTGTCTTTTTATATTTTAAATGTTGATTTTATATGTTTAATATGCATGTTATATATACATTTATCTAAAAAATAATATTAGATATATTCGTTCAAATAATTATAATACAACATATTTACGTATCTTCACATAATTAACACAATTCATTGATGTGGGTTGTCAGGCCTAATCAAAAACAATTTATAATGGTCCAAACTCACCTATGATAGCTAGGGTAAGTCGGGTCGATCCATAGGGAATATGTGGAAAGTGTGGTCCAAATTCAAAAGTTTGTAGCTTGATTACAAAGAATTTGTAAAATAACTAATCGTGAGAAGTAACGATGTTAAAAAGTAATTTAATTGCAAACAATGATGAGAAAGGGTAATCCTCTCCGGGTTCAGGTTTACAACTTAGACTTTCTTTGATAGTTAATAATGGTCATATAAACATAAACGGGTCGATTTGGGTAAGGATAATAGATTGAATGAGACTGTTTTTAAAGAATTACTCGAATCATATCCTACGTTTGTGATACCCAATTCCATCCAACATTGATGTTTCGAGATGAAAAGAAATCTAAAACAATCAAAATAGAACAATTGAATTGAAAGCAACACACGTATTTTAGAATCTTCAACCAATAAATAATGTTACTCGGCTTAAACTACCGTGTTCAAACATTAACTCAACCACAAACCATCAAGAACAAGTCATAGTATAAGCCTTACTACTCGGAGAAGATTACAAGTGGATTAGCTAGACATAATAATGAAAAATGACAAATCAAATCTAATGTAAACATTGTATCTAACGTTAAAGATTCAAACTGAATGATAAAAACACAATCTTGAGCCTTGAAATCGCCTCCTGGAACCTTCTGGATCACTTGGGGTCATTCCTGGGACTTGGGGACGGCTTGGAATGAAAGATTCATATGAAAACCTAATTTTTCAGTCTTATAAGTGATTTCAGCACACCATGTACCGTAGGTCATGTGACCACTGTAAGTTAGGTTGGGGCTTTCTGTTCCAGATACTTTCAAGCCACCGTAGGTCATCTTTCCACCGCAAGTCATGGTGAACAGCTTTTATCTGATTCTTATTTTCTTCGTAACTTCTTTGTTCGGACTCCGTTTTTGTCCCCGTTTGCGGAAACATTCTCATAATTGAATTCTCTATCACCTCATCTATCATGATCTTCGTTTATCATCCATGTGAATTCTCCAAGCCACATCAAATCATTGCATTTTACCTATAAAACACCAAATCATCGTAGTTAACTTATTCCATACAATTTCTTCTACTTAAACACCCGATTAAGGTTCACGGGCATACCCAATTCTCAATTTAGCAATTGTCCCGTTAACAAACACAAACCTCTAACCCGTTGGATTTCCTAACTAAAACTCCCAAACTCTAGGTTGCTCCCTTGCACATATCACACCCCTCACAATGAAACTCTCCACTTAGTTTAATTTCTGAACTCAATAAAAGATATGCTGGTAATTTAAGAACACTCAACAATAATGCGAACTAGTGAGCATAGGCTTGTAAAACAATCACCTCTCCACCCACTAACATAAGATACCACACTAATCATGAGGGCTTTTCAAAGGTTGTAATGTTAGGCTTAGGATCGGGTAGGAATAATTTGGGATATAGTGATTAGGGTGATGGGAAGCTTGAGTTAACATAACATACTTCAAAGCACAATCCTTTTCTTGTCTAATACTTTAGTCTTTCAAACTTAACTATTTTGAAAAAAAATCTTTTCTTTTCATTTTTTTTTTTTGAACAAAAGAACATAACTTAACAAAAACATAATGGAATTCACTAACCTTAGCTATCCCTAACTACAACTTCAAAATATGATATCAAACCAAACTTAACACTACTACTACTAATTAGCTCAAATTCCATCACACGGGTAAACAAAGGAATAGGCTAAACCGTAGAATAACCCCATAGGATCCACCTACCTGACGTCTATTTCCTCAAACAAGCAAATATATATAACAATATCAAAGAATAGGCTTCTCACATATGAAAACGGTGGTTTCGGATTACCAATGTGACATGTGCAAGTTTACTATACTTAAAGTTTGCCACCCCTAGTTAGACGTTCCCTTTCCAACTTTCACAAACCAACCGGGTTTAAACATTTAGAGAATTAACCATGACCAAGAACCTTAACCAATGATTAATATTTTAGAGAAAAATTAAAAAAATTTCAAATTTTGTCCAAATTTCCATTTCTCCAAAATGTGTCTACCTATGGTTCCCTCATCCCCATACTTGGGATACATTGTCCCCAATGTATGGGTTTTTCTCAAAAAATTTAAACTTTTCAATCCCATGTATACCCCCAATCAACATTTTCAAGGTCATTGACTCGACTCACAACTAACGACAAAATCAATATAAACAAACTACTCATTTCCTAAAAACATAAGCGTAAACATAAAGAATTCAACCATCAAACATCGACACCACTCGACCCCCCATATGGTTTCATTGTTCTCGCCACCAACCCAAAACTTAAGCAGCTAAACACTCAAACACATAAAATAACCTAGTTCAAATTGGAGCAGTTGGACCTGATTGATCGGAACAATCACCATCAGCGATTGCCCCCAAAGTACCGTGACTGGCGTGGTCCAAATATCTTGTTTAATTCATCCATCCATTCACCAAAATGGAATGCGCCCTGTTGTGCTCCGCTATTGCTTCCTTCTCCACCCTTAACTGTTGAACCGAGTCGTCCTCGACTCATAGTTTAAAAACACAAACTTACCAGACCGGGTTTACAAAACGGTTAAACAAAATAGGACAAAACACAAATAGATTGAAAGATGACTATGCAAATAAAAGGAAACTCACAAACACTGGTTGCCTCTCGGAAGCGCTACATTTAAGTGTCTATAGCTTGACTCTTCGTCTCATTAGCCTCAAATCGGGTGAGAAACCTGGATGCTACCCGATAGAAGGTCATCGGTTTGCCTATCCGGCCCATTCAAATCATTCGGTCACAAGTACGGCTTTAATCGGTGACCATTAACCACTTGTCGAATGCGGTCATCGAAATCCTTGATCTCGATATCTCCCGAGTTCCCTATCCGTGTGATTTTATATGGTCTTGTCCACTTACTCTTTAACTTACCTGGGAACAACTTCAATCGAAAGTTGTATAACCACATATAACTACCAACTTCAAAATTCTTCAGCCTCAACTTTGCATCGTGCACTCGTTTCATCTTGTCTTTGTAAATCGCAGCATTCTCGTAAGCTTCCTCCCTTAGCTCATCTAACTCCGTTAAGCTTAGCATTCTTTGTTTACCTGCAGTGTCATAATCGAAGTTAGCCTCCTTAATGGCCCATAATGCATGATGAGCTAACTCTAAGGGCAAATGACAACCCTTCTCGTAAACCAACCGGTAAGGGGTGGTGCCACTCGGTGTTTTATAAGCGGTATGATATGCCCACAAAGCGTCATTCAATTTGTTAGAGCAATCCTTACGGTCAGGTCGTACTGTCTTTTGTAAGATTTCCTTAATTTACCGATTTGACACCTCCACCTGGCCACTAGTTTGTGGATGATAAGGTGTGGCAATCCGGTGGTCAACACCATACCTCTTGAGTAACTTAACAAAATTAAAATTCTTGGAATGTGATCCCCCATCACTTATGATCATACGAGGCACCCCATATCGAGTGAAAATATTGGCATGAACAAATTTGCACATAACACTGTGATCACTGGTCTTTGTGGCAATAGCTTCGACCCACTTTGACACATAGTCATCTGCTAATATGATGTACAAATTGCCATAAGAAATAGGAAATGGTCCTATGAAGTCAATTCCCCAATCTACCACCAAAATTGGCTGCACGGACATCTCATCCTGTTTAGCAATACTGCCCATTTGTTGGCAATTTGTACAAGTTTTAGCAAACTCATAAGCATCCTTAAAAATTGTTGGCCCGCAAGCTAAAACTCTTTGCCCTGTTTTCTGGCCACTAAAGTGGCCCCCACATGCAGATGCATGAGCAAGCTGAAGCACAGAGGGAATCTCTTCATCTGGCACACATCTTCGGATCCGTTGATCGGCTCCAATTTTGAATAAATCCGGGTCCTCCCAAAAATAATGTTTACCTCGGGAGGTGAAGTGCTTCTTCTTTGTCTTCAACCAATGCTCAGGAATGGTACCTGCAACATAATAATTAACATAATGAACATACCACGGATCAGAGGGTAAAGTAGAAACTGACAACAATTGTTCATCAGGAAACGATTAATTGATTTCCAATTCATGATCATCCATCTCATGAATGATCCTAGACAAATGGTCTGCCACCACATTGTCTTTCCCCTTTTTATCCCTGATCTCCAAATTAAACTCCTACAAAAGCAAAATCCATCTAATCAACTGAGGCTTGGCGTCTTTCTTATCCATTAAGTACCTGACAACAGAATGGTCAGAATATACAATAATCTTACCATCCCAAATGTAAGAATGAAACTTGTCTAAAGCATAGACAACTGCAAGCAATTCTTTTTTTGTGGTTGTGTAATTCAATTGAGCATTAGAAAGAGTTTTACTTGCATAATAAATAGCCACCGGTTTCTTATCCACTCATTGACCTAGCACAGCCCAAACTGCAAAATCACTGGCGTCACACATGATTTCGAAAGGAAGTGACCAATCCAGTGATTGCAAAATTAGGGCCTCCACCAACTTTTCTTTTAAAATGTTAAACGCTTTTAGACATTCATCATTAAAGTTAAAAGGTACATCTTTTAGAAGCAAGTTGCACAATAGCTTTGTTATTACATTGAAATTTTTTATGAAACGCCTATAAAAACCCGTGTGTCCTACAAATGACCTAATCCCTTTGATATTTGTTGGTGGTGGCACAGTGGATATAACCTGTACTTTTGCCCTATCAACCTCTATCCCCCTGTTTGAGATAACTTGTCCCAACATGAAACCTTTTTGAATCATAAAATGGCTCTTTTCCCAACTAAGGACCAAGTTCTAGTCAACACAACTTTTTAAAACTTTTTGTAGTTGATTTAAACACGACTTAAAAGATGTTGAAAAGATGGAAAAATCATCCATGAAGATCTCTATAGAATCCCCCACCATATCTGAAAAGATACTCATCACCTCTGAAAGGTGGCGGGAGCATTGCACAAACCAAATGGCATCCGCCTAAATGCGAAAGTACATATGGACACGTGAATGTTGTCTTAGGTTGACCATCCGGATGAATTGCTACTTGATTATAACCCGAATAGCCATCCAGAAAACAGTAATATTTTTGACCCGCTAATTTTTTAACAATTTGGTCAATGAAAGGTAACAGAAAATGGTCCTTGGAAGTTGCAGCATTCAACTTCCTGTAACTAATACGAATCCGTCATCTGGCTACCGGTCGGGTGGCTACCTCAGTACCATCCGCACTTTGAACAATCTGAATGCCGGCTTTCTTAGGCACTGTTTGGGTCGGGCTAACCCATTCACTATCAGAGATAGGAAAGATAATACCTGCATCCAACAATTTCAGTACCTCTTTTTTCACCACCTCCCGCATGTTCGGGTTCAATCTCTTCTAAGCATATTGAGCCGGTTTCGATCCCTCTTCAGTAATAATCTTATGCATAACAATGGATGGGCTGATTCCTCTAAAATCTATAATGTTCCATCCTATCACAGCCCGATACTTTACTAGTACCTCCATCAAAGCTTTCTCATGTTCCTCAGGTAGGTTAGAGGCAATAATCACCGGAAGGGTGTTGTTGTCGCCAATATAAGCATACTTCAAATGCTTAGGCAACTCTTTCAATTCCAATGTAGGGGGTGATTTCAGTAATGGTTGCAGCTTTGTGTCGATGTGCTCGGGTAGACTTTCCACTTGATGGGTCCAAATGGGTCTACCTTCCCTGACTACCATCACCTCCAGCTCTTTCTCAACCTCCTCCATCTCACTGCTTAATTCCACCTGATTCCTATCATAATAAACACATGCCTCTGTGGTGTTGTCCTTATTGATATGCAGACCACACCTGTCAATAGTGTCCACCAAAGAGCGTTCAAAATGGACCAGAGGATTAGATGTATGGGAAAAAGAATTTATTAACTGCCTTTGATCCCCAAAGGTCATATCAACTACCCTGGTTCTACAATTGATTAGTGAGTTGGAAGTAGCCAAAAATGGACGACCCAGTATGACTGTTTTTTGGTCGTTTGCATCTCCCGACACATAATCAAGAACTAAGAAGTCAAACGGGTAGTAAAAGTCTTCCACCCTAACAATAACATCAAAGATCATTCCCCTAGGCAGTCGGGGTGTTTTGTCAGCTAACAACACAGTGGTGTGAGCTTTATACAATGGACCAAAATCGTATTGGTCATATAAACTGCCTGGGAGAATGCTCACACTAGCCTCCAGATCCAACAAAGCTCGTGATATGTTAACTCACCAACTGGATGGATATCACTGGCTCTCCTGGATCCGACAGTTTGAGTGAACAAGGTTGTCCTGCTAGAATTGCACTTACATGATTGGACACTTCTATTTTTTTAGTTATTTTGACATTTCTCTTTTGAGTGCACAAATATTTTAAAATTTTCGCATACGCGGGAACTTGTTTGATTACCTTTAGCATTGGAATATTGACTTTTACTTGTTGAAAAACATCCCACATCTCATCATGCTGTAGGCCCCTTGATAGAACCTTTTTACCTGGGTCAATTAGTGCCATGGGAAACGGGATGGTATTAACCTCCACACCCTTTTCCTAGACATTAGTTGACTCCTGCCCCAAGACCTGATCTATTTTATTTAAAAATGTTACTTTCTTGGGTGATTTAGGTGTGACAGGTTTAATTTCACAATCACTATCCTCATCCTCATTAACATCCTCCACCACACCTTCAATGAATTATGATGGAGGCTCAACTTTATTGTCATAGACCTTACCTGAATGGAGAATACTTACCTGGCTAACTAAAGGATGTCTGCTACCTGAGGACCCTACACATGATGGTCTTGGTTATTCTGGTAGTTCCTCTAACAACCCTTGTTATAGCTTCGCTGATTGAATTGACCACCCTGACCCATTGACCTATTCTGGTATTATGGATGTGAATTACCCTGAAAGTTCGGGTTCAATTGATTGTTAGGGTTACCATACCTTAAGTTCGGGTGATTCTTTAAACCGGGATAATAGGTATTGTTGTTGGTGTTGTTGTATGGCCGCCTATCACCCTGTACATAATTCACCTCTTCCAACCCCTCATAAAACTTTGAGCAATCTTTGGCAGTATGTCCAGCTTCACCATATCCCTGGCATATAGTAAAGGAGCTTGTGGCCTTCACTGTAGCCTTACCTGCCGATTGACCCGACCATGAAGCCTTCCTATCCGAATCATCAATCACACCCCTAGATTTCCTACGAGACTAAGCTTGTCTTTTTGAATGTATACTCATCCGTTCTAGTAACTCCCAGTCATCATCCTCAGTATTTGTCATGAACATACCTGCACTTGTCGAGTTCACATCTCTCACATCTTCAGCAGACAACCCATCATAAAAAGAGGAAATCAATTCCCATTAGGGAATGTCGTGATATGGACAGGTTCTCAACAACTCCTTGAACCTTGTCCAAGCCTCATGAAACGGCTCGTCTTGTTATTGACTAAATGTCCGAATGACGGTTCTGGCCTCACTAGTCTTCTGTGGGGTATAATACTCCTTTAAAAAGGCCTGCTGCATTTGCTCCCATGTATAAATGCTAGCAACAGGTAGTGAGTGGAACTACTTTATCGTATTTCCATTCAATGTAAATTTTATAGAATCAGCATCACTTCCTCTGGTGTAAAGCCTTATGCCCCAATGGTCTCGCAGATGGCACTGAACTCATTCAGATGTAGATAAGGTTCTTCCTTGGATAACCCAAGAAACTTTGGAAGAATAGCTAGGCTGTTAGATCTAATCTCAAATGACCTCCCTCTAACTTGTGGCCTGACTATAGGTGACGTAGCTCCAGCTATGGTAGGGCGAAAATGGCTATAAACCCCTTGAACGATAGCTTGGTATGGTTGAAGCCTGGGGTTTCGATTCGCCTGAGGAAATTCTTGCCTTCTACCTTGACCTCGGCCCTGATTCTGCCTTTGCTACCTTGATTGTTCATTCTGTCTGTATCGGCCTTGGTTGTTATTGGGTTCGTTGTATTGAATCTCCTCATCACCATATTTATCTTCAAACCCGTCATCCTGTCCATCCACCTCATCATCCCAAGTATGGATACTCAACCTCTCAAATCTCTCCTCTTCATCTTCGAACCTGTTAACCCCCTTTTGTTGTCTCGGATTCTGTCTTGGAGGTCCTTGTTGGTAGGGGTTCTATCTTGGTTGAGGGTAGGGATTTTGTCTCTGAGGTGGCTGGTTCTGAGCAAGTGGATTTTGTCTTTGTCGGTTGTTTTGTGGTTGTAGATTCGGGTATGCTAATGGGTTATTGGGTTGGTTCGGTGGAGGTTGGTTTTGTGGTGGATTTGGCGGTTGGTCATTGGGTGGATTTGGGTTAAATGGTGGTGGTGGGTTTTGATTTTCCATCTTACACTCTTTGACTACACTTGTTGATTGAGTTTTTGTTCGGGATTGTGCTTGATTTCTTTGAGCGGTCTTCTCAATTTCTGGATCAAACACTAACAGAGACTTGTTCCTTGCGTACCGGGCATGCATGCACGGAGCTATCACCTGCACACACAAGCACACCTAGCGTAACAAAGAAAAGAGAATAAACAAAATAAGCAAAACAAACTAAAAATCAAATGAAACACTTTGCGCACTAATTCCCCGGCAACGGAGCCATTTTGATGCGGGTTGTCAGGCCTAATCAAAAACAATTTATAATGGTCCAAAATCACCTAAGATAGCTAGGGCAAGTTGGGTCGATCACAGGGAATATGTGGAAAGTATGGTCCATATTCAAAAGTTTGTAGCTTGATTACAAAGAATTTGTAAAATAACTAATCGTGAGAAGTAATGATGTTAAAAAGTAATTTAATTGCGAACAATGAT
The DNA here is from genome assembly GCA_025506505.1 of Flaveria sonorensis. Taxonomy (NCBI): domain Eukaryota; kingdom Viridiplantae; phylum Streptophyta; class Magnoliopsida; order Asterales; family Asteraceae; genus Flaveria; species Flaveria sonorensis. The sequence continues at coordinate 338,037 of CM046430.1, forward strand.
GAGAAAGGGTAATCCTTTCCGGGTTCAGGTTTACTACTTAAGCTTGCTTTGATAGTTAATAATGGTCATATAAACATAAACGGGTCGATTTGGGTAAGGACAATAGATTGAATGAGACTGTTGTTAAAGAACTACTCGAATCATATCCTACGTTTGTGATACCCAATTCCATCCAACATTGATGTTTCCAGATGAAAAGAAATCTAAAACAATCAAAATAGAACAATTAAATTGAAAGCAACACACGTATTTTAAAATCTTTAACCAATAAATAATGTTACTCGGTTTAAACTACCGTGTTCAAACATTAACTCAATAACAAACCAAGTCATAGTATAAGCCTTACTACCCAGGGAAGATTACAAGTGGATTAGCTAGACATGATAATGAAAAATAAAAATCAAAATCCAATGTAAACATTGTATCTAACGTTAAAGAGTCAAACCGAATGATAAAAACACAATCTTGAGCCTTGAAATCACCTCCGGGAGCCTTTTGGATCACTTGGGGTCGTTCCTGGGACTTGGGGACGGCTTGGAATGAAAGATTCATCTGAAAACCTAATTTTTCGGTCTTATAAGTGATTTTAGCGCGCCGTGTACCGAAGGTCATGTGACCACCTTAAGTTATGGTTCGTGTTTTCTGTTCCAGATACTTTCAAGCCACGGTAGGTCATCTTTCCACCGTAAGTCATGGTGAACAGCTTTTATCTGATTCTTATTTTCTTCGTAACTTCTTCGTTCGGACTCTGTTTTCATCGTTTGCGGCCATATTCTCGTAATTGAATTCTCTATCACCTCATCTATCATGATCTTCGTTTATCATCCATGTGCATTCTCCAAACCACATCAAATCATTGCATTTTACCTATAAAACACCAAATCATCGTAGTTAACTTATTCCATACAATTTCTTCTACTTAAACACATTAAATACATTAAAGTTAACCACTTAACTATTATAAACATCATTCCAAACCCCTTATATCATTCATACGTTAAAAGTAGCCATCGTATGTTCAAAATAGCACATAATAAGTGTTACTTTATTAAGTGCTACTTTTTTTAATGATTTTTTTAGTATATTCTTTGTTTTTTATTAAGTGTTACTTTTAAGAAAAGTAGCACCATGTATATTTACTACGTGCTACTTGTCTTTATTTCGTTAAGTGTTAGTTTTAGGAAAGCAACACCGTGTATATAGCAATATCATTTACTAAGTGCTACTTTTAAAAATGTTATTAAAAATGCTAGGTTTTTTTTCAAAAATATAGCTACTTGTCTTTATTTACTAAGTGCTACTTTTAAAAATTTTATTAAAAATATTATTTTTTCAAAATATAGCAATATTATACACATATTAAAGATAAAAAATGCTTGATTTTATGGTGTATTTTAAAAAAAAATAATAAAGTATATAAAAGTTATTTAAGTTTAAAAAAATATAGGTAAAGTAGTTATTTATTTTGTACCGGAACCATCCTCAATATAAATATGTATGTGTATGTGTGTGTGTGTATATATATATATATTGCATGTATACAAATGACACGAGTATATAAATAAATAAATATATATATATATATATATATATATATATATATATATATATATTATGCGTGAAAAAGAAACTATATAATTGCATGCGTTCATATGAACATATATATATATATATATATATATATATATATATATATATATATATATATATATATATATATATATATATATATATCATGGAATAAGTATAAGAATATGATGCGGGTTAATTATGTAACTAATCGAGTTATTTATTTATATAAATGCAGATATATTTTGAGTGTGAGTAGCGCGAGAAACCCCGAACAAACCGAGATAAACCAGATGTATTATAATGCTTATTGGTCGTGGTTACAAGTTCAATTATTCATTATTATAGGTGTTTGATTGCTTTGTTTGGCACATGTTATTTGAGGATTATCATTTGTCTTATTGCTTATGTCAATTCAAGGTGAGTTTTGCGCTCCGTTTTATTACAATTAATTACAAAACTTTAGGTGGAAAAGTATGCTCACTCTTTTTATATTGTGAACTCATTTATTCTTTGGGACTATTATGTTTACTATTTTGTAAGTTTATATCTGGTACATGTATAAGTTTTCTGTGTGGTTCTTATTCACAACTATTTAACTCCAATGTTGGAGCCGACAGACATGTATTGATAGTACTATTAGGTTGAGACCCCACCCTTTTTTATTAGTATACTAGTTGGGACTAACAGTGGTCATGAACGGGCCGTATGGTGAATATGTTTTGACAAGATCTGTGTGTACGTCGTAGGCTTAGTTGTGAAGCTCATGATTACATGTGATATTACTTGCTTATAACTATATACACTTATGTCCTACTAACTTCTAAAAGTCATCAATTTTATTTACTATTTAAACCTGTGAACTCACCAACCATGTGTTGACCTTTTGAGCATATCATTTCAGGTAATAACAATTATTGAGGATAGCTAGAGTTGATGTCTTAGAGAGGACTCTAATGATTTAAAAAATAGACTTGCTCTAGTGTTTCAAACATTAATGTTTCATTTTATGTTATCATTTATGGGCGTGTTTCCTTTACTTGTTCCTGGGTTGTGGGATTTGAATTGATTATACTTGTTGACTATGTTTGTCATGGAATTGACTAAACTTGTATCGGGTGACGTCATGATGTGTTGGTTTTCATCATATAATGCATCTCTATTAACTATTAGTGTATTATGATGATCCCGTCCGTTACATCCTCTTGTTTTCGCTATAAGAGGGGGTGTGACATGTTAGGGTTTGGGCCACTTAGGGTTGTGCATGAATGGTTTAGAGTGTGCGTGTTTTTTCAGTTGTGGTGTGTGTGTGGGGTTGCATCGGTTGTGTATGGGTGCGTCTTAGGGTTTGTAACCATGGTACAGGGTGGTGCTGGGTGTTGTGTGTTTTTGATGTGGGTTCGGATGCGTAGGGGGAGTAGCCCGATTAGGGTTTTGAATTTGGATGCTCTCAGTTGTGACCGAGTGTGTGTGTATTTGCATAGGTGTGTCCTTGGTGTGCATTAGGTGTGTGATCGAGTGTGTGCGCATGTGTATGAGTGTGTGTTAATGTGGCCATGTGTAGGTGTGGGTAAGGTTTATGATGTGGATTGTTCGGGTATTATGTGGGTTTAGTTTGTTGTGCATGATTGAGGGTCGGTGCGCATGGTTATGCATATATAAACATAAAATGTATAAATAATTATATTTTTGTAAAAACAATAAGTAAAACCCTGTTGCGTAGTACGTAACTGTTCATGGGTATGTTGTATGTGACTTTGGATATGCGTGCATGGGCTTATCCGGGTGTTGAGTCTAGTCAAGAGCGTGAAACCATACAATCCAATCCTTTATATTTAGTATTAATCTAATAAATTACGTAAATTCAGGTTGTCAGGAAATCTAAAAGTCTGTTATTTGCTGTGATGTTAGTTGTGCACCCAAGGTGAGTTTTACAGTCCCAATTTGTAATATACTCTTTTTGGGAAAGAGAACATGCTTTAAACGTATTTTTCTTAGATTTAATAAAACTATATGATCACATGTGAACTAGTGTTTTTATCATCTTAGTCCTCACTTTTGGACCGTTAATTTTATAGTTACTAGCGAGCTAATTTTTTTAGTAATACTACTAGGTTTGACAAACCTCACCCGGGCTAGTCACGCTAGCATGATCGAAGGTCAAACGAGTGTTAAATTGACCTAATTACTATTGTTGTGGTTTGGTAACACGACCGAGGCATTCATATATATAATGTCAGCTTCGGTCGCGAACTTCATACACTTAGTGACATGAAATGTAGATTAGCTATCTGTACTGATATACTTTGTTTGTTGTATCTTTTTACTAAACTGTTTTGCCTACTTTACAAACCTATGAACTCATCAAACATGTGTTAACACTTTAGCATGTTTTCTCAAGTCAATAAAGGTAATTGCACGGACTAGGAGCATCTCATCTGGTCGCATGCATTTAATATTTATGAAACAATGAGTTTTGCTTTCATTACTTAAACTTTAATTTTGGGGTGCGTGTTCTTGCGTATTTTTGTTTTGAAATTATTTTTCAAGTTCGCTTCCGTATTTACAACTATAATATTTGTTTTATCAATAGTCTATTAATGGGTTAAATTATGTTCAATACTTTGTTTAAGAATTTGTCGTTTGGTGTAACTAATGACTTCATTCCTAGTTTGTCACACGCGTGACTGTAAAACCCCGTCCAAGGAAATTGAGGGTGTGACAGTAGTTGACATTAGGAGCTTAAATTGGTGAATTGTAACAATATACTTACAGCTATATAACTAATTTTGATTTCAAATGCCAAAACGAACACTTCTAAACTTCATCACTAACTTGTGATTTTGAAAAGACCTGTTACAACTAGTACCATGGACGTTAACACAAAATGAAGAATTCAATTTTATCTGCAACATCATATTATTTTCGGTGTGATCATACATGAATTAATTGTTGAATTGTACTTGATTTAGCCACTGAGACAATTTAATTTAATTTTAATTGTGTTTGAAAAGAACTTGATCGGCCACGAATTAATGTATGTTTAACTATATAGAGTAGGTTCATGGTGAGGTCAAAATGTTATTGACCAGCAATGTACAAATTGGTTTGTTGTAAAAATTGATGTGCTGTGAATTGATCTAGTAGGATCATACACACCAACTACCCATTAACCTCAACCTCCAAACTCAAAGAAGTGATAATGCAACAATCAAATTACAATTTGACACTACACAACTATCCAATAAAACATACAGATCAAATTATAAGTGAAATTCTTTGGCCTCACATGGTGACAATATAATAATGCCTCGATGTTATTATTTTTCTTCCTTATAATAAGGCTAGCTATGTGTTATCAACACATGAAAAGAGCTCACAAATCAAAAAGTGTTTGCTATGTAGGCGTAGAATCTAACTTGGTATGTTGTGAAAAGTCCAAACAACATCAGACTAAAACCAATTCTAGCTTAAACAACTAATTAAAGATTTTTTTGCTTGGGGATTCTTGAAATTTCTAGAAAAAAAACAAAACTTTATATTCCTATATGCTTTTTTATCATTCATATGAATTAAAAACATGTAAGATAGTGAACTGCATATGTACAATTCTACCATAGTAAACTACACATGTAAGATTCACAGCAACACACTTATTATGCTAAAGATCAAAGAACAACAATAAACTTATGATTTGATTCACATGCAGTCTTGAAGTTTATATCTCAATTTCTTAAGTCTGATCTTGATCAAACTTCAGAGAAAGATAATCTCTTGAAGATATGATGAATAGAAAAACAAATAACATGTCACAACAGATCCACTTTTAAACACGGTTATCCTCTTCATTTTTGTTAGGATGTCAACTTTACCAATTGGACATGATAAATGAACAATGTCACAATTAAAATATTAATCTCTCATCAAAGATTATATGCTGAAAGTTCACAACTAACTTTGTTGCTAACACTTTGATAGAATTACCTAAGTTGTGTGTTTTATTTCTCCACATCGATGTATTTCTTCATTCCCCTTGACCTACCACCACCCAAATTTTAAATCTATAATATATGGATATGTGCACTACATACACATTTGCATATTGTTGTATTGGGGAGGGAAGGGAATAAGAGAGGATAGGGGAGATATAAATGGAACATTCTTATAGTTTTGCCTTTTATGTTTAATATTAATTAATCACTTCGAAATTCATAGTTTTTATATGCTCTTGCGGTATATAAGACAATATGTTTATGCCAGTTATGTTACTGTTGTTTAGGAAGGGTACATGGCAACGATTACTTCAAACCGACCTAAAGAAACCTTGCGATCTTGCCGCATTTTATATATGTAGATGTGTGTTTATAATACAGAATAATCTCTCTACCAAATGAATTGTGTTTGTATAAAATTTATATTTGAGTGTGATTGTATAAAATATATACCACCCGATTAAGCCTGACAAAATAAGCCTATAGTTATCATTTTGTGTCTTATGGGTACTTTTTTTTTTAAAATGGGTCAGTGTAGCCCAAAAAAATTTCACAGGGTCAGCATGGACCACAAAAACTCTGTTGTAAATAAACCACGATGGGTCATTTATGAATCACAAAAATTTTGTTGTAAATAAACCACGATGGGTCATTTATGAATACCTGGTCACGTGGTCACCCACTTCCTCAAACCACCAGTCCGCTTCTTGCTTCTTCATTCTGTCCACCACCAACCGCCCACCCGCTACTCCGCCAACCACCAGTCCACCACCATCCATCCGATCTGCTACTCCGCCCACCACCAGTCTAGCATCGTCTCCACCGTCCGTCCATCCGCTACTCCGCCCACCACCACCATCGGAAAGCTTCAAAAATCAAGCAAGAAGAAGACCATCGTCAAAACCACCGGAGCATCGAATCTCCAGCTATCGAGTACGGTTATTTCTGGGTTTCTCATTTCTCAAAACCAACCATCGAATAATAGGTATTAGTCTATTACAGTAGCACTCACCCTCTCGACTGGTCGCATGCTCTAACGATCTCAAGAAGTCGTACGTCTCCGATGGCCAATCAAATTCGTAAGATCCTGTTTAAATCTCAATTTATTAACTCCGATCATATGATCAAATTTGTAGTTCTCAATTGTTGACTATTATAATATTATTTATAAGTTTTTTAAATTTATTATTGATAATTAGTTGGAATCGTTTTTTTTTTTTGCTGCTTTATTTGGGTTTTGTAACTGTGATTTTAAGTGTGGTGTTTTGCTTTTTTGAAAAATTAAAAATTTTATAATTTTTTGATCCGACCCGTCCTGATCCGACCCATCCTGACCCAAGCCAATCCTGACCCGAGCCCATTCTGACCCGAATCTGACACGAACCCGTTCTGACCCGAACCCGCTCTAACCCAAACCTGTCTTGACCCGATACCTCACCCGACCCGACCCGCCCCGCCCGTTTTGCCGGGTATAATTTAGATGATCTTATGCCAAAGAACATATAAACTTGATCACCTTCATAGAAATGGCCTGACAAGTAAAATCATATGAATATATTTGATTCTCACATTTTATTTATCTTAATATAATCAAAACTTTGGACAGGGATGTATGAGTTTACACATCTAACATATTCTCTTCTATCATCATATTTCATATTTTATTTTCACATGTGCCCATATTATAGTAAAAATAACTTTAAAGGCAAATAAATAATTGTAGTATTTTGATAATATAATATAATATATATATTTTACAGTTTCTAACTGTTTGATAAAATTATATAGGCAAGTCTCACTGTCATCACTATAGCCACTAATTCATTCAAACACAACTTATCTTATGAAACCAATAGAGTGGTTATTTTGCACTAATACTGTAACGGTGTATCCTCCACCACAAAGGTTTTATAAATATTAGGCCGTGCTTCCAGATTTGCTCAAAGGCTACTTAAATCATAATTCAATTTAATATCATATTTTTTAAGGAAGATTAGCCAATGGTCTTGCCATTGCATAATATGTATATATTAAAATCTAGGGGCAAGCTCTGCTTCGTGGCGGGGTACAAACTATACTCGCTCATGCATACATGCATACATACATATATATATATATATATATATATATATATATACTATATACTATTATATAATATATATTAAAATGATAAGATGGTAATTTCATTCAAAGTGTAAGACGCCTATACAATATTTTAAGCATAGAGTACAAGTGTTTTATGCAATAGTTTACTTTTTCCCTCATTTAATTAACTTCTTCTAATTATTGTATTATTTAATATAGATTATTAATACATTATTTAATAATGTGATATTATTTAATTCACTTCATTAAATTTTATTTTATTTATAATAATATAATTTGACATTTAAATTTATAGTTACTAATCATATTTTTATAACTACATACTATTTAAATTAAATATTATTTTATTTAAATACTTATATCTATACTACTATATAATACATCTCTTTGGATCGAGATGTAAATTTGTCAAGCATACAACTTTTGAAGCAACATATACAAAGAAGTGTAAGATATTTAAAAGGGGTAGAATAGGAAATTGATTAAGATTTTAAAACACTTTAGGGGCAATATGGTAAATTTATCCATTAAATTTTATATACCTTGATATATTTATATTTACTAATTATATTTTTATTATTAATACTATTTAAATAAAGTATTATTTTCTTTAAATATTTAAGTATATATAACTTATATATATATCTTCATATTTATAATAATTATAATACTAATATTTTTCTAACAACATATCGTGAGTTTAATAATTTTAATATTTATCTATGTATTTTATAATAAAAGTGAAAGGAGGATAGAATGATAATTCTACAAATGGATTAAAACACCTATATGAAAAGTCATGCTTAAATTTTAAAAAATTAATCATTTTATTTCATTTATGCCCTTACAATAAAGTATAACATATGATGCTTATAATAAAAATACTAAAGCATATACACATGGCCAAACAAAACCCCCATTTACTTTCATTGTCGTTCATTCATTGCGATTAAGCACTAATCCCTCTTCCCTTTCCCTTGTCGGTTATTAACAGCTCAATAGCAATCAAAATGATAATTTGTGATGATCATTTCTCCATTAACTTTCTCCACTCTATACAAATCACCACCGAAAGCTACCTCTGATGATCATAAAACTCTAACCTATAGTCATAAAACGAACCCCCCTTAAAATCTAGGTAATAAGTGATTTCCGACCATAAATATCACTCATGCTTTCACCAATCTTGTTGGGATTATATAGTTGTCTTAAAAAATTTGTAATATACGCAATTTCCGACCATAAATTGTTTTCTTTAATTTATGTCATAACGCACTAAGCCGATACCGACTAAAATAGAATTCCCAAAAAATCGCCTGTCACACCCCAACCTTAACGGCGGAAACGTCGAGATGTGAGGGTTAAGATTGTTCATGCCACACAACGCTAATTTTAAAATGACAATATTATTAAAGATCAATATTCAAGACGTACAATAAAGAAATAGAGCAAGTTCAAACATCCAACAATACATAAGAAATTCAAAATCATAAAATGATCAATGTCTTTTATTTTAGTCTAGGTCCAATCCTAGATGTATGTAAGTCTTCAAGAATTCATGTCATAGGTTATTGAATAAAGTAACTAGGGATGGATGAACAAATGTAACAATCAAACCTTGACAGATTACAAGATTACAAGAATTTCATCCCGAAATTAATCAAACGTTAAATAAAAATACGAGAGGTCACAGTCTCCCCAACTTAAGGAATTTCGTCCCGAAATTAAATTTCCAGGACACTTATGATAAAAAGATCAGGATACTTGAATTTCATTTGGTCTTCACATTCCTATGCGAATTTTTAAGGCACATTTAGAATTCTAACGAACTGTGATTGGTGTTCGGTTATGGGTGAGTTACTTAGGACAGAATGCATGCAACTTGAACTCCTCTAGTAGGATGCGAAAGTTATCATTGACAAGATAAATTTTGAGGTTTGACACAAAAATGTTGGATAAACAGTGCAGAGTTCTTAGGACAGTTTTAAGCATATAAGCCACTTTTTTTTTAATACGCTTAAGCATTTTGAATGAACTTACAAAATGAGATGACATCATGATGCTCCTGGAAAGGCCTGTAATTGTATGAAAGTTTGATCAACGGAAATTGAGAATCCCAAGAGTTACTAAATAAAATGACACAAGTTCAATGCATATCTTGAAAGGTTGTAACGTTCTTTCAGCTTCGGTTTGCAAATGATGAATTGTACTAAAATTGTCTTATGTTTTCGTAGACGATTTAATGGTTCGGCTAGAACGAAAGATAAGTAGACCATCCCGATCAAAGATTTTTAAAACACATCACGGTGGCTGACTATTTTGTTGACGTAGATACGAGTCAATTTCTTGACTCGATATTCCTCAAGAATCGACACGAATTGCACCGGTTTAGTCATTCGATCAATGATGAATCAGGTGTTATTATGATGTCTAGAAATAGGAGACATATTGGTGATGAACTTCATCAATAATGTTTCCTTTTACACACAGACTTCAAGTTAGACAAACGATTCAAAGGGATGCTGATGTTTGGCTTTGACTTTTGAGCAGACGATGCACTTGGACACATACCAAGCTATGCCCTCTTTTCCTTTATGCCAAACCATGAACACTAATCGCGAAAATCCATGACTCTTTTTCTTCGCATCGAGATGAATAACGAGTCTTGTAAGTCGCAAACAAGATAGAGATTTAAAGATTTTCAAGGTTAAGAATTCAAAGACGATCCAAGAAATGACACAAACAATAGGAATTGCATTTTTAATTATAATGCAAGGATCAACAAAGATGTCATTCATGATTTGATTAACAATTTGGATAATTCAGGGCATCGTCGATATAGACCATCACAAATAAAATTTTCAAGTACGGCTTGCACACGTGGTTTATCAAACCCATGAATAAAGCCGAAACATTGGTATGATCAGAAAGACATAAACATAAATTTATAATGACTTTATTTTGTAAGGAATATTGTTTTAGGAGTGTTATCATCATGCAATTAAGTTTTGATGATAACCCGAATGAAGATCGAAAACTAAGAAATAAAAGGTTCCATAAAGCTAAATCAAACGACAAATTGAAACATAAAGGGGTGAGAAAAAGAATCGATTTAAATGTTCCAGTTTTGGAACTAAGATTATCCTAAAAGGGCAAGGACCTCTTTTGAGTTCAGGAATCATGCTTTGGCTTGATGGGTTGGAACACTATCATCGATAAATCAGGTAACAGTGTTCACCCTTCAAGTTACTACATGTTTCTTGTCAATTAAAGTCTTAAAACCTTAATAAAATTGAAATCAAGGAATGGGAATAGGCACCAAGGTGTGGATATCACTCCTAACTTGGTGGTGTATTTCCCAAAACATGACTCTTAACTAACAGAATGAGAGCTTGATCCTAACTCATTGTTAAGGATCCACAAGAATAAGATGGGGTAACTTACCATTAAGGTAAAGAAAATCACTCCTATCTTAACGGTGAAAATTTATAGAACAAAATATAGCAAAATGAAAATTTTCATCAAAGTACAGAATTCACCCCTACTTTGAAGAGGTCATTTCATTTGAGGAAATACAAACCCATAAAACTTGGATGAGTGAAATTATCATCAAGGTATGGAATTCACTCCTATCTCGATGATGGAATTTCATGATAATAAGAAAACAATCGAGAATTGAAATTTGTCACCAAAGTACGGGATTCACTCCTATTTTGGTGCGGTCATTTCATTCGTGAAATACAAGTCCATGATAAAAATGAGTGAAATTTGTCCTCAAGATAAGGAAATCACCCCTATCTAAAGGATGAAATTTCATAAAAAAAAAACCAACAATAAAAAATTTGAAGCCATCATCGAAGTACGAAATTTACTCCTATTTTAATGAGGTAATTCCATTGGTAAAATACGAGTTCATAAGAACAAGAAGAAAGAAATGGTCATCAAGATAAGGGATTCACTCCTGTCTTGATGAGGTAGTTTCCTTTAGGAGATTCGAGTGTTCTTAGTCATAAGTTGACTTGCAACCTTTTGCAATTCCTATGGTGCAAAACGGTTAAAAGATTTTATCACACAATATTATTACAAAGCTCGAATTAGAAAGCGAAAAGAAAAAAAAAATCGGTTAGAAACTCTAGAAAACGTCAATGTAACATTAACAGGATAAAGAAGATCATGCTTGCTAGGATTAAGGTTACAGTTCGGAATAACTGAATCAATTGTGATAGGTTTTCAAAGCTTGAACGGTTTAATTCTAGAAAACAAAATAAATGACAAAAATGATTCAAAACAACAATGAGGTGCTCCAAATGTAAACGTTCGTTTTGTAAACCAAAGGGAATACGTTGACTTCTCAAAGTGTTAGGTCAACCACAACTTTATTGAAGACATGCGTACCTATAAGCGGACACTCACCTCATGGGTTCCCAGGTAAGGTAAACAGACCCATCGGTCGAATTGGACCAATATGGATACCTTGCCTTGACAAAACATCATGAGATACAGGTATCCCACTTTTGCAGCATTGCATGAATTCAGTTATGGGACACACTTTAAGGAGATTTAAAAACCATAAGTAACAATTTAAAATATTGAAAACCCTTCGATTTAGGCACACAATGCCTTTAAATATATATTAAGATTTATGTACGCATTGATCAAGGTATAGAGATAGTCACATGAGGCACATAACGTATAATAATGTTTAAACATAGGAATTGAGGAGTAAAACGAGTTCAATAATAACGAGTACATTTTTAAGATTTAATAAACATATTCAGGATTGTTCCATTTGGTAACACAAAGCCAATAGGAATATGGGCACGTCGAGGTGACTTAATCCCAATTACCTTGAGGAAGATGTGTATGTTGACCATAATTTTGCACTCATCCCGAAAATCCCCAGGTAAGCATAACAGGTCTCGCAATGAGATTTATACAAAATGCTTGCCTTAGCTCGAGGGCCTTTTGCCAGGAAATCCAGAATACAGGTGTTTATGTGTCACACACTTCCCTAAGTCTATGAGAATTAAAACCTCGATGAGATTTTTCAAGATTTAGACATATCATCTAAGGAATTTTTCCACTCGATAAGATGCGTAGTATTCCACACGTAGTCGAGAATAAGATTTAGAAAAGATTAGACGCGGTAGAACTTAAAGGCATAAGAAGAGGATTAGAAAGTTGGGGTAAACAAGGTTCAAGGCATATTACTAAGGCACTATTTTCTAAATGAAGACAAATAGCACATAAGGGGTTTATCATGCAACATGTAATACCACGTGATAGGCATATAAACTAACTTACAAGATCATAACGATTATTCATGAAAAGGGTCCCTAGTTTAACCATCGTCTAGGCCATCATTTCTAATAACCTAAATCCCTATAGTTATGGGATCTGATAACAATCCGTCACACCCCAACCTTAACGGCGAAAACGTCGAGATGTGAGGGTTAAGATTGTTCATGCCACACAACGCTAATTTTAAAATGACAATATTATTAAAGATCAATATTCAGGACGTACAATAAAGAAATAGAGCAAGTTCAAACATCCAACAATACATAAGAAATTCAAAGTCACAAAATGATCAATGTCTTTTATTTTAGTCTAGGTCCAATCCTAGATGTATGTAAGTCTTCAAGGCATGCTAAACAGTATCATTTCCTGAAACATGTTAAAAATAAAAGGTCAACATAATGTTGGTGAATTTTCCATAGTTTTCATACATAAATATATAAAAGATGGCAATTTATGTCATAGGTTATTGAATAAAGTAACTAGGGATGGATGAACAAATGTAACAATCAAACCTTGACAGACTACAAGATTACAAGATTACAAGATTAAACGATTAGCTAAGTGTACTTGATTTAACACCAAGTAGGCTTGTCAGGCCCATAGATCTATGACGTCGTCAGGCTAGCAATAGTTAATGATTGTACATATTATAGTCATCACATGGTAATTACAAGAGTTCAACTAACCACGACAAATAAGAAGAATTGCCCAAGTGTTTACAAGATTTAAACGAGTTTACAAGTGCATTTATCATAAGGTTAACATGTCTCACCCCAAAGTGTGAAAATACATAAAAGGGGTATGGAAAAACTCACATGGATTATAAGGATAACAAATAAGAAAAGCTTGTATATGGTGCCGAGGATTCGTTAACGTTCAACCTAAATGAACGTCGTATTAAATTAATCATGATGTTAACAATACACAGGAATTCACGTTTAAATTCGGGATGATATTGTTTATAAACACTAACCCATGATTATTATATAGATGCAATTTATTATTATTTTGATACTTAAACAATTAGATAGGAACTTTAATGATTAACACTATTAATAAAAGTTAAACTTTTATTATCGAAAGGTTATTATTTACCATTAAATAAAATAGTAATTTTGTAGATTGAAACGATTAAGATAATTCCATTAATAACAAGATGTGTACATTTTAAATATGTACTTATATATTTATCTAAATATATAAATGAATTTGTAAAATATGTTTTATAACTATAAAACATTTATTAAATTAGAATTGTTAAGAATTAAATAGGATTTATTAAAATTAATAATAAATGATACTTTTGTAATAATTTTTATAATCTCCAAACATGAAGAATAAAATTGTATTAATTGATTATCTACAAGAAAAAACAAAATTTTAAAAGAAAATAATTTTTATTTAGTTTCTGATTAAAATGATTTTTATAAGAATAATAATAATATTTAAGTACTTTCTGAAATTTAATTATTAATAAACCCCTAAAAAAAAATAGTGGCAAGGCCTCGGGTTCGAACCCGGGCCCTTTGCCACACCAGACACAACTAAACCACCGGGCCAAAGCCCTGTTTGTGTCAAAGAATAGAATTTAATAGTTAAAAACTTAAACCCATAAAATTCCCGATTTCCATATAAACCCTAGATTGAACACCCAACGAATTGAACCCCAATCTGATGAGAACAAAGAAATTAACCATGGGGCTTTGCATCCCCATGATTTATCGTGTATGTTAATGCTTAGATTCACCAGCATTGGTTGTGGATTCCACGAATACGAAGCCGAGTGAGACCACGACTGTGCTATTCTCGATTCAAATGGTTAAAGTTGATTACAATCAAATTAGTTGCACTAACAGCTTCTAAGGATGCATATGATCGAAAGCCCTCTGCCAATTTCGGACTAGGATGTACTAAAGTTGGAAATTGGTCGAGTCGCAGGTTCGGAGGTTTGCAGAGGATTAATTCGATGAAAGGGTTAAATTCAGATGAAATTAGGAGTGTGTGAGTGTTATAACAGTCTTTTAAGTGATTAAAACCATATAATTGCACATGATTGTGTACGTTTCAAGTCAATTGATGTCCAAGCTTGAATGAGTTTCGGTTTTGATTAAATGAAATGGGAAACCGCCGATTAATGTCGAATTAACTTTGTTATGGTGTTCGAAACCGGTGTACGTTGGTAAGGGATGGTTTAATTTGGGTAGAAATGATAAATTTCGAGGATTATGAAGTGGCCGGAGCTCCGCCGGAGTATTGGCCGGAAATAGGCCGGGGAATCGGGCGACGGGGGGGGGGGGGGATTGTCTTGGGTTTTGAAATAAATTACATTTAGGTCTCTGCGGTTTATGATTTGTCATTTTAAACCCAAAGCTTAGTTTTAATCAGATTTTCAGTTTAGTCCCAAAGGTTTTGGACTTTATTATTTCATGTACAAACTAATTATATTTTTTTTACAAGTTTTAAAAATGTTATTATTATTTCAAGATTTAACAATTATTATTTCATGTACAAGCTTAGTTTTAATCACATTTTGTTTTTATTAAATTTCAAGATTTAACATTCTTTTAAGATTATTTACAATTATTAGTATTATTATTTTGCCATTTTATTATTATTTTCACTATTACAATTAATATTGACATTTTCTTCTATTTTTTGTTATTATTATTATTATTATTATTATTGTTATTATTATTATTATTTAATTATTTAATTATAACAGAACTATAACGATTTCAAAGAATTACATATAATTCCTCGTACTTGCATTCATAACAAAACGAATCCTTACAAGAGATAACGACGTTAATCAAACGTTAAATAAAAATACGAGAGGTCACATCACGTAATAGCCGTACCGTCGCAGCACGCGAGCATTTCCACTAGTATTATTAAACACTTAAAAATAAAAGAAAAGGAAGCACACATGCATTTGTGAAAAGCCACAATAAGCTCAAACTTTTTGGGTTTTACGCTCAATTTTACAAATTATGCATTAAAAAATAACTATATGTTGTCTAAAAAGTAATCTATTTCTTTTAAGTTTTGGATATGACACAATAAATATTTTTAATGCGAAAATGATTTGTATAGCTTTATCTCTTAATCACAAACCTTATGGTTATTAAATCTTTTAACATAAAAATAAACAACCCTGAAGTATTAATTTGAAAACCGAGTTAACGGTATTTTATTTCTTAAACACTATTTTTGTATTTTTAAAAAACTTCTTTTGTAAAATAATAGTTATAGTTTTAAATTATTTTATAAATTAATATCTTTTTCAAGTTGTATTTTTAGGTATTGTATTTATATATATAAATAATATTTTTGAAACTCTAGTCTATGCTTAAAACTAAAACGTCAAGGTATGGTATAGTAAGTTATTATAGTTCATGTAATGTAAAGATCTAAATAAAAATAAAAAAAGATTTTAAAGTGCAATACATTAAACATGCTACTAAAACTAAATATATTTACTTTTATATGATAATAATGATATTATTTCACAAAAAATAAATTTATAATTGAAATAAGATTAAAAAGTTTATGCTATTAAACACTTTGGGTTGTATTTAATATAATAGTATCACTTTTTCTCATTCTTTTATATTAGTCCTAGCTATATCATGCTAGACTAATATCATTTAATCTAACTTATTAATCATATATGAAATAAAAAACACATTTAAATGTACACCAATTGTTAAATTAGCAAATCACATTTAATCTAACTTATTTTTTGTTTACACGTTCATTCATTTCTTTAATTCACTTTATATCAATTCACAATCCTATTAATCATATATGAAATAAAAAAATTGTATTAAAGATTTATTTTTTTAAATATAATCGTTTATTGAAAATTTTAAAACAAAAACACATGTTACCCTTAAATATTTAAAGACTAAATTAACATAAGAAAAAAAAACAAAATAAAAAACAGAAACTTTATAAATTTAAATTTATATTTGAACATGTATTTATTTGATACTTTTTAATGTTTACATATAATATTTAATTTAAACTAATATTAAGCCCCACGTATTGCGACGAGAGACGTAAAACCGTATCATCAAGTAGCGTAATTATCATTTCATCTTTTGTGATCATCAAAAATCGGAAATCTCTTTTAAAAAATTATATAAAAACAAAAAAAATAAAATGATTGAGTGATAAACGCCGATCATCATTGTCATGAAATAACCTAAAACATAGATGCGTTGCTGATAGAGTGATAAACGCCGATCATCATTGTTCTTCAATGGGCTCGTCGAAGGCGCGGAACAACCACAAAGAGAAAGTAGTCCGTCGCAAGTACGTATCATTCTTATACCCCCTTTCCTTTTCTATTTCGCTATTCATACTGCGTAATTAAATTAGGTCAATTCAATCGGGTTTGCTATCTCCGAATCTATTCATGTTGTGTGAAATTGAATTTTTGTTTACGATCGAAGCAGGTTCTAGTATTTACTTTAGGGAGATTATCTTTGTATGAAGATAGTGAGAAACTTTAATTTAAACAACACTAAAAACCTTCAAAAAGTGAAGGGCTGAGATGAAGGTAATCAGACGTGAATTAAAATGTAATCACTAGTGTATATATTATCACAACAAAATATTAGACTTCCTTTTTGGTTCTTGTATTTCCAAGCACATATTAGGTGAATCCATTCATGATAGCTGCTCTTATTATCTGACATGTGCAGAGAGGAAAAGGCGGAAGAACCAGAACAACCAAAATATCGAGATAGAGCCAAGGAGCGTAGAGAAGATCAGAATCCTGATTATGAACCTTCTGAACTGGGATCTTTTCACGCTGTTGCTCCTCCTGGAAATGTTGATCTCTTGTAAGTCCAGCATAGACTCTCTGTTATTCTGTAATATATGCCGCAACATGTATATTGAGTAACAAGTAAACAACCAGTATTTTTTATTTGTGTGCTCACTTATGCAGGTCAGCTGAAGCCCACAGGATATCCATTGAAAAGAGCAAGTATCTTGGAGGTACATGTTATGATAGACTACATGATAGGTGCAGCAATCAGATTATTGATAAAGAAAAGCCTAAGGTGTTACATGTGTATTCTAGAAGGGGCAAGGGAGTAAATTGTAATAGTGGCTAACGTGTTTTGGGGTCCTTGAGTATTAGTAGGGGGAATAAGGGTGTTAGAGAGGTGTCTAGGTTATTGGTTAGTTTTTTGCAGGCTCCTGCAATTGTGTGCACGGAGAGAGGGTAAATCCCTGTAACTTTTTGTTCTCTTTCTTTCACCATTGTAACCCTACTTTTGGCTATTGAATTCAGTGAATCCCTCTTTATTTTCCTTAAGTTGTTCTTAAATCCTATCATTGGTCCGACCTGCCACAGACCTGCCTTTTGTTCTTCATTGTTCTCCCATGGAAACACGTACTAATACTCGATTAGATGCTCAGGAAGCTCAGATTAAGCAATTACAATCTTATGTTTCTGAAATTAAAAACTCCTTACAAGCATTGGACGTGGAACGTGGAGAATCCGGTGAGTTCCGTAAGGTTGTTTTGAGTTGGATGAAACAGCAGGATAAACGACAATCCTCGGGTTCGGGGGGTTCCGGTCTCAGTCACGAGGAGGCGTTTTCCAATCTCAAATCTAAACCGGGATCGGAGGGGGATCCTACGAATGTTCTACCATGGGCGGTGAAGAAAGTGAAGTTACCGGAGTTTAGCGGATTTGATCCTCAGGGTTGGATTCAGAAAGCGGTACTCTATTTCGATCTCAACAACACCCCAGACGATGTCCGTCTCCGACTAGCTCTGTTGAGCATGGTGGGGGTTGCTCAACATTGGTTTACCATCCTTACACAGGTTCATGATTCTCTGTCTTGGATTGAATTTCAATCCGAATTGTTGAAACGTTTCAGTGGTCTCTCAATTCATAATCCTTATGAACAACTAGCGACGATCCAACAGGGCGATTCTATCTACGACTACATTGATGATTTTGAATATTTGCTATCCTTAGTACCTCGTTTACCAGATTCACAATCCTTAGGGTATTTTGTGGCTGGATTAAAGGAGGAAACAAAGAAATGGGTCCGTTTACACCGCCCTCAGACACTCCTAGAAGCGATGTATACAGCGAAGGATGTTTCGGAGATGCTCCGGCCAAGTGAGGGTTCGGACTCCGCTTCTCGTTTCCGATACGTTCACCGTTTTGGGCCATCATCATTTTCCCCGGGGAATGGGCCTCACAATTTGGGCCGTAGCGAGCCCAGGGTTTCGGCCCAACCTAAAGGGTTCGATAGGGGGTCCGGTGGTCGTGGGGACCTACCTCGTTCCTCATTTGTCCCGAAAGCAGAATCTCCCTCTTCTCGAGAGATTTCTTCCGTGTTTCCTCGCGATCGAGGGGTTCGTTCTTTATCTCGATCGGAATGGGAGGATCGGCGCAAGAAGGGATTATGTTTCCGTTGTGGTCAACAATATGGTCCGGCCCACAAATGTCCAGAGGGGCGCCTGCGGGTCTTGCTTTTGGGGGAGGATGAGTATGACCCAGGTGGGGGAAGTCTTTGTGCAGTTGGTGAAGATTCAGTGGCGGAGACGGCCACATTGGGAAGTTCGGAGGAGGGTACATGTATGTCTTTGGCTTTCGAAAGGGCTTTGGCTGTTCATGGGGGTGCTACAACCTTGAAGTTAGAAGGGGCGTTACAGGGTATCTCTCTCTATATTTTGGTGGACAGTGGGGCTACTCACAATTTTGTTTCTCGACGTTTAGTAGCTACCTTGGGGTTACCGTGTTCATCATTTGGTGGCATTAACATTACCTTGGGTGATGGGCATGTGGTGTTTGTTTCGCAGCAATGTAGTGGTATTCCTATCACCATCGGTCCTTGTTCATTCACAGTCAATGCTCTGATAATGGACACTGGGGGTTTGGACTTCATTTTGGGTATTGATTGGTTACAGTCATTGGGAGAGGTTGTGCGGTTTAATTTTAAAGGTCAAATAGTACAGTTGCAAGGGGTTCGGACGAATCAATCTCCTCCCACAGCCTTACACCAATGGTTGTCATTGATTAGTGATTCTCCACAATTATCCCCTGTTGAATCTCCTCCTATAGGCGATCCTCTTCCATTTAATTCCAAATTATCTACTATCCAACGGGAAGCTTTATCTCACACCCTTGACCAGTACCCTCTTGTTTTTCAACCCCTTACTTCCTTGCCGCCATCACGCTCCCATGATCACACCATCACCCTTACATCTGATGCCCCGGTTTGTGTTCGACCATATCGCTACCCTCATGCTCTAAAGGCTGAAATCGAGCGACAGGTTCAAGATTTGTTGGTAATGGGGTTGATCCGTCCAAGTAAGAGTGCTTATTCTAGTCCAGTGATCCTTGAGCGCAAAAAGGACAATTCCTGGAGACTCTGTGTGG
Source organism: Flaveria sonorensis (assembly GCA_025506505.1). NCBI lineage: Eukaryota > Viridiplantae > Streptophyta > Magnoliopsida > Asterales > Asteraceae > Flaveria > Flaveria sonorensis. The sequence continues at coordinate 358,419 of CM046430.1, forward strand.
ATTACCGTGCGCTTAACAACGCAACGGTCCCGGATAAGTTTCCTATTCCGATGGTGGATGAACTGTTAGACGAATTACATGGAGCAATTTTCTTCTCTAAATTAGACCTGAAGGCAGGCTATAATCAGATTCGAATGAGTCCGGCAAGCATTGAGAAAACGGCTTTCCGAACACATGACGGCCATTACGAGTATTTGGTGATGCCTTTTGGTTTGATGAACGCCCCGGCCACTTTTCAGGCAACTATGAATGCTATATTCTGTCCCCTGTTGCGACAAAAGGTAGTCATTTTCTTTGACGACATTCTTGTTTACAGCCCGTCTTAGGAGGCACATTTGCAAGATGTTGCGTTGGCTTTGAAGATCCTCCAAGATAATCATTTTCGGGTTAATCACCAAAAATGCTCTTTTGGTTTATCTTCTATTGAATATTTGGGTCATATTATTACTGGAGTTGGAGTTTCGATGGACCCAAAGAAGGTGGCTGCGGTTCTCGAATGGCCTGTTCCAAAATCCTTGAAGGGTCTTCGGGGATTTTTGGGCCTAACTGGGTACTACAGGAAGTTTGTGAAGAATTATGGGAGCATTGCTTGCCCTCTTACCGATTTAACGAAAAAGGATGCTTTCGTTTGGAGTCCCCTCGCCCAACAAGCTTTTGAGAAATTGAAACACGCACTGAGTTAGCCTTACCCAATTTTAAAGAACCTTTTATAGTGGAATGTGATGCTTCGGGTAGGGGCATTGGAGCAGTTTTAATGCAGAATCGCAAGCCCATTGCTTTCTTTAGCAAGGCGTTGAGCGACCGAAATTTGGCAAAGTCGGCTTACGAAAGGGAAATTATGGCGTTAGTTCTATCCGTGCAACATTGGCGGCCTTACCTTCTGGGTAATCACTTCACGGTTTATACTGATCAGAAGAGTCTAAAATTTTGCTTCAGCAACGGGTGACCACTCCTGATCAACAGAATTGGGTTGCTAAACTACTTGGATACAATTTTGATATTCTATATAAGCCGGGACGAGAGAATCGGGCAGCTGATGCGCTGTCCAGACGGGCGGATCTGGGTGAATTGGGCCAACTTATTTCTACACCCGTTTGGGTTCAAGGAGCCCAGCTTATTGCGGAGGCCAAAGATGATGCTGCCATTCAAAAATTAATACAAAAGTTTTCGGCAGCCCCGGATAAGTACCCGGGATACTCAGTTCAAAATGGAATTTTGTTCTACCGGAATCAATTGGTCATCTCGCGAACCTCGAAATTTCTGCCGGCCTTACTTCACGAATTCCACACCACCGCAACAGGAGGACATTCGGGATTTTATCGAACTTATAGGCGGCTGGCTGTAAACTTGTACTGGTCTGGCATGACAGCTTCGGTTAAACAATTCATTCGTGAATGTGAGGTCTGCCAACGTTGTAAAGCAAGTTCGGTTAGCCCCGCGGGCCTGTTGCAACCCTTTCAGATTCCTGAGGCAATTTGGGAGGACATTTCAATGGATTTTATTACGGGTCTTCCCTTATCACACGGGTATAATGTTATTTTTGTGGTAGTGGATCGGCTGTCAAAATACGCCCATTTTATTCTGTTGAAACACCCTTACACGGCGAAATCTGTTGCTGAAGTTTTTGTCAAAGAAGTTATTCGCCATCATGGGATTCCCAAATCTATTGTTAGTGACCGCGACCCATTGTTTCTTAGTAAGTTTTGGCAAGAGATTTTCCGTTCCATGGGGACGTCTCTTCATTTGAGCTCCGCATACCATCCTGAATCTGATGGCCAAACTGAAGTGATCAACCGTTGCTTAGAGGCTTACCTACGATGCTTTGCGGTTGATCAGCCCAAGTCTTGGGCAACGTGGATTCCATGGGCTGAATTCTGGTATAATTCCACCTTTCATGTATCCACGGGCATAACACCATTTGAAACTGTTTATGGCCGCCGCCCTCCATCAGTCTTTCAGTTTATGCCGGGTGAAATTCGGGTGGAAGCTGTCGCACAGGAACTTCGTGATAGGGATGAAGCATTGAAACAACTCAAAATTCATCTAGCTAATGCTCAAAGTACCATGAAGTTGCAAGCAGATACAAAGCGTCGTGATGTTAATTTTTCTGTAGGAGAATGGGTTTATGTGAAGCTTAAACCGTATCGTCAGTTATCGGTTAAGAGCAGAATACATCAAAAGTTGGCTGCCAAATTTTTTGGTCCTTTCCAGGTTATTGAAAAAGTGGGGCCAGTGGCTTACAAATTACAACTTCCTCCAACTTCTAGAATTCATCCCGTTTTTCACGTCTCATTGCTTAAGAAGTCGATGACTGGGGATGTTGTTTCTATTTTACCCGCAGATTTGGACATGACTGCCAAAGATCCCTTAGTTCCAGCTGCCATTCTGGACAAACGTTTCATGGGGTCTGATTCGCAACAAACTGAGCAATGGCTGATTCATTGGCAGGGCCAACCTCCCGAAGAGGCGACTTGGGAAGAATCGTCATGGGTTAAAAACCAATTCAAGGATCAAAGTCTTGAGGACAAGACTTCTTTTGAAGGCGCGAGTAATGATAGGTGCAGCAATCAGATTGTTGATAAAGAAAAGCCTAAGGTGTTACATGTGTATTCTAGAAGGGGCAAGGGAGTAAATTGTAATAGTGGCTAATGTGTTTTGGGGTCCTTGAGTATTAGTAGGGGGAATAAGGGTGTTAGAGAGGTGTCTAGGTTATTGGTTAGTTTTTTGGAGGCTCCTGCAATTGTGTGCACGGAGAGAGGGTAAATCCCTGGAACTTTTTGTTCTCTTTCTTTCACCATTGTAACCCTACTTTTGGCTATTGAATTCAGTGAATCCCTCTTTATTTTCCTTAAGTTGTTCTTAAATCCTATCACTACACTACTGTTAATTATTGACAACTAACCTTGTGAAAGAAGGATTAATTGACCAAAGATATACAAAGAAGTACTCGACCAAAGTTGATAATTTAACGAGTGCAAAGGCGAGGATATTTAATATGTGGCTAAAGTTCAGTTGCCACAGGATGAAATATTGATCTTATGCTTTATGGCTGCTTTTTTGAGTGTGGAGTAAATTAGAAATTAGTTTTCGCCCCATTTTTGTTAGAAATCAAGGTTAGAAGGAACAAACATCTTTGTAGGGTAGAAAAGTGGCGACACCCATCATGACGTTGATTGAAATTCTAAGAAATAAATATTAGGATTTAATGTTATGTTCGTGTGAGATAAGTTTCTATTTGTCCAGTCCACACTCCACAGGAATAATAGGGAAGTTTTGATGATCGGTTGCTCATGTGTACCAAATCAGAAGCAACAAACATCAGTGTAGGGCAGGATTGTTATTTTAAATCATGATTCCTCATGTAATGAATGGGAGCCAACCTCATTTATTATCTACTATAGGTGAAAACTTGATCACATTCTCAAAGAAAGCCACAAATGGGTACCCTTCATGATTAATAAATAATAAAGATTGTTGACACAGCTATCCATATTATACACATGATCCAACATCTCACATGCCTTTATAATAGGCTGAAGTAGTCAACTATATATATTTAGCCTGTAATGAATATGGAACAACTAAACATAATTGGTTCTTGAAAGAGTGATGAACCGTTATTAGTTCTTTTCTTTTTTTCATCATCAGCTCTTCTCTTTATCAATCTATATTAATGAGTCCGCTATAAATGGCTCAGGTGACGTTGAACACACACATTTGGTTAAAGGGCTGGATTATGCTTTGCTGCACAAAGTGAGAAGTGAAATAGACAAAAAACCAGAGATTGAAGATGCTAGTGATGGCAAGCCTAGGTAAGCATGTTTGCATATGATTTTGCTTGTATATGCAGCATCATTATTTGATTTATGCACTGCTTTCCTATATTAATGGTAACAGAGCATCTAAAGAAGACCACCCCATATCATTTCGCTCTGGAAACGCAAAGGTAATTTGAAATTCTGTAGTCACTTTTGTAATTGTAGGCTCTGAAATATGTGCTTTTCTCATACAGTTTTCTGTTGCAGGCTGTGTATCAGTGGATAGTCAAGCCTCAAACTTCTGTCAAGCCAAATGATCTGTTCCTTCCTGGAAGAATGGCTTTCATTTTTGACATGGTAACTTCTTTTATGACGTGTTTATGTTTTTCTTTTGGTAGTTGCATCCTGATTTGAAATAACAAGTGCTGGTCGGTGGCCTTTTATATAAGTGTAGAGAATTTTTTATATAATCAATGTACCATGTACTTCTCATCAGAATTGTCTGGCATTAATCCTTTTTCTCTATGCAATTTCAGACCTAGATGTTTTATTTATTTGAAACCTAACATGAATGGTGGGTTTTGCATGACAGGAGAGTGGATTTTCTCATGATATTCCGACCACTGTCCACAGAAGCAAAGCTGACTGCCCAGAGCCAGAGGTTGTTTATAATTCAATTCATGGTTATATGTAAGTTATCCTTTTTTCCTCAACTATGATTTATGGTATTTTTGCAGGAAATGGTTACCGTCAGTGTTGATGGTTCTGTGCTTGATCGGATTGGGAAAATTATGTCTTACCTCCGCCTTGGATCATCTGGGAAGATTCTTAAGAAGAAAAAGAAAGACAAGGATAGCAAAGGTATACAAATTTCTCTTTTTTTACAACTGCTTCTCAAGTTTTTCATCCTTTGTTTTGTAACTTTCCCTAAAAGAGCATCATGTTTAGAGCTAACTAAGCAAATATCTATTCCCATGTAGTTAGGATTGATTGACGCAACTTGTTAGGAAGGAATAAGAGAGTGTAAGAGGGGGAACTTGGGATCCTTGTCGATTGGTTGAGTTTCTAGTAATCTATGGACCAAAAATGTCACATTAAACCTCCTTACCTTAGTTCAATTAAAATGCCATAAAGTTTCTATACATTGTAATTACAAGTACTTGTTAGGTATCAACGCAAGGGGAACACACACAATCACACGCACTCACATGAAAGCAATAAGAACACGAGAGTTATAGTGGTTCGGCCAAAGTAATCTTTAAACAAGTCTTCCAAGCCTCCAGTTTCTAAGAACAAGCTAAAACTCTATCAAATCTCCTAGTTGTAGTGGCCCCTTATCATCAAATATTAGAAGGGGCAGTTAAAGCTCCCCTGAACTCCAACTCAGTCGTGGCTAATGCAGCCAACGACCCATCCTCTGTCTTAACTGGTTTATGTTGGGTTTGTGGAGTCTTGACTTGGGCTCGGGTTAAAAGACAACTCAGTGGCAGATTAATTAAATTAAAGACTTGGCCCGTTTTCATTTAATTTTAGCCCATTAGGGTTTTCTTAGGGATTAAGTTGTAAACCCTAATTTTCTCTATTTATATTGTGTTATTGTACTTGTAATTCCTCACGAGTGAGGCAGAAAGCAATAAAATAGTATCCTGGTTGCAGCCCGTGAACGTAGGTCACATCGACCGAACCACGTTAAATCTCGCGTGTTCATCTTTATTATTATTTTCTCTCGCCGTTTGATTGTGTTTGTGTGTCGATCTACACCCGATCCCTAACAAGTGGTATCAGAGCTTCGGCTCGTTACACACGCAAGAAACACGAATCGCGAGAGAAGTATCGATATAGGTTTTCAAGAATCGGCATCCGCTGCCGCCGTTCTGCCGCCGCCGTTCCGCCGCCGCCGCTGTTCCGCCGCCGCCGTTCCGCCGCCGCCGCTGTCCCGCCACCGTCGTTCTGTCGCCGCCGCCACTCTACTGTCGCCATTCTGTTCTGTCAAATTAGGGTTTCCTATCGAACTTACTGGGTAGTTTGATTGTGTGTTGCATTTCAAAACTCAGTTCCGACTCGACTGTTAAGCATCTGTGGTCTGGGAGAATGGCTGAGAGCGGGAAACTTCAGATTCAGAAGTTTAATGGAAACGATTTTGGTTGGTGGAAAATGCAAATGGAGGATTTGCTTGTTCAGAAAGACTTGGATGCTGTTTTGGGTGAGAAACCAGAAAATATGAAACCAGTTGAATGGGAAACTTTGGATAAAAAGGCCAAGGCGGTTATTAGGTTGTCGCTGACAAAGGATGTTGCGTTCAACATTCTGAAGGAAACTACAGCAAAAGGTATCATGGATGCGTTAGCTAATATGTATGAGAAGCCTTCGGCAGCAAATAAAGTTTTCTTGATTCGAGAGCTGGTTAATACAAAGATGAAAGAGGGAAGTTCAATTTTAGTGCACATCAACAACTTGAACTCGATTTTGTCAAGACTTGGGTCAGTTGGCATCAAATTCGAGGATGAGGTTCAGGCTCTACTACTGTTATCATCATTGCCTGATAGCTGGGCTGGTACTGTACTCAGCACGTTCACTTTAAATGGGGTTCGGGATATTATTATGGGTGAAGACACCAGACGAAGAAATTCAGGTGAAACATCAAGTGAACTATTGAATGTTGGCAGAGGAAGAAAGAATAACAGAGGTAGTGGGAGCAAGAACAGGAAAAGGAGTCAGTCTAGGGCTCGAAATGATGTGACTTGTTGGAACTGTAAACAGGTGGGACACTTCAGGAATCAGTGTCCGAATGATCAAAAAGAAGTTAACACTGCAGCAGACTACTCAGACGATGATGCTTTAATTTGTAGCGTGGAGAGCAGTGTGGATTCCTGGGTCATGGATTCTGGAGCTTCGTTTCATGCTACCCACAGCAGCGAAGCATTGCAGAATCTAAAAGAAGGCGATTTTGGTAAGGTAAGACTGGCGAACAATGATGTTCTTGATGTTACGGGCATGGGTGACATGGATTTAGTTACTTCAGCTGGTTCATGGACTTTGAAAGATGTCAGGGTGATTCCTGATTTGAAGAAACAGTTGATTTCTGTCGGTCAGTTGGATGAACAGGGACATGAGGTTAAGTTCGGGAATAAGCAGTGGAAAGTTGTTAAAGGGAATCTTGTCATTGCTCGTGGAAAGAAAATGGGTTCATTGTATATGGTCAGTTTACCATCTAAAGGAAGTGATGTTCTAGTTCAAAAAAATACCAAAGTCCAGTTCACAGAATCTCGTGGGTAGAAGAAGGCTTGCTTTGCAAGTAAGAAACCTAGAGTCACAAGAAAGATTCAGAATGAATGTGCATGGAAGAGTTCAGAAAAACCAGTTAAAGGATTTCGTGGCAGTGGGAGCACAGGTTGTGCTTCAGTTACAGTTCCTAGACAACAGTCGGTTAAAAGAATTAATATTCCATCAAATAAAATATCTCCAGATGATTACTTGCTGAATATGGAGAGTGTTTGTTCTCAGGGTGTTCCAGGATCTGGCAGTTTGTTTCAGTGGGAGCCGATAGGGACGGAGAACAGGTCAGGGGCAGATACAGCCGTGACTGATATATTGAAGCTCGGGGGAGCTTTAACTGGCCTTCAGGTTAACTGATGAGAAGGCCGCTGCAACCAGGAAGACGAGGAAGATTACAAGAGGTACAAGTGTTCACATCGGAAGGCAGTTTGAAGATGATCAAGCCTCCAAGTGGGAGATTGTTGGGTTTGTGGAGTCTTGACTTGGGCTCGGGTTAAAAGACAACTCAGTGGCAGATTAATTAAATTAAAGACTTGGCCCGTTTTCATTTAATTTTAGCCCATTAGGGTTTTCTTAGGGATTAAGTTGTAAACTCTAATTTTCTCTATTTATATTGTGTTATTGTACTTGTAATTCCTCACGAGTGAGGCAGAAAGCAATAAAATAGTATCCTGGTTGCAGCCCGTGGACGTAGGTCACATCGACCGAACCACGTTAAATCTCGCGTGTTCATCTTTATTATTATTTTCTCTCGCCGTTTGATTGTGTTTGTGTGTCGATCTACACCCGGATCCCTAACAGTTTACACAAATATACACCAAGAACCACTAACACTTCAAATTCAGCAAACAATCACCAGGAGAGAATTTTACAGTTGGAGTCTTCAAAACCCAACTATTTTCCTTAACTGTAACCAGAACCATAGTTGTCAATAGCGAATAGCGGTAATAGCGGCTGCTATTTTGTGTTTAGCGATAAAGTAGTTGAAATTATATAAGATATTGTACACTAAAAAAAAATAAACATGTTTTAACTATTAATTAGTACAAAAGTTTAACAAACACCATCCAAATAGATAAAATAGTCCATTACTAATCATCTAAATCTTCATATTCCGGCTCATCATCATCATCATCATCGTGATCTGATGTTGGATCAAAATCTTTATAAGCCCTAACATTATTTTCTTTAGCATCCATATCAAAATCATCTTCATCTTCATCTACTAAACGTCTTCCTCTCGACTTTGAGCTTGATGTAGAGGCCTTGGAACCCCATTTACTCCCACTTGCTCTTGTCGAATATGGCGCCTCATGTTAGGTATCTTTACGCAGCGGAAATAAACACAAACACACGTACGCACACGAAAGCAATAAGAACACGAGAATTTATAGTGGTTCAGTCAAGATGACCTACGTCCACTCTCTGCAACTAGGTATTTTATTAAGCTCAAGGGACTAGATTACAATACAATGACATGTTCTATATATAAAGATAAATTAGGGTTTCAAGAAGCTTCAATGGGCCAGACCCATAACTCCATCCAAAAGCCCAAGGGCCTTCACACCCCAACACCTCACCCGCTCCAATAGCCTCTGCAACATGACCCCTTCTCAAATCTTCACCCTCAAACACCGGGGCATCTGCTTCGTCCTCCTCCTGGACCTCCTCTAAGGCTCCCATCAACCACTTATTTGGATCTTGTACATTTGCATCATCTATGATAATCGGGTCAATCGTATCACGCATATCATACCTTCTTCTTAGAGATCGATTATACTTAATGTCCACAAGATTATTGAGCTTTTGTTGTTCGAGTCGGTTTCTTTTTTGGGATGAAGCTACATAAAAAAAATATAATAAGTTAATAAATATTATTTATATGCAATATTAAATTAAAAGTTCCTTGTATGTTAAAAAATGCTCCAATTGCATTCACACCCCGACTAGCTACACGTCAAACTAAGCACCTTGATCGCAAATTTTTTTAGTGTTGGTGCCGATGCTCTGTATTGCATCCACCACACCGCTAATTTAATAACAAAATAAACTAAAAGTAAGTTGAACTTTCTTAAAAATTATAGATAATATTTAAAAAATATACCAGGGCAAGTTTTCCTCTCATTTTCTATGCTATTATTGGATTTCCAAAGATCCTTTCAACGCGTCGATATAATGGTAGCTCAAAGTGAATCTTCATCTTGCTCGGTCAATGCCAACTTACTAATGCATGACATTAACCTGCTTACCACCTCATCATCATCATTCACTTCTACATTTTGTAGTACATCAAACTCGGATTCAAGTGACCCGCGCATTCAAAGGCCGATGTAACTGACAATTCTATCTTACGTCAATTATTTTGAAAATTTCTTGATACTTTTCTTTTTTGTTCTTGAAAGACGCAGCAATCATCACCTTTGCCCTATCCATAGCCTATATATATAACTCATTGGAGGCTTTCTCTCCCGATCACCTAAACGGAGCACTCCTAACAACATACCACCAACCTTCACAACAATATTTACATTGTTCCAAAAGCGAGGCAACAACATTGTATTTGCTGTTTGCTTACCTCCCGCCTCCTTTGAGAACTTGCTTTTGTTCCACTCTTTGAGAAGTGAACATTTTTTTAAGTTCTTATTTGCTTTAAAACAACTTAGGGTGATGAAAGCGGTGGCAAACCGGGTTTTTGCGGGCCTAACCATGTCTTTCTGGCCGGTGAACTCTATCATCCTGTTTAGAAGCAATATGCGGTTGTATTTGTATGTGTTAACCGCAATTGCTCTTTCAAGAGTTCTTTTCAAATGAGCCAACTTAAAGATGTCTTCAAACATCAAATCAATACAATGAGCCGCGCAAGGAGTGCAATAAATCCGTGGATATTTTTCTTCCACAAGTTAGACTTATCAAAATCTTTTTAAGTGTTATAGGGATAAAAAAATCTTAAATCAACAAATTAGTAGTTTGTTATAAACTTACCGGCCAAAACATTATTACCGGCACTTTCCGTCACAATTTGACTAGTGTGATCCGGCCCAACCTTCTTGATGAATCTATCAAACAATTTAAACATGTTCTTACCTACGAGAGATTTCAAAAGTTAGTAAAATTTTCCCACTTAGTACAGTTAACAAATCTAAATAAGTTAACTGGTTACCTGTGTGAGAATAGCTTGAAGCATCGCCCGACTCAATGAACATGCTTCCTCAAGGAGTGTTTACAAGATAATTGATTAATGCCCTTCCTTTTCGGTCCCTCCATCCATCAGCCATTAAAGAACACCTATAGGTTGACTTCTCCACCTCATCATCTTGCAAATTTTTTTTGGTATGTTCCATTTCTAGCTTCAACATAAGAACCTGAACCTCAAGATAACTAGGGGGTTTCATACCACAACCTTATTGACCAACCCTTCAAGTGCCCGCCCCATCTATCATACCCTAAACTATGATATTTCACCACATTAAATGAAAGACCCAATCATACATCCAACGAGCAAACTTTTGGACCGCATCAAGTCTTAGTTTCTTTTGAACTTCATTATGTTCTACACTCCCAATTAAGTTCCCCTATTTTTTTCTCGATGAGCTTGATGGCTTGAACATAAAATCTAACTGGCCTTTTGTTTTCTTAGTGTAAGCATTATCCCTTGATTCGGTGGATGAAACGGGCCTCTTTCTTTTTAAATGAACTTCACTACAGTTACTTGGGATTTCATCTTCGTCATCATTATCTAAATCAACCACATCATCAAAATGAGGTGTGCTATCAATCACTTCTCGAGCACGTTTCTTCTTTTCAAATTGTTCTTTCATCAACTCTTTCACTTTAGCTGGAACTTTGGGACATCTCAAAACGTCAGGGGAATTCCTAAGCAAGGTGATGCTTGTATCTTGTAATCCCACCAGTTGAAACAAAAAAACAAAACTTGCATCGCATCGAGTTTTTGGTTCTTTCTACCAAAGTCCCGTAGGTCCACCCAATATGAGGTTCCCTTCTAGTTCTTTGCCCATTTCTATTTAAAAACATAATCCAAACAATTACAGCCAAATTCACAACTACAACAGCATCAAAGTATCAAATAAATGAATAATTATAGCCAAAATTAATAATTCAACTATTCAGTAGCAGAGTACAGAATCGAAGGAATCGAAGCTGGACTGCAAGAATTGAATTATTCTTCTTAACTTAGCAGCAGCCGATGGGATGGGAGGGGGCGACTCGGTGAGGTGGCTGAAGGATGGGACGACGACTCGGGGAGGTGGCTGAAGGATGGGAAGGCGGTGACCTGGCTAGGTGACTGAAGGATTCGAGTGGCTGAAGGATTCTAGGATGGGAGGGAGTCGACTCTGCGGAAGGAATTGATTTGGGGAGGGTTGAGCGGCTGAATTTTGGGAAAACCCTATTTGGTGGCTTTTTTATATTTAAAAATTAAAAAATAATATTTATTGCTACACGTCGCTATACATCGCTAGGTACCTAATAACGACCCTAGACTTGTTTGTGCTGTAGCGCCCGCTACGGTCGCTATTGACAACGCTGCCCGGAACATGTCCCATGTTCCCGCTATCACAGAATCCCTTGTCTGGTTTAGGCTTTTAACCGTTCAGCTACAGTTTCTGCTCTAGACTTCACGTTTGCAAAATAAACTCTCTTAGCAACAGATTTAGTGAACTTAACTTTGAATTGCTTAATTGGGTTGATTGGTTCCTTAGCAGGTACCTCCATCATGTACAATGACCCATGCTTATCACCACGAGCAATCACCCGGTTCCCATTGATCACCTTCGATTTACCACCACTAAATCTTACTTCTAGTCTCTGTTCATCCAGTTTACTTACATAAACTAATGTTTTTAGACCTAAAACCACCCTGACATCCTTCAGGTTCCATGTAGTTCCCAATGGAGTTTCCAAATCAATGTTAGCCATGCCCGTTACATCAAGCATTTTGTCATCAGCAAGGCGTACCTTCCTAAAGTAGCCTGCCAAAAAAGAATCAACAACATAACGAATGAACCTATATCTCCTTATATTGGCTAAAAGATGATGTTTCGTGGTGATTCTTTCAATTGGCTTTTGAGTTTTTTTTAGTATGGTAAAGATTAAACTACGACAGAATATAGGAGTATTTAAGCGACGTTGGCGACTCAATGGTCCAAAACCCTAATTGACGGCGGCGGCAACTAACCCTAGGCGGCGGCGGCTGCAAACCCTAGGCGGCGGCGGCTGCAAACCCTAGGCGTAGGCGACTGCAAACCCTAGGCGACGGCGGTGGTGATGTGTAACAATACCGATCCAAGATGAAACAACATTATACCACTTGTTAGGTATCTACGCAGCGGAAACACACACAATCACATGCACTCACACGAAAGCAATAAGGACATGAGAGTTATAGTGGTTCGGTCAAGGTAAGCTACGTCCACTCTTTGCCTAGGTATTTTCTATTAAGCTCAAAGGGACAAGATTACAATACAATGACATGAAGTATACAGAGATAAACTAGGGTTTCAAAAGCCCAAAGACCTTCACAACCCAACAATACTCGCATTTGAGGATTGTTGATAATTATTCAACGCAACACTTGCTAAATACGAGTAATAGTGATATTTCATACAAACTCTTGCTAAAAAACTCATATCTACCTCATTTAAGGATTGTTGAGATTCATAGAAATCCTAAATAATAATTAGTGTTTAGCTATTATATAAAACCTGTACTAATTTTAATTCATAATGCCAGGTTAAATTGAACAGTTAAACTACATCTTGTAAGTTGACTCTTAAATAAAACTTATCAGTGAAAACAAGTAATTAGGCCTTTAATTAAAATCTAGTTAATTAATACTTGGAAAAGCCATTATGTAATACTAACTTAAGTAAATAAATTACTTTGCATTATATCTACATACTGCCCACCTTGGTATCTGATAAACAAAGAAACCAACATACTCGGTAAAATCCTACATAGTAAGGTTTGAGGAGGGTGAGATGAGAGCAAATCTTACCTCTACCTTAATGGATAGAGAGGTTGCACCCTTGTAGACCCTAGGCTTACAATACCTCTATATTGAGAACCATCTTGATATCTGATGTGTTAAATAAATAATATATTGAGGAGGATGGGACCTTTGTGGACTAGGCAACATCCAAATGTTATCTTTTCTTTTCTTCTATTATTATTATTTTTTCTATACAATGCAACAAGGACAAATGATGAAAGAATTGATTTTCTACTTCCTCTTCTCCTTATCCTACAAGATTTCCATTAGAAGGAGTTGTGCCCTATGCAGCACCGGAACGGGTACGGGAACGGGTACAGGGATGGTAGGGGTACGAGGAACGACAAATATCAAAAATTCAAGGTACGGGTACGACAAAGGTACGGCCAAAAAAATATATAAAAAAATAAAAAAATATCAAACAATTTCCAAATAGAGACATAGCCGGTTGTTGTGAATCCATGTAGATTCAAATTTTAAAGGGTTTAAACCCTAAATTTACTATGCACGAACCGACCACCTCTCCCGCAAAAGTCGATCGATGGTATTTCAAAAGGCGTTGGAATGTTAATGGGTTTAAACCCTAAATTTAATAGGAAACGTCCCCGTGTAGTACCTTGCGAAACCGAAACGCCCTAGAAACGTTTCCTACGCGTTTCCGTTTCGATCAAGTACCCGAAACGGGTTCGACATGCTTGGAGGTGCTTCCGTGCTTCAGGGGTTGTGCCTCAATCTGCATCTACTTAACGACTATTTTATTTGAACATTGTCAAACAATCGATTTCAATTGTAATAGCGAAAAATAATCAAAACCGGGCTGAGACTGTGTTAATTCTGATCACGAACGAAGAAAACAACAAAATTGATTAATGTCGGCTGATTGTGATTGTGACTAGTTGGTGACGAACTGACTGATTGTTGACGAAGTAATTGTTTGGCGGCAAAACTAGAGGCTACGCGTAGGCTGCTAGTGTGGTGGTAGAACTGGGCTACGGTGGAATTGCCTGGATCAGAACTGTTGAAAATACGTGACAATTTTAAATTGTGAACTCTTAAAAGCGTGAAGCTCTATTATCAGTGTCAAACACACGCAAACAGTTAATGAAAGAAAACAGAACATCGGATTTAACGTGATTCAGTTATGTGACATACATCAACTTGTTGCAACTAGGGTTTGTATTTTATAATATTATCCAGGTACTCAAGGAATTACAAAGGCCTTATCATATATTTATAATAAAGAATTAGGCTTAATAGCTTTTGGAACAAGAAACATTTATTTATGCATGCAGCCTAAATACTCCACTAGAGGCGGTTACCCTCTTTCTTGAGGCCAAAGCCTCCACAACCCAAAGGAACACCTTTACTACACATCATGATATCGCTAAGCTACAAACCCTTTGGTGAATAATTAATATTTAATAGTGGAATTGAAACATATAAAAGAGCTCACAAACAACTAACCTAGTTATTGCAAGTTGCAATCATTAGCTTCCCTAATTCGCTCCACAAATATCAAGTAGTGCAAACATCTTGTCTCAGTCTTCCACTAAGTTCTAAAAACCTAAGGAGTTGTGATATTCTATCTTCTAGTTTCACTGGGTGAAAATAGGGCTGTTCAAAGCGCTCAACGCTTGACGCTCGCTCGATGCTCGTTCGGAATTTGCTTTAAAAATGCTCGTTCGAACTTCTACTCGGTTGTAAACGAGCCAATCGGCTCGGATCGGTTTGTAAACGAGCCAAGCATGAGCAAAGGTCCGCTTCGCTCGGTTCTGCTCGAATTATTTTTTATCTTTTACATATATAGTTTAGAACTCTAGTAGATTTGGCCTACTATATACAATTATATAGTTATATATACATATTAGATCAATCAACCTAATAAAAGAAATTAACACTAAGCACTAAAGTGAAATCCTAAGTCGCCATGAGAAAATTTTAACCTCACTCTTACTTTCAGTCGATCATCTTCCGCTCTCATGTATCATTCTCTGCATTATGCTCATCCCCACATCGGCTACAACCTTAGCCTCATTGCCGGCTGTGTCATTCATGAAAATGTTATTGTGACTGCTTTTTAAGTTATTAAAACCTAAGACCCAACATTTTCACCGTCTCTCATTGGAATATAAATCGGATGACATACTAGATAGTTAAGTTGTACAAATTGTTCGCCACTTGTTTGTGCTCGCTTGACGCTCTTTCGAATAATTTAAGACTCGAAAAATGCTCGTTTGTTTTTTCACTCGGTTGTAAACGAGTCGATTGGCTCGGTTCGGTTTAGAAATCAGCCAAGCACGAGTAAAGGTCCGCGTGGCTCGTGAATAGCCCTAGGTGAAAAGCCGTAACAAACCCTTCGGTGAATAGTGGAACTAAAACATATAGAAGAGCTCATAAACAACTAACCTAGTTATTGCAATTGCCAGTGTTGAAAAAAAATTGCTAGGCACTAGTCGGGCGGTTAGGTACCGACTAGCGATTAATCGGGATAAATCGGATTGGAATTTTTATATATAATTTTCAGTTTTATATATAAGTACATACATTTTTTATATGTTATTTTTATAAAAATGTTTAGATTTATATATACATGTACACATATCAGCTAAAATTTTCAAGTTTGGGCGAAATTTCCAAGATTTCTCAAGATGCTTGCTAGGTTCGATTTTGACCACCGTTGACCACCTAGCGACTAATTGGCCGATTAGGTCAAAATTACTAAGTGAAGTGGCGATTAGCGATTAATCGCTGATTAATCTCGATTTTTACAACACTGCAATGTTGGGTTTGTGAAGGCTTTGGGCTTGGGCCCATGTTTAAGTTTTCTTGTTCATTAAGTTGTTAACCCTAATTAGTCTCTATATATATCCATGTCATGCATTTGTAATCTTTGTACTGAGCAAATAAATAAAACCCTAGTTGCAGCCCGTGGACGTAGGTCACATCGACCGAACCACGTTAAATTCTCGTGTTCTTATTGCTTTCGTGTGCGTACGAGTGTTTTGTGTTTATTTCCGCTGCGTAAAGATACCTAACAACTGGTATCAGAGCATCAGGCTCTTGGAGATTTCGTACGAAACACGCCGCCGTGTACCTAGGGTTTCTGCCGCCGCCGCCACCGCAACCGCCTAGGGTTCTGCCGCCGCCGCCTAGGGTTCTGCCGCCGCGCCGCCTAGGGTTTCTGCCGTCGCCGCCGTCACCTAGGGTTTCTGCGCCGCCGCCTAGGGTTTCTGCGCCGCCGCCTAGGGTTTTGGTTGGAAGTACCGGATTTGGTTTGTCTATCCTTTTGTTGACTGGTTATCAACTGTTCAGCGTGCCTGTTTCTTTTGGTTTCCTCTGTTTTGCTATTATGGCTGAAGACGGGAAGACTGTGATCGAAAAGTTCAATGGCACTGATTTTGGTTGGTGGAAAATGCAAATAGAAGCATTACTGTGTCAAAAGGATTTGGATATGGTACTGGAAAAGAAACCGGAGAGTATGGAGAAAGCTGAAGAAACAGTTTGGAATTCCAAGGACAAGAAAGCTAGAGCGGTTATTATGTTATCTTTGACGAAGAGCGTTGCTTTTAACATCATGAAAGAAACCACTGCAAGTGGTATGATGTTGGCTCTGTCAAATATGTATGAAAAGCCGTCTGCAGCTAACAAGGTGTTCTTGATGAGGGAACTGTTCATGACGAGAATGAAAGAGGGAAGCTCAGTCACCTCTCACATTAATGATCTGATGTCTATTCTTACCAGATTAGAATCAGTGGGAATAAAATTCGATAATGAGACTCGAGCTCTGGTGTTGCTATCTTCACTGCCTGACAGTTGGTCCGGGACTGTAACTGCTGTTACAAATTCTATGGGGGCTAACGAAATGACATTTGAAAAGATCCGAGACATTGTGATAGGTGAAGACACACGTCTGAAAAGTGCAAATGTTGGATCATCTTCTGAGATGTTACATGTTGGCAGAGGAAGGGAAAATAGCCGAGGCAGTGGGAGTCGGGGAAAGAGTTCAACTCGGACTCGGAAAAATGTGAGGTGCTGGAACTGCAACGAGGATGGACATGTTAAGAGTCAATGTCCAAAGAAAGGTCTAAACACTGTGCTGCTGAGGATGTCAATGATGGTGACGTGTTAATCCTTGAGGCTGAAAACAGTGTGGATTCTTGGATCATGGATTCTGGTTCTTCGTTTCACGCCGTACACAGCGGTGAAATGATGGTGAATCTGAAAATAGGCGATTTTGGGAAGGTACGTCTCGCCGATGGCAGAATGCTTGATGTAATGGGCATGGGTGATATTGATTTGGTGACTCCATTGGGAACTACATGGAACTTGAAGAATGTCAAGGTGATTCCAGGTTTGAAGAGGAAATTAATTTTTGTTAGTAAGCTGGATGAACAAGGACTGGAAGTCAAGTTTGGTGGTGGTAAATGGAGGGTAATCAGTGGAAACCGGGTGATTGCTCGTGGTGATAAGCATGGGTCATTGTACATGGTGGAGGTACCTGCTGAGGGATTGATCAACCCGGTTAAGCAAGTCAAAGTCGGGTTCGCTAAATCTGCTGCTAAGAGAGTTCATTTTGCAAACATGAAGTCTGGAGCAGAGATTGTAGCTGAATGGGGTCAGAAGTCTAAACCAGTCAGAGGATTTTGTGACAGTGGGAGCATGGGGCATGTTTCGGGTACAGTCAAGAAGAATCGTTGGGTTTTGAAGACTAAGACTAGAAAATTCTCTCCTGGTGATTGTTTGCTGAATTTGGAGAGTGTTAGTGGTTCTCGGTGTATCTCTGAATCTGGTGGATCGTGTAAACCAGTTGAGACAGAGGATGGGTCGTTGGTGGAATTTGCCACGACTGAGTTGGAGCTCGGGAGAGCTTCAACCGGCCCTTCTGGTACTTGATGATGAGGGGTTGCTGCAACTAGGAGATGTGATGGAGTCTTAGCTTGTTCTTTGGGAACTGGAGGCTTGGAAGACTTGTTTAAAGATTACTGAAGTTACTAGACGACTGGGTTGCTTTGTACTTGAATGGCGGGCTAGAATTTATCGCAAAGCCTTCAAGTGGGAGATTGTTGGGTTTGTGAAGGCTTTGGGCTTGGGCCCATGTTTAAGTTTTCTTGTTCATTAAGTTGTTAACCCTAATTAGTCTCTATATATATCCATGTCATGCATTTGTAATCTTTGTACTAAGCAAATAAATAAAACCCTAGTTGCAGCCCGTGGACGTAGGTCACATCGACCGAACCACGTTAAATTCTCGTGTTCTTATTGCTTTCGTGTGCGTACGAGTGTTTTGTGTTTATTTCCGCTGCGTAAAGATACCTAACATGCAAGTTGCTATCATTAGCTTCCTTGATTTGCTCCACAAAGATTAAGTAGTGCAAACATCTTGTCTCGGACTTCAACTAACTTTTAAGAACCTAAGGAGTTGTGATATTCTATCTTCTAGTTTTTCCGGGTGAAATCGCAACATACCTCTATATGCTTGGTCCTTTCATGAAATACAAGATAGTCTTTACTATGAATAATTACCTTTCTAGTACACCACATGTTCCTTAGTTTAGACTGAGCAAATCTAACGTCTCCCACAAGTTCATAAGTGGTTTTTTCCATAGCCTTGTATTTAGATTTTTCACTTGAACTAGATACAACATTGTTTTTTCCCTTCCAAGAGGTGAGAATTTACTCCAACAAAGACACAATATTTGGTTGTAGACCACATGTTAGTAATTGCTCTATTATAGTAGTCATGTGTAACCCTATCTTGGTCATGATTTTGATATAAGATGCCATGGTATTGGGCATCCTTTGAAAACTTCAAATTACAGCGTCAACATCCATGAAATATCAAAACAGTTAAAACACTCACACGAACAACAATATCTAGACGAGTAATGGTAAGATAGTTTAGCTTTCCTACAATTCTTTTATCTAGCTCCTTGTTTTTAATTAGGTCCATAACTTTCAACTTCACATTGGTATTGTAGGTACATCACCACAACAATGTTGTAGAAATCACTAGGTGATACTTAGGTGGTATGATTCCGATTAGGGATTAATTGGATAAGACTTTTGTGTATAATTTTGCAAATCTATACACACACACGAGCAATAATATCTAGACGAGCAATGGTAAGATAATTTAGCTTTCTTACAATTCTTCTATCTAGCTCGTTGTTTTTAATGAGGTCCATAGCTTTCAACTTCACATTGGGATTGTAGGTACATCACCACAACGGTGTTGTAGAAATCACTAGGTGATACTTAGGCGGTATGATTCTGATTAGGGATTAATTGGATAAGACTTTTGTGTATAATTTTGCAAATCTACACACACACACACACAC
This sequence comes from Flaveria sonorensis, assembly GCA_025506505.1. Taxonomy (NCBI): domain Eukaryota; kingdom Viridiplantae; phylum Streptophyta; class Magnoliopsida; order Asterales; family Asteraceae; genus Flaveria; species Flaveria sonorensis. The sequence goes on from CM046430.1 coordinate 377,798, forward strand.
ACACACACACACATATATATATATATTTATGAACATTAATTTTATACTTATGATTAAATTTACAAGTTAGGGATAAATTGTTAAATAACGGGGTTAAATGTTAAAATACCCAAATTTAATTATAACTTTTAAACCTAAAGTACTGTGTTGTTCTTCATTTCGGTTGGAATTGGCAAATCGGGAGAATCTCGTCATTGAAACTGTTGCGTTGTGAAGTCCTTGTGGGCTTTTGAGTTTGAGATTAGAAGACATGAGCCAGGCAGTACCATGTCATGTATTGTAATTCAACATAATACCGTGGACGTAGGATTCACACCGAATCCGAACCATGTTAAAAATTCTTGTTCTTATTGCTTTTGTGTATGCGTGATTGTGTGTTCCCGATGCGTAGATACCTAACAAGTGGTTACATAGCTAAGCTCGAGTACTGTTCGTTCTTTCCCACCTATTTTCGTGTTTCGATCGTGGATTGGTACTGTTACACATCACCCTCGCCGTTGTTATCTCCGCCACCACCGTTGTTACTGTCGCCACCTAGGGTTTGCTGTCCCTGCCACCGCCGTTGATTAAGGTTTTGAACCCTTGAGTCATCGCCATCGCTTAAATACACCTTTATTCAGTCGTTCTTTAATCCTTACCATTGTCGTGTGGATTGGTTTTACTGAAAAACTCGAGTGCTGATTGGAAGAATCATCGGGAAACGTTATCTTTAAGCCAATATAAGGAGATACAGGTTCATTTGTTTTTGTTTTCTGTTTAGGGTTTGGTTGGGTTGTTGATTCGTTTTTAGGTGTTCAAGTTTTGGGATGTTATTCGGGTTTGTTGTCTAGGTTTACTGTACAAAAGAAAGTTGAAAAAGCAGTTTGGGATTCCAAGGACAAGAAAGCTAGAGTGGCTATTATGTTGTCATGACGAAGAGCGTTGCTTTTAACATCATGAAAGAAACCAGCTCAAGTGGTATAATGTTCGCTCTATCAAATATGTATAAAAAGCTATCTGCAGCTAACAAGGTGTTCTTGATGAGGGAATTGTTCATGGCGAAAATGAAAGAGAGAAGCTCAGTTACTACTCAAATTAATAATCTGAAATTTATTCTATCTAGATTAGCATGTGTGAGAATAAAGTTTAACGATGAGACTGAAGCTGTGGTGCGATATCTTTAGCGCCTGATAGTTGGTTTGGGACAGTGACTGTAGTTACCAGTTATGTAAGCTTGACGGGTTGACATTTGATAAGATCTGGGATATTGTGCTGGGTGAAGACATTCTCAAAAAAGTGGAAATGGTGGATTATAATAAGAGATGTTACATGTTGGCACGGGAAGGGAAAATAGTAGGGGCGGTAGGAGTCATGGGAAGAGTTCTACTAGAACTTGGAAAAATGTGAGGTGTTGGATCATAGAGTTCTACAATGAAGATGGACACGTTAAGAGTCAATGTCCAAAGAAAAGCTTAAACATTTGTTAAGGATGAGTGTCTTGATGACGTGTTATTGCTTGAGGCTAAAAACAGTGTGGACTCTATCCAAGAGTCTTGGATCATAGATTGTGGTGCCTTGTTTCACGCCGTACATAGTGGGAAAAGATGGTAATCTGGAACAGGGTGATTTTGAGAAGGTACGACTTGTTAATGACGAGATGCTTGAGGTAACGGGCATTGGAGATATTGATGTGGTTACTTCATTGGGAACTACAAGGAACCTAAAAAACATTAGGGTGATTTCAGGTCTGAAGAAGAAATTAATTTTCGTTAGTTAGTTGGATGCACTAGAAGTAAGGTTTGGTGCTGGGGAATGAACGGTGATCCATTGAAACTTGATGATTGCTCCTGGTGATTGCTTGGGGTAATAAGCATCGGTCATTATACATGGTAGAGGTACCTGCTGAGGGAGTGATCAACCGGTTATGCAATGGGTTCGCTAAATCTACTGCTAAGAGAGTGAATTTTCCAAGCTGAAGTCTGGAGCAGAGATTGGTCAAAAGTCTAAACAATTGTGACAGTGGGAGCATAGGACATGTTACGGGTATAATCAAGAAGAGATTTTGGGTTTTGAAGACTACAACTAGATAATTCTCTCTTAGTGATTGTTTGCTGAATCTGGAGAGTGTTGCTATTCCTCGGTGTATCTTCAAAGGTGGTAGTTAAGACAAAGGATGGGTCGTTGGCTGGATTAGCCACGCCCGAGTTGGAGCCCGGGGAGTTTCCACTAACCCTTCTAGTACTTGATGATGAGGGGCCGCTACAACTAGGAGATTCGACGAAGTATTAGCTTGTTTTTGGGAATTGAAGGCTTGGAAGACTTGTTATTGAAGATTAGTAAAGTACTGAATGATGGGTTGCTTTGTGCTTGGGTGGCGAGTTGGAGTATTCACAAGGTCTTCAAGTGGGAGATTGTTGGGTTGTGCGTCCTTGTGGGCTTTTGGGTTTGACCATGGTTTAAAAAAACGCTCGAGGCGTAAGCTTTGTGGGCGCCTTGAGGCGAGGCGGTTAAATAAGTACCAATTGTTTCCTTCTAGTTTTGGATTTTTTATTTATCATTTCACTTTTAGTTTTTAATTAGTATGTTAATTATTTGTGTTTTTGTATGACTATTGAATTTGATGATGAAATTATGTAGAATAGTTCTTTGTTTGATGTATAGTATTTTATTTTTTATAAGATATATAATTTTTATATATATTTTTAATTTCGCCTTGGCTTACGCCTCGAGGCTTACGCCTCGTGAGGCGAAGGGAAAACGTCTCGGGGCTCGATTTCGTTCTTTTATACCTTGGGTTTGACATTAGAAGACATGGGCTAGCCCAATGTAGTTTTCTTAGTCCCTAAGCTAAAAACTCTAGTTACATCTCTATAAATAGCATGTCATGTATTGTAATTCTTTGTACCGAGCATGATAAAGAAAACCTAGTTGCAGCCTGTGGATGTAGGATTCACACAGAATCTGAACCACTTTAAAATTCTTGTGTTCTTCGTGTTGCTTTTGTTTGTGTGATTGGGTGTTTCCGCTGCATAGATACCTAATAGGAACACCTCTGATTCGGACGATTTAGACTGCCTAGGTCCGCCTAGGTCCGCCTTTGACCAATTTTGACTGATTAGCACCTGGCACCTCCGTAGGTGTCGAAGCGGCTAATATCTGATTAGCGATTAAACTCGCCGACTGTTGGGGGGTTAATCACGAATTTTACAGCACTGCACAAGGCTTTGCATCAACCAAGTGTGGATGCCTCAATATCCAAACAATATTTCTCTTGCGATAGACAAATTCCTTTCTGACTGCAACACTTCTATTACCAAGAAATAATTCAAAGGATCTAGATTTTTTTGTTTAAATCGAGTTCTAAGAAACGCTTTTAGGTTTTTTCTTTTCCTGGTTTCATAACTTTACAGAATCACTATATTATCGACTTAGAAGCTGGTTAAATCTAACGTGAGTTCAATGAAGCTAAGAAGATTGAATGATCACATCAACTCTCTTGTAGTCAAAACTTAGTTATCACAACATTGAGTCTCCTAAACCAGACACATTGGGATTGTTTCAAGCCATGCCAGGATTTTTCATTTCAAGATATCTTTATCTATGTTTAATTTGTTGGGTTTTATATATTTGCACACTAGGTTGTTTTTTACTCTATTATTATGTATACACATGCACTTTGTTAATCTATTCTGTTGCATTCATCTTCTTGTGTATTACACAATGCTATTTTTGTGTTGTTACTTAGGTGTGTGTATTACATTTAAATTTTTGATTACACAGGAAACCTCTCAGCTGTTTCTGGTGATTATGATGAGAAAATTTCAAAGCGTGATGCCTCAAAACATCATACTGAGAGAGAATCTCTGCCACCCCCTCCACCACCTCCTAAAAGAAATGATTCTGACGCCAAAGTTGCTCGCATTGAGGAAGATGATATTTTTGTAGGAGAAGGAACTGACTATGCCATCCCTAGCAAAGATATGAGCCAGAGCCCTCTTATAGAAGACATGGAAGAATCTCCACGAAGAAAGGAGGAGAGAGCTTCCTATTTTGATGAACCGGCTTATGGTCCTCCTGTTCCACACTCTCATGACTGGGAACAAATCGTGAGTGTTTTTTTTTCTTTTATACTTTTTCTGAATGTTGTGCATGGCTAGCTGGATCTTCCCTAACCACAACTTACAAACTGTTCAGAATGGATATGATGCTTCTATGCAAACGGGTGCTGGTTATCAAGGTGAGTGGCAGGAATATCAATATGCAGAGCAACTGGGTTATTCTGAACAATACCTTCAGCAGCAAGACACTCAAATGTATGAGATGGGAACAGAAGACCCACAGTTAATAATGACCCAAGAAGATAAAGATCGGGGTCTTGGGTCAGTGTTTAAGCGGGATGATGTGAGGCTTCAACAACTACGCGAGAAAGATGCTCGGGAGAAAGATCCAAACTTCATATCAGAGAGTTATTCGGAATGCTATCCAGGCTATCAAGAATATAATCGAGAGGTTGTGGATAGTGACGATGAAGATGATTTGTCCAAAATGGATATGGGTGGACGAGTAAGTGTTTATTTCCAGACAATGACTTTGAACCTTGTGAATGTTGATTGATGTGCGAACATTTCATTTCCTCCATAGGCAAAGGGACGGCTTCATAGGTGGGACTTTGAGACAGAAGAGGAGTGGGCGACATACAATGAACAGAAGGAAGCAATGCCGAAGGCTGCATTTCAGTTTGGTGTGAAGATGCAAGATGGTCGCAAGACAAGAAAGCAGAACAAAGACCAAAAGATTACTAACGAGCTCCACAAGATTAACAAGATACTCGCCAAAAAGAATATGCAAAAAGACGATGACAGTGGTGATGATGAATCTCATCCTGGAAAGAAGCTCAGGGTATAAGCCCTCAAAACTTATGCACTGCTTTTATTTTATCACAGTATTTAAGCATTAAACTGCAGATTCTAAATGCTTAACTTGCTATCTCCTCTGTCATGTGATGGTTATTGAAAGGAAACAATTTTATTTGGGCGTGTCATTAATTATTTCCTACCTTATAAAAATTTTAATATGAATAAACATGCATTACCAGAAAAGAGTCACATCCGTGAAATGAATTCTCAGTAAATATACATTAAAAACTTTAGCTGACCTAACAACTATTTAAATTAGACCTTAACACTAGGCAGACATAAGCTAAAAAATAGGATCCAATTATCAACGACCTTGACTAATTTAGAAACAACATAAACCTCCAATTGCTCTGTTTCACGCGTGTTGATAGCAACTAGATGTGTGCCATAGGTTGGTAATCTGTCACGCATATCACAATGATGCTATGTTATTTAAGACGGTTTTAATTTGGCAACTTTATTTGTATTTTCTTTTTATTGCTTTACAAGGTTTTTTTAAGTTCTGAAAGTAATACTTTTGACTGGATAAGAATCAATAAGGATCAAATATACTGATGATATCAATGCATATTTGTAGCGGAATTACAATCAAGAGATATAAAACATATCAAAATGATCATAAAATACTTGTATATTGATAAGCAAATGATTAGACTACAGTAGGGTTGTTAATGGGTGTATGGTTGCAAAATATAAAGAAATTATTTTTTTATAGGTCTTATACATGACCTGTATATTAACTAACTAAATTATCCTGACAAAATTACATAAGATAATCTAAGTCTAAAGTACAAAACTGTACAAATATTTCTTTCTTTTACACCTGCATTAGTATTGGTCACACGATCTCTTCTGCTCTATCCGCATCATTTTCTACTCAACCGAATTTCTTCTTCTAACACTTATATTTTCTAAACAGAACAACTTAACCAATAACCACTTGAATTGATATGCATGATCCTTTCAGGTTCAATAACTTTGTTAGTGGAGCCCGATAGGAAAGTATGACCTTCTGCCAGGAATGAATACACATATACACACGTACATAAATACATACATACATATACATACAAAGAGTAAGAAAGTATATGTTGTCATGTGGCGATGTAACTATGTATTATGTGTCCTGTGGGAGAGAAGAAATCTTTGATTTTGACATAGGTTATCCGAAGCAAGTTTTGATTCAAACTTGCACTTGACTTAATTAGATCTGAGTGGTTACACTATTAGTGGCCATATATGCTTTGTGGGGTTACTACCCTCCAGAACCATATGTCCACACCACCAACAAAGCTCTAAAATTCTTACTAATTGTACCCCCAAACACCTCACACTACAACACTTACAACAAGGGTTTACAGCCGTTGCAAAATGTTGATAGATGGATAATATATATCAACGTCAAAGGAGAATGCTAGATGGATAATATATATCATTATCTGTACAAAATGGTTGAATAACGAGGTTGCCACCCAGGTCAGTGTTGTTTTGCCTCCCTTGTGCAAACATAGTATTAAGACAGAAAACATAATAATAGGAAAAGTGAATTAATAAATACTAGGCATGGAATAGCAATCCACATAAATATTGTACATAGTAGCGGCCTTGTCTTTATTAGACTATATTATTATCAGGGTTTAGTAATGAGCCCACGAGTCCGTTTAGGTTTTTAGAGTTTCATTTCACCAAACCTATCAATAATATTCAATCAAGTTTTTTACCTACTTACATGATATCAGAGCCTTAGGGTTCTAGTTATATTCTTCTCCGCTGTACCACCATAAAAATACAAACCCTAGTCGTCACCACCACCTTCAAACCCTAAACAGGGCGGCGACGGCATGGCGCCCTTTCCATTCTCTTTGCTTTTAGTTCTTTTATCTTTTGGTTGTGGTGATGTAAATCTGCAGGAAGGGCTGAAAGGGTAGGTTTTATTTCTCGTATAATTTATAACTTTAAGTCAATGACAAATTGGTCCCTGTATTTTATTTATCATTTTTATTTTTTCCAAAGGGTATAATAGTCTTTTTACTCTAAATTAACAAGAAATTTAATGAAAGTTAGTGTTAGACCCTAAAGTGGATACAAAACTGAAATCACAAACCCCAAACTTGTTATTAGTAAATGTTAGTACCCAAACTTGGGAAATACGTTAAATCACAGGGACTATTTGTGTAATTAACTCTAAGTAAAACAACTTTAACATACACATACGTAATGCCCAACCATGTTTAACAAGATGTTTAACAAACCAAATGCAAATTGTTTACTACAAAACATGAGAATAGTCATAAAAGCTTCAAGACATCATAACCATGCATCCAAATAAAAGCTTTCAAACACAAGTAGCCAAAATAAACATTGTAACGTGACAAAACATACTTAAAAAGTCAACTAAAAAGTTGAGTGAGTTCATAGGTATTATATAAAAAGGGGTTTAGTTCCAAAAATATAGTATATAATGCTTACAAGTAAGCGTACAAGTATATGAGCATGATGTATCAATCATGAGTCCACAACTAAGCCTAATAATATACATCTCTAGCCGGTATGTCTTGTAAAAAGACATCGCTATAAGAAAATAGTGACCACATTCACTCAATGTGTCATAACATGGCATTGGTTGGCCCCGCCAAACCATGGGTGGGGTGATTAGCCCAAACGGTACTATTAGACCAACCACCATCAACTCAAAATTCAAATATCTTTGTTTTATTTGAAGTTGTTATTCTTCCTAGTCAATCTCATATTGTTGTAACTAGATTCTAGTTATTAGGAATACTTTGTATAATTATACCTCACCATTCAATGAATGAATTCAATTCTGGTTATACATTTATATGGTATTAGCCAGGTTCCCCACCTCTTCATTCCGGCCAACCCATCGACATGACCATCGAAAATACCAGCCCCATCACCTCCGTCCTAATCACCCCCTCCCTCACTATGGTTACCTTCCCTTCCTCTTTTAAACTTACCTCTACCAATTACTTGAGTTGGAAAACTTAGATTGAAGCTCTACTTCAGGTCTTAGACTTTTACAAGTTCATTGATAGTACACATGTCGCCCCCTCTCCAACCAAAACACTAATGGCACCCTCACTCCTTATGCCGACTACAACACTTGGTTTCGCCAAGATCTATTGGTCCTACTGATCGATATAACAATGCACTTGATTGATAAACACAAACAAATCCCACTGATAACACAGATATCAATGATATTTGTGTAAAATATAGATCGAACATTATAAAATACGGATGAACAATGATGAACACCTCAAGAACATTCAATAAAACTCTTGTTTGATCTGAATTGATTGTTGAAGATATTACAAAGTGAAACCCTCAATCAATGGCTCATTCAAGCTCTTTAAACCTAATTGTCACTAATCTATATATAGTGATAATATTCACTAATGACATATTAAGCCCCTAGACTTAGACAATTAGAGAAATTACATATAAAACATAAAAATGACTTAAACATAAATAAATATATTTTGTTGACATAAAATATATTTATTAACAATAAACTCCTAGTCATTTATATCTTCAACATCTTGTCTCGGTTCTTTGTTTCGAACGCGTCTGTTTGCCTTTTCCGATGACTTTGACAGTGACGTTGACCTTTGTTGACTTTTACTGTGTTGATAATGATAGACTAAGGGGGAGTATTATTGGGTTTGATAAGGATAGTCTATATTATCAACACAGTCAAAGTCAACAAAGGTCAACGTCACTGTCAAAGTCATCGGAAAAGGCAAACAGACGTGTTCGAAACGAAGAACCGAGACAAGATGTTGAAGATATAATGACTAGGAGTTTATTGTTAATAAATATATATTGTGTCAACAAAATATATTTATTTATGTTTAAGTCATTTTTATGTTTTATATGTAATTTCTCTAATTGTCTAAGTCTAGGGGCTTAATATTTCATTAGTGAATATTATCACTATATATAGATTAGTGACGATTAGGTTTAAAGAGCTTGAATGAGCCATTGATTGAGGGACTTTCACTTTGTAATATCTTCAACAATCAATTCAGATCAAACAAGGGTTTTATTGAATGTTCTTGAGGTGTTCATCATTGTTCATCCGTATTTTATAGTGTTTGATCTATATTTTACACAAATATCATTGATATCTGTGTTATCAGTAGGATTTGTTTGTGTTTATCAATCAAGTGCACTGTTATATCGATCAGTAGGACCAACATGATCGTTTACTTTTCGGTGCTTTGGTTGGCAGCCTCTTTGCCCCGATTGTACCCCTCATCACCAATGCTACATCTTCCCTTGATGCTTGGAAGATCCTTTCCAACACCTATGCCTCTCCTTCTCGAGGTCACATTAAGCAGCTTCAACATCGTTTAAAACATTCATCTAAAACGCCCGCCTAAACCATTACAGACTACATGCAGTCCTTGAAAACCCTTGTCGATGAACTGGCCATTCTTGGCAAGAAGATGGACTCTGAAGATGTTACGGATGTTATCCTCACTGGCCTGGATCAAAAGACTTACAAACCTGTTATTGAAGTAGTTCATGCCCGGGACAATCCAATATCCTTTTATGAGTTACATGAAAAGCTAATTAACCATGAACTTTCCCTTGCCCAAACCCAACCCCCACCCGCCAACATCCACCGGTCCATCACTGTTTTCGCTGCCCACACAAAACCCCATCCTAAACCTTGGCACAATAGGTCACCCTCCGTAACACCCGAAATTCTTGTCAAAATAAAAGAAAAGAAAAGTATCTTGCAAAAGGGAAAAAGGAGCAAAGGTGGAGGGGCTAAGTGTAAGAAGTACAAAACTTAATATTTTAACAATTCTTTAAGTATGGCCGCCCACTACATGCACTCTCTCTCCCTGCTATTCGACTGGAAAAGGAGAAAGAAGAAGAAAACAGATTTCTCTCAGTATTTCAAAAGAAAAAGGTTGAATTCGCAAATTGGTGAGTGTTTTATGTGATTATTTGTTCGGTTTTGTTGGGCTTTAACCTTGAAACTGATTTTTAAGTGTTCTATGTGTGCGGTTGTTTGTTTTGGCTTGTTTTAGGTGTTTGAACTCTTGTGCACACAAGTTTGGAGGAGTTTTGCTTGTTGGTTGCAATAGGTGAGTTCTAGACCCTGGTTTTATTTGTTTTTTTAAAACTCTTTGGGGCTGAAAATGCATGATTAAAATGTTTTACAACTGTTAGATATGTACCTGTATGTATATGTGTGTTTATGTTTGTATTTATGGTTGTATATGCGTTCTTGATGCTTAGAATGATGGATACAAGCTTAGAATAGGTTAGAATGCAGATTGGGTTTGGAAATAAGTCTAAAATATGCACAACTACTGTTCATGGCCCAAATAGGGCTAATGCGCCTGAAGATTTTATCAAAATAGACTAACTGTTAGGTCATGCGCCCTAATAGTACCCATGCGCCCAAGGTTCCTCATGCGCCTACTGCTCAAATAGTCTAAGTGTTAACTCATGCGCCCATATAGTAGTCATGCACCCAGGATTGGCCCTCAGGCGCCTAAGTGTTGGTTCATGCGCCTGCATAGTGTTCATGCGCCCAAGCAGTACTCATGCGCCTGCATAGTAGTCATGCGCCTAAAGACTTAGAAAAATTTCTGGAATTTTGGGAAATCAGAATTTTAGGGTTTGACCCTGGTTTGACTTGATGTTTATCATTGTTCATTTTATGCATATTTTTTGGGCTGTTCTTATGTTCCCTATTATGTATCTATCATGTGACTTTACATGGTGTGATTATATTCGTATACGCAAAGTATTATTCTCAAAGAAAGTGAAAGATTAATGACTAATGCACAGTGGAACAAAACAAATGAATGAAAAGTCTTGCAAGCAAAATTTAAGGAGGTTCACAATCCATTGAGGGTTGTCAGCTCAACTGTGTGTCTTATAGCGTGCGATCTTGGCTAACCCATGAGGGTTCACACACAGGGGGATCAGTCTTAGTGATTGATCCATACGTACGAAACGGGGTTTTTGTCACTTAACCCCGAGAATGAGGTGGCTGTGTGCCCAACGATGGGGGTAAAGTTATGACAGGACTTGGAAATAGTGAAAGATAATGAAAAAGTATGAAACGAACGAATGCATGAGATAATGAAAGATAATCAAGATTATACCTTGATGTAAGTATGATGAATGCTCACGTGCGAAAGTAAAGGAAACATTTTATTAAAAAGGATATTTTCATATATAAATCTTACAAGGTATTTTAAACATTTTAAAACTAGAAGTCACTCAGCAACGCTGACTTTTATGCATTTTTAGTTGGCAGGTAATTATTGCTGAGGATGGCACGTGGGGGAAGCTACTCGTCGGGGCAAGACTGGCATCCGTTCGATCTTAATGATATTGTTGTTTTGTAATGCAATTAAAAGGTCTTTTGTAATTTAAGAAACAATGATGTATTGCTTAGCAACAGTAATTATTAATGAGATGAATGGTTTTTGTTAACTTGATCCGCTGTGAAATTTTATGAAATGTGTAATGTTTTATATAATAATGCTATGATTGTCCAACTGTGAGGTCTCCGGGAATGGGGCCTTACAAGTTGGTATCAGAGCCAAAGTTTAAGAGAAATGGGTAAAATATTTTCAAAACCTAAACTTAAACTGAGAATGGGACCGAATGGAGGGATGGCAGCCCGAGTAGCTACGTGTCATCAGGTAATTCTTTTCTTAATGTTAACCGGTATTATGTGCTTGTGCTATCTGATTTATGTGCTTTTAGTAGATTTGAATACTGATGTAGTCAGGATAGGAAATGCTCGGGGGATGAAGAGTAAAGTAAGTGGCTAATCACAATTGGCCACTGTAATTGGGGACTTACTATACTTAACATAAACTGAGCTATTACCTTGAATGACCGTGTTGGTGTTTTAATCTTATAGCGTTTAGAGGATGGCTGGTGGAAGATTGTCTAAGGCTTCTCGAGGTGGAACACAGGGTGGTCGCAGTGGTAGACCACGGGCCGCAAGGAACAAGACTAAGACTGCGGAGACGGCTCCAGCTGAGCCCGAGCTTCATCACCCGGAGGGTGGTGATGAGAGTGCTAACCTGAGAGCCTCAGTAAAGGAGGAAGTGGTTGAGGAGGTTCACCAAGTCATGCAGACGATCCTACCGTCTGTAGTGACTGAAGTTATCTGGGCTGTAAAGGAAGACGAGAGAAAGGAGAAGGAGGGGGAGAGAAGGAAGATGACTGAAAGAAGGGGGAATGAGGGAGATCATGATGAGGAGGAACTAAACGCTGGGATGGCAGCCTCCAGTGATGAGGAGGAGGTGGAAGTAAAGGAAACCGCGAAGGGGTGCAGCTACGAGGCATTTCAACGATGCAAACCCCTGACTTTTGATGGTAATGGTAATGCTGCTGCTGGCCACCGATGGGTGAGAGAGATGGAGGTTGTCCTAGAGATTAGTGAGTGTAGGGAGGACCAGAAGGTGAAGTTAGCCACTCACTCATTTGTAGACTCGGCTTTGTGTTGGTGGGACAATATTGTCCAAGCCGAAGGCAGCAAAGCCATCGGAAAGATGAGATGGGGAGAGTTGAAAAAGATGGTAATTGAGGAGTTCTGTCCTCACAGAGAGCTTGATAAGATTGAGAGGGAGTTCCTACAGCTTGAGGCGGGAACCATGACCCACCAGCAATACACCACCAAGTTCAACAAAATGGCTAGGTTGGTGCCTGACCAAGTGACGCCGGTGTCAAGGAAAATCAAGAGGTACATTCAGGGGTTGCCGGCTGATATCCGCAGGCATTTGATTACTGCCCGGCCAGGTACCTTTTGGTCGGTAGTAGACCTGGCGGGTAGATTGTATGATGAGAGAGAGGAGACTGTGGTGGAGGTGAAGAAGACGGGTGGTGGTGACAAGCACTGGAGTGGGAAAAGGTTTGGACGTGGTGGTTTCACTCCAAACAACAAGAGGATGAGAATGGATGACCGAAGAGTGGGGTCATCAAGCTCGGGGATGAAGAGGTGTGGAAAATATGGGAAGGAGCACACTGGTGAGTGCAAGTGGGGATCAAATGTATGCTTCAAGTGTGGGAAGCCCGGCCAAGTGGCAAAAGTATGTAGGGTTATAAAATGTTACAACTGTAGTGAAGAGGGTCACTTGAGCAAGGATTGCAAGAGGCTGAGGGCCGAGAGTTCTGGAACGAAGAAGAGGATGGAGAATGAAGGGCAGAGGGCAAGTGCTAGAGCCTTCACAATGACGCGGGAAGAGGCTAGGGTGGATCCCGATGTCGTGTCAGGTATGTTTCTAGTAAACCAAACTTGTGCCTCTGTATTATTTGATTCTGGTGCTAGTAGGAGTTTTATTTCTACTGCTTTCTGTGCTAAGTTGCCTGTTAGTAGTAGAAGTATTGATGAGCCTTTTGATGTAGAAACTGCTATTGGTAAGTCTACCAGAATCTCTGATATGTTAGAAGACTGCGACATAGAACTAGAAGGCCATAGGTTCTCTGCTAAACTATTTGTGATGCCCCTAGGCGGATTTGATGTAGTACTAGGGATGGATTGGTTGGCAGCCTATGAGGAAATATTGTGTGTCGCAAAAAGATGATTTGATTAATCGCGCCTGATGGAAGCTTGGTGACGGTCTATGGTGATCGAGTGACAACGATGCCTAAGGTGATCTCGATGGTGGTGGCAGAGAAGTACATGAAACGCGGATGTAGTGCCTACCTGGCTTATGTGAAGGATGTGGATGCGTCAGTACCACAATTGTTCGATGTATCAGTTGCGTGTGACTTTCGGGACGTGTTTCCAGAAGACTTACCAGGCGTGCCACCGGATCGCGAGATTGAGTTTCAGATTGATCTGATACCCGGTGCTCAACCCGTCGCCAAAGCACTATATCGATTAGCTCCAACCGAGATGAAGGAACTAATGGTTCAACTGCAGGAGCTGATGGACAAAGGATTCATCCGACCGAGCATCTCTCCCTGGGGTGCTCCGGTCTTGTTTGTGAAGAAGAAGGGTAGTATGAGAATGTGTATCGAATACCGAGAGTTAAACAAGTTAACAGTGAAGAATCGATATCCCCTGCCTAGAATAGATGACTTGTTTGACCAACTCCAAGGTGCCAGTTAGTTCTCAAGAATAGATCTCCGATCTGGTTACAATCAGTTGAAGGTGAAAGAGCAAGATATTCCTAAGATAGTTTTTCGCACGCGCTATGGACACTACGAGTCTTTCAGTCTAACTAACGCGCCAACTGCCTTTATGGATTTGATGAACCGAGTGTGTCGGCCAATGCTAGATAAATCAGTGATTGTGTTTATTGATGATATCCTGATTTATTCGAAGAGCGAAGAAGAACATGCCGGCCACGTACGCGAAGTATTGGAGACACTTAGAAGAGAGAACCTGTACGCTAAATTCTCTAAGTGTGATTTTTGGTTGCACGAAGTTCAATTTTTGGGTCACGTGGTGAACTCTGAAGGAATTATGGTGGACTCGGTGAAGGTTGAGGCGGTGATACAATGGAAGTCTCCAAAGACACCATCCGAGATTCGATGTTTCTTAGGATTGGCGGGCTACTACAGGAGATTCATTCAAGACTTTTCCAAGATAGCCTCACCTTTGACTAAATTGACTCGCAAGGAGGTGAAGTTTGTGTGGGGTTGGGAATAGGAGGATGCTTTTGAGGAGTTAAAGGCAAGATTAACTCAAGCTCATGTTTTGACATTACCCGAAGGGAGTGAAGACTTATTGGTGTATTCGGATGCTTCTTACTCGGGACTGGGTTGCGTGTTAATGCAACGTGGAAAGGTAATAGCCTACGTGTCCTGACAGCTGAAAATCCACGAGGTTAATTATCCCACACATGATTTGGAGCTCGCGGCAGTGGTCTTTGCCTTAAAGATTTGGAGGCACTACCTGTATGGGACGAAGTGCACAATCTTCACGGACCACAAAAGCTTGTAGTATTTCTTCGAGCAGAAGGACCTCAATATGAGGTAGAGGAGGTGGTTAGAGTTGATCAAGGACTATGATTGCGAGATCCATTACCACCCGGGCAAGGCCAATGTAGTGGCGGATGCCCTTAGTCGGAAAGAGAGACCCGAGCCGATCCGGGTGAAAGCTTATCAACTGGTGATGACCTCTGACGTGATGACCCAAGTCAAAGAATTTCAAAATGAGGCGTTGAAAGAAGATCGCCTTAACTCTGAAAGGATGAGAGGTCTAGTCACAGAGTTGGGAGAAAATACCTATGGAGTTAGAACCCGCTTCGGGCGGATGTGGATCCCTAGTTATGGAGGTTTACGGGAGCGGATTATGGATGAAGCTCATAAAACTCGATACTCCATTCATCCCGGTGCTACCAAGATGTATCAAGACATGAAGAAAGATTACCAGTGGCCGGGAATGAAGCGCGATGTAGTGGAGTATGTGAGTAAGTGCCTTACTTGCTTGCAAGTGAAGGTAGAGCATCAGAAGCCATACGGGAAGATCCAACCATTGGATATACCCGAGTGGAAGTGGGAGCACATCACCATGGACTTCATCACAAAGTTACCTCGTACAGCAAGGGGGTACGGTACCATATGGGTGATAGTTGATCGTCTGACAAAGAGTGCTCACTTCCTGCCGATCCATAAGACATATTCATCCGAGAGGTTGGCGGATCTGTTCATCAAAGAGATTGTAGCTCGTCATGGTGTACCAGTGTCCATCGTGTCGGACCGTGACACCCGGTTCACATCGAAGTTTTGGAAAAGATTCCATGATGCGATTGGGACGAGGCTACACATTAGCACGGCTTACCATCCCCAAACAGATGGTCAGTCTGACAGGACGATTCAGACGCTCAAGGATATGCTCTGAGCATGCGTGATCGACTTTGGAGGAAGTTGGGATGATCACTTACCATTAGTGGAATTCTCATACAACAATAGTTATCATGCCAGCATTGGTATGCCACCATATGAGATGCTATACGGTAGATGGTGTAGAACGCCCGTGTGTTGGGGAGACATCGGGCATAAGGAGTTAGGAAGTCTTTAGGTGATCGAGGCTATGACAGAAAAGTTAGGAAAGATCAAAGCCTTTATGAAGGCGGCCAAGGATAGACAGAAGTCGTATGCCGACAAAAGGCGTAGACCAATCGAGTTCAACGTGGGCGATAGAGTCATGTTGAAGGTCTCACCTTGGAAGAGGATCATCCGGTTCAGGAAAAGGGGTAAGCTGAGCCCAAGGTACATAGGGCCTTTCCGAATCATCGCACGAGTAGGAGAGGTGGCCTATCGGTTAGAACTGCCTGATGAGTTAAGTGGAATTCATCCGACATTCCATGTATCTCATCTGAGAAAATGCTTAGCCGATGAAGATATGATTGTGCCATTGGAGGATATCGAGGTGGATGAAAGGCTCAATTATGTAGAGCAACCGGTGGCCATCATAGACATGAAGGAGAAGAGATTGAGAAATAAATTGGTTCCACTTGTGCGTGTGCAGTGGAAACACCAAAAGGGTTTTGAGTCTACGTGGGAGACCGAAGAAGAAATGAGATAGCATTACCCACAGCTATTCGAAGAATGACAGGTTTCGGGGACGAAACCTCTTTAAGGGGGGTAGACTTGTAACACCCGAAATTCTTGTCAAAGAAAGTGAAATTTACGTGGTGTGATTATATTCGTATACGCAAAGTATTTTTGGGTTGTTCTTATGTTCCCTATTATGTATCTATCATGTGACTTTACGTGGTGTGATTATATTCATATACGCAAAGTATTATCCTCAAAGAAAGTGAAAGATTAATGACTAATGCACAGTGGAACATAATAAATGAATGAAAAGTCTTGCAAGCAAAATTTAAGAAGGTTCAAAATCCATTGAGGGTTGTCAGCTCAACCGTGTGTCTTATAGCGTGCGATCTTAGCTAACCCATGAGGGTTCACACACAGGGGGATCAGTCTTAGTGATTGATCCATATGTACGAAACGGGGTCCTTGTCACTTAACCCCGAGAATGAGGTGGCTGTGTGCCCAACGATGGGGGTAAAGTTATGACAGGACCTGGAAATAGTGAAAGATAATGAAAAAGTACGAAACGAACGAATGCATGAGATAATGAAAGATAATCAAGATTATACCTTGATGTAAGTATGATGAATGCTCACATGCGAAAGTAAAGGAAATATCTTATTGAAAAGGATATTTTCACATATAAATCTTACAAGGTATTTTAAAAGTTTTAAAAACTAGAACTCACTCAACAACGCTGACTTTTATGCATTTTCAGTTGGCAGGTAATTATTGTGCTGAGGATGGCACGCGGGGGAAGCTACTCGTCGGGGCAAGACTGGCATTCGTTTGATCTTAATGATATTGTTGTTTTGTAATGCAATTAAAAGGTATTTTGTAATTTAAGAAACAATGATGTATTGCTTAGCAACAGTAATTATTAATGAGATGAATGGTTTTGGTTAACTTGATCCGCTGCGAAATTTTATGAAATGTGTAATGTTTTATATAATAATGCTATGATTGTCCAACTGTGAGGTCTCCGGGAACGGGGCCTTACACCCTCCCCTGCCCCTGGCTTCCTCCAAACCATTCTTAGGCAAATGCCAATGGTGCTTTACTAAAGGCCATTCTTTAACTTCTTGCCACACCTTTAAGAAAGCCCATCCACACATACCCCTTCCCACATTCTCCCAGGTTAGTGCTTCTCCTAAACCGCAGACACATGTGATGGCAGTCAACCCCAACAGCAATGCTTCCGACCTCTCCTGCTATATGATAATGGAGCGTCTCATCACATCACCAATGATCTCAATGCCTTGTCTCTTCACACCCATATGACGGTACAAATAAACTTGTTATCTGTAATGGTTCGTCTCTTCCTGTTACTCATGTTGGCTCAATTACCCTTTATTTATCTAATGTCTCTCTTACTTTTAATAATGTTCTTTGTGTCCCTTCTATCTCTCGTAATATCATTTCCATCTTTTGTTTGTGTCTTGATAACAACATACTAATCCAATTCTTCTCTTTTCAGTTTGTTATCAAGGATCTCCCAACACAAATACCAATTCTCCGGGGCAAAGCTAATCACGACATCTATGAACTACGCTCTACTTCACCACCTCATGCTTTTCATTCCCAGACAAATAAGGCTTCTTCTTGGCACTGATCCCAACTCCTTTTTACATAGTTGTCAGGGTAGATGAGGAAAGATCAAGCTCAAGAAGTTCGACGGACATGACCATTAGATTCTAGAAGATGCAAACAGAGGATCATATGTGATAGACTTATACTGACGAAGAGAGTTTCCTTAATATCGTCAAATAATAGACCATGTTTGGATTATAAAAAGCCTTATCCAATATGTACAAAAACCAATCCGACTGAAACAAAGTTTTTCTCGCCCGGTAGTTAGTCAATACGGTATTGTGCCTATGTACTACTCATATCATTGAGTTTAATTTAATTATATCTCGTTTAATATCAGTTGACAATAAGTTTGATGATGAGATACAAAAACTTCTCATGCTATTATCTTTGCATGAAAGTTAGTTATTACGAATAATTATGTCAATAGTAGTTCATCCAAAACCGCTAACCACACCTTGTAAGGAATTCAATATCTAATTCTAGGAGAAAATGTTGGGTTTCTTACATGTTTTTAACAAAATATTAAACAACAAAACAATTTTAGAAGGATAAGATGATAATTTCATTCAAAGTGTAAGACACCTATACAACATTTTAAGCATATAGTACAAATGCTTTTTGCAATAGTTTTACTTTTGCTCCCATTTAATTAACTTCTTGTAATTATTTATTATTTAATATACATTATTAATACATTATTTAATAATGTGATATTACTTAATTCACTTCATTAAAGTTTATTTTATTTATAATAATATAAATTGACATTTAAATTTATAATTACTAATAATATTTTTATAACTAAATACTATTTAAATTAAGTCTTATTTTATTTACATACTTAAATCTATACTACTATATAATACATCTCTTTGGATAGTTTAGGGATGTAATTAATTAAATGAAAGTTTCTATATAATTTATACATATGTTTTTACCTATTATACCCTTATGATCTTGTAATAAAATCTTTTAAACACCACTTATTTACAGTGTTGTCATTGTTTGTTCTCAACCATACATTACATAAATCAATGGTGGATAAATGTTTTTTTTTTGGTTTTCTTGTAAAAAATCATTTTTTAGGAACACTCCCCTATATATATATATATAGGGGAGGATCTAATGAAAACCATGTTTTAGTAGAAAACCAAAAAACTATTTTGTAGCCATTAATTTACTTGATCTATAGTTGTGATTGTTTTATGGCAAGATTGTAATTAAAATGATAGTTCTGAGCATTTAATAAGTTTTTAAGGGTAATATGAGAAAAGAAAAAAAGTATTATGTAGGAAACTATCATATTAAATAATTAAATTTCCTATATTCACTCCTCTCTTTCTCCTCTCTCTCCTTTCTTCTCTTTCCTCCAACAAATCAACAAAAAACACAATTCAATATATTTAAGTTTACAGATAAATAAACGATCACACCCAAAACAAAGATTTCAGTTAAAATAGTTGATTTATATAACATACGTATATGTAACAATAGTAGCTACCTACATGTTCCTGTTAAATATAACTAACATTTATGTATATGTAAGTTGTATTTACATATATGTTCCTATTGTCATGTTACGTATATGTAAGGCGCATTTTCTTTCATGTTAATGATGGTTTAATCCTATAAATCTATTATTTACATGTATGTCACTGTGATTTAAATGAAGAAGAAGAAAAAGGGTAACACCATTTGCGATACATGTAACTCAAGTTACATGTATACATCTCAACTTATAACTCACAATTACATATACGTAACTCAAATAGTAGTCAACTTAAATATAAGAACAACTAGATGACAAGTTACATATACGTATACGTAATTCTGGTTACGATTAGCTTAAATTTGAGTAAGAACAACAAATGACCCAG
Organism: Flaveria sonorensis; assembly: GCA_025506505.1. Classification (NCBI taxonomy): domain Eukaryota; kingdom Viridiplantae; phylum Streptophyta; class Magnoliopsida; order Asterales; family Asteraceae; genus Flaveria; species Flaveria sonorensis. The sequence continues at coordinate 397,722 of CM046430.1, forward strand.
TTACATATACGTAACTTTAGTTGCAAAAAACAAAATCATGAAAAAGTAAAAGAAGAGTTGGCTTTAAATAATAATCGATCTGCAAATCTTGAAACCCTAAATTCTATTATTTGATAATTTTTACATCCAATATACACAATACATACACATCGTATTCAACGTTGCTTCATCATTAAAAAAAACCCACCGAAGGGGAAAGTTAAAACGAAGTAATCGATTAACCATGAATGAACATACCTTTAAAGACATCACCGGAATTTGGTCACTTGATTCAGATAAGATTTCTGAAACAATTTATGCTAATTTCTTTGATTTGGTGGTATTAAAATGATCTAGATGTTTTTTCCTATGTTCTTGTTTTGTTGAAAAAGATGGGATAATATTAAAAACTAAAATTCTAAAGAGATCAACGTGAGATTTAGTCAACATTTAATAATTACTATAATTAGTTTATGTGAAAAGTTACCATAACACCCTTTTAATTAACTAATTAATTAAATTGAGAAAAATTATATGATTTGTTGAATGTGGTTTTCTTAGTTTTCTACTAAAATGGGAGTTTTCATTTGATCCTTCCCATATATATATATATATATATATATATATATATATATGTATATGTATATATATGTATATATATATATGTATATATGTATATATATGTATATATATGTATATATATGTATATATTATATATATGTATGTGTAAGGCCCCGTTTCCGGAGACCTCACAGTTGGACATTCACAGCACAATTTATAAAACATTTCATAATTTATTATCACAATGCAACGGAATTTAAACATTAAAAAGCCATTCATTAATTTATAAACGCTGTTGCTAAGTAATACATGTTTGGCACAGTTACAAAAGATCATTAGTTTGCATTACAAAACAACAACATTATATTCAAGAATGGATGTCAGCCTTTCCCCGACGAGTAGCCTCCCCGAGTGCCATCCTCAGCAAATTACCTGTCAACTGAAAATGCATAAAAGTCAGCTTTGCTGAGTGAGTTCTAGTTTTAAAATCATAGGAAAATATCTTGTAAGCTTTATATAGGAAAATACCCCATCCGTGGTGCACTAATGCTGACTCCAGTACCGGGGCAGCAACAGTGGTCCCCTCAATCTTAAAGATTGACCCTGCGTGTATCCTCTGGGGTTAGCTAAACCACACACAGTTGAGCTAACAACCTAGCGGTTGTGAACCTCATTGTGAATTTGCTTGCAAGACTTTCTTACGTTCTTTATGTTCCACTTTTCATTAGCATTAATCTTTCACTTGATTAATAATACTTCATAATTATGAACAAACCACATAAGGCCACATAATAATATCATAATAAGCACATAAGGGCAGCCCACAACATGCATAAGATAATCAAATAAAAGCATCAAGTTAACTATGGTCAAACCCTAATTTCTGATCTTCCAAAATCCCAGAAAATTCCTTAAGTCCTAAGGAAATGCGGATGAATGAGAACAAATACGGGTGAACAAAACTAATGCGGGTGAACAACTTGCAAATGCGGGTGAACAAAACTAATGCGGGTGAACAACTTGGTAATTATTCTGTCTTAAAAAGAAATGCTGATGAACACTGTAGCAAATGCGCATATACAAAAGAATGCTGATGGACACTGTAGCAAATGCGCATATACAAAAGAATGCTGATGGACACTGTAGCAAATGCGCGTGTACAAAAAAGAAATGCTGATGAACACTTAGGCTGAATTAAGGCAAATGCGGGTGAACAAAACACTTAGGCAATTATCACAGTGTAAATGCGGATGAACCATCAGACCTGTAAATGAGACTTATGCTATAACCAGTTCTAAAACCTTATTCTCATACATTCTTAACATATATCATGCTAAACTCTTAGAACAAGCTTACATCCTCGTAAAACACAGAAATCATACACATATACACACGGTTAACATTCATGACGGTTGTAAAACATTTTATATGCATTTTCAGCCCCAAAAAAGTTTAAAAACATAAAACCGGGGTCCTAAAACTCACCTAGTGTAGAAGACAAGTAAAACTCCTCCAAACTTGCTTTTACACGCAGGTCCAAACACCTAAACAAACAAAACAACCAACCAAAGCACAAACAACACTTAGAAATCGGTTTCTAAGGTGGAAAACCTCAAAGAACAGAGCCAAACATCAACAAAAACCCACTAACCTTGAAGATTTCAGTTCTATTTCTTCTTGGAACCGAGAGAGCTGGTCTGCAGCTTTCTTTCTTCTTCTTTTCGGTTGAACAACAGCAACAGCAAGATGATATGGGCGGCCATGCCCATATAAAGTGCATTTTTGACTTTTTGGTACTATTTACACAAAGCACCCCTCAACTTTGCCTTCTTTTTATTTTCTTCAAAATTCTTTTCTTTCCTTTTATTTTGACCGAGGTTTCTGGTGTTACAGTATGTATATATATATATGTATATCTATATGTATATATATGTGTGTGTATATGTATATATATATATATATATATATATATATATATATATATATATATATATATATATATATACTAGGGTATATCCCTTTATTACACGGGTTGAATAAAAAAATACTAAATATTTATTAATAAAGAGTTAGAAACTGTAAAATGTTATTTTGATATAAGATATAACTACGTATGAGTAAGTATTTTGATTAATTGATAAAACATTTTTATTATTTCTAAAACTTTCGTTTTAAAAAACTATTGCTTTGATAAAAATTCATTTTTATATCATTATATCGTGTTTAGAAACTCCAGGTTTGTTTTGTCAGTTTTTATATAAAACTTTTACTTTATAAAAAGAATGATTTTAAAATAATTTAATTACTTAAAAAAGTTAATTGTTTTAGAAAAAAAAAATATAGTTTTAGAAAATTTTGTTTTTGAAAAAGTGTATTTTTTAATCAAAATACTTAGTTTTTATTTAATGAAAAATGTCTTTTTAATTTTATTTATTAAAGAAAACTTAGATTTATAATAAAAAATGTCTTTTTAATTTTATTTATTAAAAGAAAACTTAGATTTATAATATAGAGAGAGAAAGAGAAAAAATTAAAAAATTAGTTATTTGATTTTCTAAAATAAAATAAATAGTTTAGGCAGAAAAATAAATAGAAGAATGAATATGTGAATATTAGGATATATATATATATATATATATATATATATATATATATATATATATATATATATATATATATATATATATTAGTTATTTGATTTTCTAAAATAAAATAAATAGTTTAGACGGGAAAATAAATAGAAGAATGAATATGTGAATGACATGTGTTAAAAAATGTAAAAAATTATTAGGATATATATATATATATATATATATATATATATATATATATATATATATATATATATATATATATATATATATATATATATATGGTTAGGTTTAAATGAGAAAACACCCACTTTGTAAAAACTCTTTAACACACTATTAACCATTGATTAAAATTTAAGTGGTCAAGATTTTATTCTTCTTTTTTTATTTAATAAAGGCAAAAGAGTCAATTAACCCACAACTATTACCTCCCATTTTCTTTTTCTTTTTTTATTTAAAACATTTTCTCCCATGTTTTAAAAATTTTCATAACTTTTTTATATATTGTTATTTTTTATATAGATTGCACTATTAAATTCACTATTTTTTTCTCTTTAATTCTCATATAATCTTGCAAATTGTATTTTTTTACGCGAATTAGTGAAACTACACCGGTGACTTACACTATTGTTACATCATAATAAAAAAGCTTTACACCCAATATTACACCACTATAACTTAGAGTAACACTCAACAATCTAACAACCAGACGACATTACACCATGTAAGTTGTAACTACACTAATGTAACAAAACTTCAACACTGTAATTAAACAAAAAATAAAATAAAAAAACAATTACACTACAATAATTCTGTTTAAATTTAATAGTGATGTAACAAAAAGAGGATTACACTGTTTTACACTACTATAGTATTGCAAAAAAAAATAAAAAATTAAAAAAACATTTCACCCGTGCATAGTTACATCAAGTTTTAATGTTATACTAATGTAAACTTTAGCAAAGTTGTAACGAAAACATCTAGTTACACTGTTAATTACCTGATATTAAACCACTCCAACTAACAGTAACACAATCATTACAACAACCAAATGACTTTACACCAATGTAAACCAACGTAAACCAATATTAACCGATGTAAATCAGTCTGTAAAACAAATTACATTTAACCATGTAACTACGCCTCTATGATTTCAGAAACCTAACAACCAAAATAACATTAAACCATGTAACTACACCATTGTAATGAAATTTCAATATTGTAATTAAAGCCATACTAACAAAACTACAACATTGTAACAAAAAAATTATCATTGTAATTACACTATTGTAATAAAATTAACCCAATAAATATATATATACACCATTGTAACTAAAAAACACAACTAAAAATATAATATAATACAAAAACATCAAGATTAAAACAATATAATACATGAACATAAATATACATGATGTTGGTTTAGCCAAACACAATTAGAAATGAAAAGAGAATAAAGTATTGCTCCTAATAGAAGTCTACCTTTTGTTGAATTAAAACATTAACACCTAAACATTTTGTAATAGCATGCTGTGAATCAACCTAACAAATCTAAAAAATTAAAGCTGGAGTTAAAATATTAAACTATTTATTTATACAAATAAAAATGCAAAGTGACAGAAGGTGAGACCGGATTGTAGATGTTCAAGGTGGCCCTAAGGGGCGTACACAATGATAACAAAGATGAAAGAATAAATATTTTCGAACCCAAAGAATCAAGATGAGGTGGCGAGTGATGAGCTTAACGTAGGTGGTTGAAGACTTTTTCCTCGGAGTAGAAGTCGACACTTAGATATAAACTCATTTTCCCCAAACAATGAACCTTTATGGTGTCGGATTCCGGTGTGTTTAGGAGTTTCCGGCCGTTTGACGACGATGTAGATACAACCACTACCGCCGCCCTCACCGACTATTGAGCCAACCAAGACCAGCTATCACCTCTATCTAGCGTCATCTACGTTTTATGCAACTCCTCAGATTCTAGAGGAGGAGGAACTTTGATTTGGTGGAGGGTAAGAGAGAGGAAGATTTTTTTGTCTATTCAAATTGAGGATAAGTTGCTTTATTGATATGAGGGATGATAGATCTGACAATGGTGTAGATAAAGTACATAATTAAAAAATATATTAAAATTACTTTTTATTAAAAATTACTTTTTATTTTGTAAATTATATTCATAACTAAGTATATTAAAATATATTAAAAATTACTTTTTATTTTGTGTATATTTATATATAAATTCACAAGAATGTTTTTACACCAAATGCTATTTTTTTATTAACAATAATTAATATAATGTAATGTAAGTGAAACATAATATAGATTATATTTCCTTACATTACTTAAATTATGTTAGTTAAGTTACTTACATTAAATTAAATAAACATCACATTTAACATTAAGTTACGTTACATTACGTGACTTTACGTTACGAGAAGTTACGTTATGTTACATGACGTTGCGTGACGTCGCGCTGCGTTATGTTACGTTGCGTTGTAGATAAAAGAGCATAAACAACAACAGAAAATAAACAACAAATCTAAGAAAAATAACATAAAAGGAGTTTAAGCAACAAAAACCCAAAAAAAAAAAATCAAACCATATTAAAACCAATATACCTATTGCAACCAAGACTTGTATAGGTTAAAACCCACATCAAAAACCCAAATCATAAACATTCTAGATTTTTACCGCATTACAACATGGATCTAGATTGTAAACACGAAAACCCACATTGATTTAGAAAACATGGATTGTTGTTATTGGTAGTTGAGGTACTATTAGGGTGGTGGGGTGTTCAACTATGAAAAAAACCTTCATATACGACATTGAGGACAAAGACGATGATGATTTTTCTTATGATTCTTGATTATCATAGCCAACGTATATAAGATTAGTGTTCTTACCGAGAAGCTCAAAAGTATTATCAACTCTACCTTCTTCAGCCAAAAATTCATATATGACATCTTCTTCCCGAACGGAGCAAAAACCATTAGCATCGCCTCCATTCATGAAAAGAAGCTCGTATACGCAACTCTTAAAAGATAATGGGCACATAAAAGATCATGAAGGATAAAAGAAAACAAACTTCTAGCAATACGATGAATGAAGATAAAAGTATTATATAAGTGAAAAATCTAGTAAGAGGCATGGCCATGAAAGCATGTTAAAATGAAAAAAATAAAAAAGGGGATTTCTATCGATGCGTGATGAAAAAGGTGGGGTTGGGATATGTTAAATTTCACATATCGTATCGCAATATAAGATTAGGTCTATGTGTTTTTAAGGAAAAAAATGTCAAACCCTATGTCAAATTACAAAAATACCCATAAAGATGCTTTTCACTAGTGATAGTTTGTCATTTTTCTATTGACTGAAAGAGTTAAATGGTTCTCACAATTAAGAAGGGTTAACATCTGAGCTTATCCATATATATCATTATAGTATTTAAATCATTTAAGTGATATATATTTAATAAATTATTAAATAATTAACTAGTAATTATCCTGAATTCAATGACTAACAAATTAGACTAATCCTAACTCAAAAATACCTAAAAGAATTTGATCACCCCCTTATACCCCTAAATATTATGAATTTTATTAATAAAATATAAAAAAACCTATCATAATTGAAACCTAAAACCCGAATTTTCAACTATCAGTAAGGGGTCTTACTCTAATTATTTTTCACACCAAGCTAGAAATCTAGAGCTCCCATAGCAATAAATCTCAACCCATAGCACATCTCTTGACAATCCGTTTTCCATATCAAGTAAGTTTTAGTATTCTTCGTGTTCATACATTTCCAGTTTTGTTTTATCAATATTTAATCATAACTACCTTGTATGTATGATTACATAATATTTTTGTGTAGTAATTATAGATCTAAGATAGATCAAAGCATCAAATATTATTATTATTTAACTTAATAATTATATACTTGACATCAACTAGGTGCACGTTTTAAAGCTAACTTTAAACAAGTATGTGGAACAATTGCTTAGTTTGTGACCTACTGGAATTATATATCAGTGACTATATTATTGCATGTTGAGTCTTGGGCATATACTTTCAACAATCTCCCACTTGCATAAGATTCAACATACAACAATGTAGACAATGTTGGACGTCTAGCAACATCTCATTGCCCCTAATGATAAATAGCTTAATCTAATTCTTAGCATCCAATCAAGTAAGCCGACAATGTTGGACGTCTAGCAACATCTTATTGCCCTAATGATAAATAACATAATATCATTCTTAGCATCCAATCAAGTAAGCGATTTGCTTTACCATAATGATGTATGATTCGATACCAGTTATCCTTTTATAAAGATATTAAGTTGAACATAAGACATGATTAAACTGATTTTTATTCGGGTCAGGTTTCGGATAGACTTTATATCCTTAAAAACCTGAATAACCAAACCGATTAACCCAAAATCCAAATACCCCGATCAACGCCAGTAACATCCTTGATTTGTCATAGTTAACCTACTTACTTAACTCTTTTAATGATTACAATATTTATGTATATAACTATTGATTGATTCAAGAACCTATTAGTGAAAGCTCTCTCATGTTCTATACATTGTGATTCATTGTGATACTATTGTATGATTGTATGATTCTATGATAACACGTGTGTAAACACTAGATCTTGCTATAGTCAATTACTTGGAAATGACCTAGCAATAATCAAAGTCTAAGACAATTCAAATTTAGTACATAAACGACATACATATAACTATAAAGGTGAAAATTTACATATGTGTAACTTAGGGTTTACATATGTAATTTTATTAAAAGGATAAAGCTATAATTAATTAAATAAAGTCTTATGATTATCTAAACATAATAAAATATAATATGTATATGTGCATGGATAATAACAAAATTATATATATATATATATATATATATATATATATATATATTAGTATTTAAATAATTTAGTGATATATATTTAATAGATTATTAAATAATTAACTAGTAATTATCCTGAATCCAGTAACTAACAAATTAAACTAATCATAACTCAAAATATGTTTTGTTAACCACACTATACCCCTTAAATATTATGAATTTTATTAATTAAATATAAAGAAAACCTATCCTAATTGAAACTTAAAACTCTAATTTTCAACTATCAATAAGGGGTGTTACTCTAAGTATTTTTCACACCAAACTCTAATTCTAAAGCTCCCATAGCAACAAATCTCAACCCATAGCACCTCTCTTGAAGATCCAAAAAGCTTTCCTATTATGTAAGTTTCAGTGTTCTTTGTGTTTATACCTTTTCAATTTTGTTTTATCAAAATTTAATCATAACTACCTTGGATCTATGATTACATAAAATTTTTGAGTAGTAATTATAGATCTAAGATGGACCAAAGCATCAAATAAACATCAAATAAAACTGTTATTTAACTTGATAATTATATACTTGACATCAACCAGGTGCATGTGTTAAAGCTAAGTTTAAACAGGTATGTGGAATAATTGTTTAGTATGTGACTTATTGGAATTATATATCAGTGACTACATTGTTGCACGTTTAGTCTTGGCAATATACTTCCAACAATCTCCCACTTGCATAAGATTCAACGTACAACAATGTAGACAATGTTGGACGTCTAGTAACATCTCATTGCCCCTAATGATATATAACTTAATATCATCCTTAGCATCTAATAAAATTTATTTAAAATTCACCCCCTATACCCCCTAATAATATCCCACTTGCATAAGATTTAACGTACAACAATGTAGACAATGTTAGACGTCTAGTAATATCTTATTGCCCCTAATGATATATAACTTAATATGAATCCAATAACAAACAAATTAAACTAAAACTAACTCAAAAATTATTTAAAAAAAAATCTTTTCACCCCCTATACCCCCTAAAATTTATAATATTCAATAATAAAATATTAAGAAAGCCTATCATAATTGAAACCTAGAACCCTAATAATTAAACTATAAATAAGAGGTCTTACTCTTACTAGCTTTCACACCAAACTCTAAATCTATTGCTCCTATAGCAACAAATCTCAACCCATAGCACCTTTCTTAAAGATCCAAGAAGTTTTCCCTATCAATTTAGTTTCTTTCTAATTTTGTTTTATCAAATTTAATCATAGCTACCTTGGATCTATGATTACATAGCATTTTTGTGTAGTAATCATAGATCAAAGATGGATCAAACCATCATATAAACATGAGATCGTCAAAACTTTGCACAAACATATCAAACTTGAATTTTCAGATTTTGACAAATTCAAGAAGCCAAGTTCGGACAACCATATCTCCCTCATAACTAATCCTTTTATTGACTCTTTTTTAAAATCTAAATTCAGAGTCATATATTTCCAACCATATAAAAAACGTCTTCTAATTTATTTATATCATCCCTCAAACAACTCACATAAGTTTAGTGCATGAAAATATAAAAAGCTGTCAAAACTATAAATTTTGCAACTTTTTAATATTTTCATAAATATAATGTAAAGTAATGAATTTTATTTTATATTAAACAATATAGACATATTTTAAACAGTAAAGATCCTAAACTTAATTGATCCTCATGATTATATATCAATTTTAGATCATGTTTCTAGTAGAATTCTTCATATTTAAAATTATAACCCTTTAATATACAACTTGTTCATTCTCATCCTTGCTAGACTTATATTTAAACGTGTTCTCTATACTTTCTAAACATACCAAACACACATTTGACTTGGTCTAGTATACATCTAGAATCGCTTCACCAGGTATGTAATTATATGACGAGTAAAAGGTTCTGATTAAGAAAAGACGGGGTACTTAAGTGATGAAAATCCACCAACTCTTTTCTAGGAGTCCTTTTGTTTGATGTGCTACTCTGGGATGATATATCTCTAGTATATGACAACCACTCTTAAGCTTTCTACAATAACAACCCCTCAACAAATACAATAAACTAACTAAATAACTTACTTAGGGCAATCCTCTCTCTAAGTTACTATAAGTTGCATGATCAACCTACCTAATTTACAATATGAGTTCTTAGCCCCTTTTTCTTTTGTATGTTGGGATGGAAGCATGCTCTCTATATCGAACTCGAAATTCAAATTATAAAGTCAAAACTAGTCTTTTGCAAACTTAATGACAAACTGTCTAATACTGGTAAAACTAAACTGATTATACATGTTGTTATATTCTATGACGCTTTTTACTCTTAAGTTCCTTTATTTTTCTAAAATCTACTCGACCACTAACTTCTAAGAAGCCACAAGATTACATAGATAGATCTATTGGCCTGATAAGTCCATTCGGTACTTGGGTTGATGCATGCCAATCAATGTTGAGCGTCCTTTGAGTTAGCATATTCTTTTTAACTTGGAAGGAGCTAGATGTTTAGAAACTGCATACTAGATAAACACATTATTAGTCTGACCTCTTATGTCAAGAATAAGACGAGAGGGCATCGATACTAGGGTCACTTGTGGGCTCATGCATAATACTTTAACTACTTGTATTTGTAAATTTTTTATTGGTTTGTAAATGGTTATCTACTATATGTATACTTCTAAACCTATGTTCTCGTCAACTTTTTAATTGGCATATTTTAGCATGTTTTCAAGTAATGAAAACTAAGTTCCTTGCTTTGTTCACGCTAGGTTTCAAGGACGAGATTTAGTTGGACCTAGTTAGACTTTTAATATATTGAAGACTTATTTGCTTGTTTGTTTTATTTGTTGCTAGAATTGGATGTAATCAATATTTGGTTTTAGTAAGTAATTTTATTTATTATTCTTTATCCTTGTGTTATTATTCAATTTCATTGCTCCATTGGTGTTTCCTCTTGAGCCGAGGGTGTGATAACACCTATTATAATTAAGTAAATTTTTAGTATACACTTGTTTAGATTTTTCAAATTGAGCAAATTGTTTGTATACAATTATATATTTAAGTAAATTTTATAACTTAGAGAGGTAAACTAATTCAAGTCCACTAATTTACAAGATTTCAAACAAAAACTTAATAAAACCTACCAAATTAATTCAATTGTTTAATAACCAAAACTCGACTAGGACAACCCAAAACCGATTAAACCGAATGTTATTCGGGTCGGGTTTCGGGTATACTTTCAACACTAAAAACATGAAAAACCTGAAACTCGATTAACTAACTCTATATTGACATCAATCTAATTTGGTGTCCAACCATTATGTGACTCGATCAAGATTTCAGTAAAAAGAAAAGAAAAGCTTGTGATCTTTTCATTCCATAAATGCTTGTGATCTTTGGTCACATTCCTTTGTTAACCAACTGTAACATCCGAAAAATTTTAGTTAAAAGAAAAGAAAAGCAAGTAAGGGAGAGAAAGGGTATTATTTCAAAGCAAGGGGTTAAAAGTGTGCAATGGGCAAACCTGCCCATAATGGGTTGAAAAAGGTGATATGGCCACCCATACCCCTCTCTCTTATGCACAATTATTCGCTGCAAAGAGAGAAGAAGCTCCATCCGGTTCTAGAGAGAGAAAGTGGAAGAATTCTTCAAGAAGGTAAGATTTTTAAGGTGTTTCTTCTCGGTTTCAGTTGGGTTTTAACTTCTGGACCGATCTTTTTATGTTTCTATGTGTTTAGTTGCTTCTTTATGTGTGTTTACGTGTTAGAACTCCAGGTATTGCTCTTGGGTTTGCTGAGTTTGACTCGAAAGCTATTAAGGTGAGTTCTAGATCCCCTCTTTTACTGATTTTCTACTTGTTTGGGGCTGATATGCGTATTGAAAAATGATGTTACCGGATAAGCTATGTTTTCCACTGCTAAAATGATGTTTTCGCAAAATATATGTGTTTTAAAGATTTCTATGAAGTTGTATGGTTGTTTATGGTGTTCTAGGTCTATAATTGATAGATCAAAGCTAAGAATACGATTAAAATGATGTATGGTATTAGAAACTACGTAAGTTGGATTGCAGGTGGAACATGTTGTTCGCTGTGGGCTTTGTATGTCCGCTTTGGACACTTAGAGAATTATGCAAGCCATCCGTTGTGGATACTAAGTGTCCACTGTGGACACTTGTGATCTATACCATCCGCTGTGGACATTGTTTGTCTGCTGTGGATACTTTAGGAATTCATGCACGTTTGCTGTAGACACTTAAGTGCTTAACACGTCCGCTGTGTACCCTTTAGGTACTGTAGACTGTCCGCTGCGGATTATGGCTGTCCGCTGTGGACACTTGGTAATGTCTACTTCATCCGCTATGAATCTTAGTCATCTGATGTGGACACACTTAGTGTCTTATTCATGCGCTGTGGACCCTTAGCTGTCCGCTGTGGATTTGGTTGTCCGCTGTGGACCTTAGCTGTCTGCTGTGGACCCTTAGCATTTAAGCCATCCATTGTATCACTTACTCATACGCTATGGACACTTAGCATTTAAGCCATCCGCTGTATAACTTACTCATGCGCTGTGGACACTTAGAATTATTCTGAAATTTTGGGAATAGAATTTAAGTGTTAAGTACTTATGTATAAGAAAAGATTATGCCTGTTTAATGTTTCTAATATTTGATTCTTTTCTTATGGCCTGCTGGTATGGATAATATTTATTATGTTTCATGTTATGTGATTATAAGGCGATGAATATTTTAAAAGTATTATTCATAACCAAGTGGACACAAAGAGATAAAAGAAGACAGTGGAACTTAATAAATGTTACCCCCGGGCCCTTATAATAAAGGGAAAGCCTTGCAAGCAAAACCAATAGAGGTTCACGACCTTGGAGGTCGTTTGGTCAACTGATATGTGGTTGTTTCAGCCCAAAGAATGCACATCTGGGGTCTAATCCTTATGATTGACCAATAAATCAATGGGATCCATATTCATGAGCAGGATTCATGCCTAGCAGTGTGGGTCAACTGTTAGGGATTAGCTACCACTTATAAATGTGTACTGATGGGGGTTCGGCATTTGTTGCCAACCAACAATATAGACTCTTGCTTTGTGCAATCCTAAACAATAAAAGTGAAATATAATGAAAGAAAGAAAGATAATGAATTTCCTAATGAACGATTATGTATATTGATGAATGATCTCCAAGTGAAGCTTACAAAATGTATATTTTCTATATTATCAAAACTAGAACTCACTCAGCAACGCTGACTTTTTTATGCATATCAGTTGGCAGGTAACGATGTTGCTGTGGATGGCACGAGGTTAAAGCTACTCGGCCAAATAAAGACCGGCATCCATGTTAGGTAGAGATGATATTTTTGTCATATAATACAACTAAATGTTCTTTTGAAACTTGTGACAACGATGTATTTCTTGGAAAAAGTTATTATCAATGCATAAAATGGTTATTGTGTAATTATTCTGCTACCATGTTTTCTTACTCAATATAATTTAATGTGTGATGTGCTATGAATAACCAACTGTGGGGTTTCCCGGGAAGGGGGCCTTACAAGTTGGTATCAGAGCCAAAGTTTAAGAGAATTGGGTAAATTGTTTTCAAAACCTAAACTTAAACTGAAAATGGGACCAAAATGAAGGGATGCTGGCCCAAGTAGCTACGTGCCATCAGGTAATTTTCTTAAAGTTAACCGGTATTATATGCGTGTGCTATTTGATTTATGTGCTTAGTAGATTTGGATGCTGATATAGTCAGGATAGAAAATGCTTGGGGAATAAAGAGTAAAGTAAGTGTCTAATCATAACTGGCCACTGCAGTTAGGGACATACTATACTTTACATAATCTGAGCTATTACCTTGAATGACCTTGTTGGTGTTTGAATCTTATAGGAAGTAGATTGCTATGGCTGGTAGAAAATATGGGAAGGCAACCCGAGGTGGTGCTTGTGGCGGGCGTACTACTGGGCCATGTGTCACCAGGAGCAAAGCTAAGGCTCCCGAGATGGTTCATGAGGACACAGATCTCCATAGCCACCAAGAGGGTGAAGGATCAGCTACCCTCAAATCCACGGTAAAGGAAGCTATTGTGATGAGGTCTACAACATCATGCAGAATGTGTTTCCTTCGATGGTGTCTGAAGTCTTGAAGGCTGTAAAGGATAGGGAAAGAGCTAAGGATACGGGGAAGAAGGAGGAGAGGAAATCTAGAAAGTCCATTGAAAGGACTGAGGAAGCTGAAGAAGAGCCATCTAGCCCAAAGGTGGTAATTCATGATGATGATAGCGAGGAGGAGAAGGAGACTACTAAGGGTTGTAGCTATGGGGCGTTTCAGAGATGCAAACCCCTGACCTTCGACTGTAATGGCAATGCTACTGCTACTCACCGTTGGGTTCGAGAGATGGAAACAGTCCTAGACATCAGTGAATGTTGGGAGGATCAGAAGGTGAAGTTTGCCTCCCATTCTTTCATTGACTCGACACTATGCTGGTGGGAAAATATTGTCCAAGCCGAGGGAAAATGATCTATAGCAAAGATGAGGTGGTCGAATTTGAAGGAGCTGGTGCTGGAGGAGTATTGTCCACATCGAGAGTTAGACAAAATTGAGAAGGAGTTCTTGCACTTGGAGGCCGGGAACATGACTCATCAAGAGTACACCTCCAAGTTTAATGAACTTGCAAGACTTATGCTAGATCTAGTAACTCCGGTGTCCAAGAAGATTAAAAGATATATGCAAGGTTTGCCAGTGGACATTAGGAGGAACATGATAGCCGTTAGACCGAGCACGTTTAGGTCAGTGGTAGATTTGGAAAGGATATTGTATGATGAGAGGGACCCAGTGCTAGTCCAGAGGAAGGTTGAGAAGAGTTGGAACAAGAATGGTAATGGGAAAAGATTCAAGAGAGACAACCATGGGATTGGAGAGAAGAAGAGGAGGATTGATGATCGTCACCCAGAACCGAGTAGGGGGAATGACCGGAGGGAATGTAGGAAGTGTGGGAAGAGTAACATGGGTGAATGTAGAGTGGGGACAAATAGGAGTTTCAAGTGTGGAGGCAAGGGCCACTATGCTAAGGACTGCATGGTACCGAGATGCTACCAATACGGAGAGGTAGGGCACTCGGGCAGGCATTGCAAGAATTAGGAAGCTCAGGGTTCAAGGTGATGGGAGAAAAAAGGAAGAGTGAGAGCACCAAAGCCAAGGCAAGGGCATTCAACATGACCCGGGAGGAAGCCAAAGTGGACCCTGAAGTAGTTTGAGGTATGTTTTTGGTAAACCAATTGTATGCTTCTGTGCTATTCGATCTGGGTGCTAGTAAGAGCTTTGTATCTACTGTCTTTTATCGTGTAATGCATGGTAAGAGTAGGAAGATAGATGTGCCTTTCCATATAGAGATAACGATAGGAAAATCTACCAAGGTGACTGATATGATAGACGATTGCCTCATAGAATTAGACGGTAACAAGTTTCTTGCTAGATTGTATATGATGGTCCTAGGAGGTTTTGATGTGGTGTTAGGAATGGATTGGTTGGTGACCTATGAAGCGAATATCGTGTGTCAAAAGAAGATGATTTGTCTGATTGCGCCCGATGGTAGTTTGGTTATGGTTCACGGAGACAAGGAATGCACCACTCCGCGAGTGATATCGATGATCACAGCAGAGAAATTTATGAGGCAAGGGTGTGGTACCTACCTAGCTTATATGAATGACATGGATTCCACCGTGCCTCAACTATCAGACTTGCCGGTAGTATGCAATTTCCCCGACGTGTTTCCCAAAGACCTCCCTGGGGTCCCACCCGATAGATAAATCGAGTTTCAGATTGACTTGATACTAGGAGTGCAACCCGTCGCTAAGACACCATACCGGTTGGCTCCGTCCGAACTTAAAGAGCTGATGACGCAACTGTAAGATCTTTTGGATAAGGGCTTTATTTGGCCAAGTATCTCTTCATGGGGTCTATTCATGAATAAGAAGGACGGTAGTATGAGAATGTGCATTGACTACCGTGAGCTGAACAAGTTGACTGTGAAGAACAGGTATCCGTTACCAAGGATTGATGACTTGTTTGATCAGCTCTAGGGTGCTAGTTGGTTCTCCAGGATAGACCTTCGATTGGGGTATCATCAACTGAAGGTGAAGGACCAGGATATCCCTAAGGCAGCCTTTTGCACGCGTTATGGAAACTATTAGTTTCTCGTGATGTCTTTTCGTTTAACCAACGCGTCGGCTCCCTTTATGGACCTTATGAATCGGGCATGCCTACCAATGCTAGATAGATCGATGATCGTATTCATTGATGATATTCAGATCTACTCTAAGTGCGAAGAGGAGCACGCCTGTCATCTCAAGGAGGTACTAGAGACACTTAGAAACGAGAAGCTGTACGTGAAGTTCTCTAAGTGTGCGTTTTGGCTACGAGAGGTTTAATTTCTTAGCCACATGGTTAACCCCGAAGGAATAATGGTGGACCCTACGAAGGTCAAAGATGTAATGCAATGGGAAGCCCCAAGAACACCATTTGAGATCCGTAGTTTCCTGGGTTTGGCAGGTTACTATAGAATATTTATTCAAGACTTTTCTAAGGTGGCGGCCCCATTGACTAAGCTGACTCGCAAGGATGTAAAGTTTGAATGGGGTTCCGAGCAGGAGGGTGCATTTCAGGAATTGAAGACGAGGTTAACTCAAGCCCCAGTCTTGACATTGCTCGAAGGGAATGAAGACTTGGTGGTATACTCAGATGCTTCCTATTTAGGTTTAGGTTGTGTGTTGATGCAATGAGGAAAGGTTATAGCCTATGCGTCACGACAGTTGAAGATCCATGAGGTTAACTACCCTACTCATGACTTGGAGTTGGCGGCTGTGGTCTTTGCATTGAAGATTTGGAGGCACTACTTGTATGGGGCAAAGTGTACCATCTTCACGGATCACAAAAGCCTAAAATATTTCTTTGAGCAAAAGGATCTTAACACGAGGCAAAGAAGGTGGCTAGAGTTGATCAAGGATTACGATTGCAAAATCCACTATCATCCGGGCAAGGCGAACGTGGTGGCTGATGCCCTCAGCTGTAAGGAAAGACTTGAACCGATTCAGGTGAAGGCTTGCCAGTTGGTTGTGACGCCGAATGTCATGGGTCAAATCAGAAAGTTCCAAGACGAGGCACTGAAGGACGATAGGATCAACTCTGAATGGATGAAGGGGCACGTAGCGGATTTAGGGAGAACACCCCTGGGGTTAGAACCCGATCCGGGAGAATGTGGATTCCTCATTATGGGGATCTAAGGGAAGGATTATGGATGAAGCTCAGAAAACATGGTATTTTATCCATCCTGGACCTACAAAGATGCATCATGACCTAAAGAAGGATTATTGGTGGCCAGAGATGAAGCGTGATGTGGTGGAGTACGTGAGCAAGTCCCTGACCTATTTACAAGTGAAGGCAGAGCATCTAAAACCCTACGAGAAAATCCAGCCCTTGGATATACCCGAATGGAAGTAGGAACACATCACCATGGACGTCATTACGAAATTGCCTCGCACGGCGAGAGGATGTGATACCATTTGGGTAATTGTAGACCGCTTGACGAAGAGTGCTCACTTCTTGCCAATCCGAGAGACTTACTCGTCAAAAAGGTTGGCGGATCTGTTCATCAAAGAGATTGTAACTCGTCATGGCGTGCCGATGTCTATTGTTTTCGATAGGGACACTCGATTCACGTCCAAGTTCTGGAAGAAATTCATGATACGAAGGGAATGAGGTTACACATTAGCACAGCTTACCACCCTCAGACAGACGGTTAATCAGAAAGAACCATTCAGACCCTGGAGGACATACTCTGGGCATGCATTATTGATTTTGGTAGAAGTTGAGATGAACACTACCGTCGGCAGAGTTCTCCTACGAAAATAGTTATCATGCCATAATAGGCATGCCACCATTCAAAATGTTGTATGGGAGACGATACAGAACCCCGGTGTGTTGGGGTGATATCGGGCAGAAGGAGTTGGGAAGTATCGAGATCTTTGAGGCCACGTCAGAGAAGTTGGAAAAGATCAAGGCCTTCATGAAGGCAGCAAAGGACCGGCAGAAGTCCTACGCTGATAAAAGAAGGAGGCCAATTCAGTTCCAAGTGGGAGATAAGGTGATGTTGAAGGTCTCACCATGGAAAGGGATCATCCAGTTCAGGAAGCGAGGAAAGCTAAGCCCGATGTATATAGGACCTTTCAGAATCATTGCTCGCGTAGGAGAGGTGGCCTATCGATTGGAGCTACCCGATGAGTTAAGTGGAATTCATCCAACGTTCCATGTATCTCATTTGAAGAAGTGCTTAGCCGATGAGGATATAATCATGCCACTCGAGGACATTAAGATGGATGAACGGCTTAATTATGTGGAGCAGCCAGTGGCCATCATTGATAGAAAAGAGAAGAGGCTAAGGAATAAAGTGCTCCCACTTGTGTGAGTACAGTGGACACACAGAAAGGGATCCGAGTCTACATGGGAGACTGAAAAAGAGATGAGACAACACTACCTAGAACTCTTTAAGGAGTGACAGGTTTCGAGGACGAAACCTATATAAGGGGGGTGGACTTGTAACATCCGGAAAATTTCAGTAAAAAGAAAAGAAAAGCATGTAAGGGAGAAAAAGGGTATTATTTCAAAGCAAGGGGTTAAAAGTATGCAAGGGGAAAACCTACCCATAATAGGTTCAAAAAAGATGATATGGCCACCCATACCCCTCTCTCGCATGCACAATTATCGGCTGGAAAGAGAGAAGAAGCTCTATACAGTTCTAGAGAGAGAAAGTGGAAGAATTCTTCAAGAAGGTAAGATTTTTAAGGTGTTTCTTCTCGGTTTCAGTTGGGTTTTAACTTGTGGACAGATCTTTGTGTGTTTCTATGTTTTTAGTTGCTTCTTTATGTGTGTTTAGGTGTTAGAACTCCAGGTACTGCTCTCGGGTTTGTTGTGTTTAACTAGAAAGCTTTTAAGGTGAGTTCTAGATCCCTTCTTTTACTAATTTTCTACTTGTTTGGGGCTGATATGCGTATTGAAAAATGATGTTACTCGATAAGCTATGTTTTCCACTGCTAAAATGATGTTTTTACAAAATATATGTGTTTTAAAGATTGTTATGAAGTTGTATGGTTGTTTATGGTGTTCTAACTGTATAACTGATAGATCTAAGCTAAGAATACGATTAAAATGATGTATGGGATTAGAAACTGCGTAAGTTGGATTGCAGGTGGAACATGCTGTCCGCTGTGGGCTTTGTATGTCCGCTTTGGACACTTAGAGAATTATGCAAGTCATCCGCTGTGGATACTAAGTGTCCGCTATGGATACTTGTGATCTAGACCGTCTGCTGTGGACATTGTTTGTCCGCTTTGGACACTTTAGGAATTCATGCACGTCCCCTGTAGACACTTAAGTGCTTAACACATTCGTTGTGTACCCTTTAGGTACTGTAGATTGTCCGCTGTGGATTATGGCTGTCCGTTATAGACACTTGGTAATGTCTAATTCATCCGCTATAAACCTTAGTCATCTGATGTGGACACACTTAGTTCTTATTCATGCGCTTTGGACCCTTAGCCATCCGCTGTGGATTTGGTCGTCCGTTATGGACCTTAGCTGTCCGCTGTGGACACTTAGCATTTAAGCCATCCGCTGTATAACTTACTCATGCACTGTGGACACTTAGAATTATTCTGAAATTTTGGGAATAGAATTTAAGTGTTAAGTACTTATGTATAAGAAAAGATTATGTCTGTTTAATGTTTCTAATGTTTGATTCTTTTCTTATGGCCTGTTGTTATGGATAATATTTATTATGTTTCATGTTATGTGATTATAAGGCAGTGAATATTTTAAAAGTATTATTCAAAACCAAGTGGACACAAAGAGATAAAAGAAGATAGTGGAACTTAATAAATGTTACCCCCATGCCTTTATAATAAATGGAAAGCCTTGCAAGCAAAACCAATAGAGGTTCACGACCCTTCTTACCCTTTACTATTAAGGGTGTTTAGGTACTCTTTAATTAATATTTTTGACCAACCACACAATATCAAGCGGGAATACTTACCACTAGTCGTGCCTCTCCAAAATAACCATCCATTCCAAAATTGCTTTGCTTGGGATATTGTCATCATGGCCTTTATCATGAAATGCTAACACTGCTTCCAATCCTAGCCTTTTAAACTTATTGACAACCTCCAATGTATCAAAATCTTCAAAAGGTGCAGCCCGTTCACAAACAAAGATATTGTTTATGTTCTTTGCTGCTTTTTTGAATTTCCCCGGGTATAGTTCCTTTTGTCACAGCAGGTCATGTTTAGATAGACTTTTGGCTTAGGTGAAGTTGGGCCTCGGTTGGTCGGCTGGGGTCATGCCTTCATCTCTCAATTCACCTTGACTTTATTTCCTTTGTTTCTTAGAAGAATTAGAAGACTATGGTTACTTAGCCTGGATTTACTCCTGAAAATATTCATGTTGCCTGTATGATCACACAACACTCCTCATTACCTCAGGATAAACTAATATGAGAGACAACCTTGTTGAATATATGTATTAGATTTCCTAAATTGGATGATGGTTTCATAACACAAAAACTTATGACTTTATCATTAACAACCATGTTTAAGACATCATATTGCCTTTCACTACATGACTTCATAAAGTTAATTGGTTTTTACTTGTTTAACCATGGTCCTCATATGAATTTCTAAAGTCATATATGCCAAAGATTGTCCCAAACATTATCAAAATGCCAACTTTTCATCTCAAATCTTATCCTCATCAAAGTATGTAAGCATATCACTTTAAAGTATGATAATCATGCGTTCTATGCTTATGTTCATGCCCATATGTAAAGATACCAAGTGCAAAATCCCATGTAAGTAGTGAAAGGCAAACTTGACTTTAATTCCAACTATCCCAAAGTCATCCGAATTTGGACTTTGTCAATTCTTACAAATGCTTATGAATTTTGCTAATCTAACCTAAATTAACTGTTTCTCTTGAAAAATTATCCAAGACAAACACCAAAATCATGAAATTCTATTAAGATTTTAGAGAGTTATAGGTGTGAAAGGGCAGGGTTTGTGAATGGGTAAAATGGGGTTTTGAGATGAAGATGATGAAAATGGAGAAAAGTGGGTGAAAATGAGGTTTAATTCATGGTTGGGGTGGTATAAGGTGTTTGTGTGGTCTAGAATTGGTCAAAAAAGTCAAAATCCTAGAGAAAACTGGTCGCGATGTATGATACGCCCACCCCCGACGTATCATACGCCAGTCGGCGTAAGTGGGGGCGTCAATAGTGACGTATGAGTTAGAAAAACAAAACCTTTTTAACATGGTGGCGTATGATACGCCCACCCCCGGTATATCATACACTAGTGTGTATGCAGTTGGCCCAATTTGCTAAATTTTGGAAATTAACTCATTCTCTTCCCCCGGTTAATCGTGCCTCTCTCGAGGCACATAATGAAATTAGAACATACCTGGGATGTCACCAACACATCCCCACACTTGTTTTGTGCAATCAAGAGATAAATTGGGTTACAAAAAGAGAAAAAAATCAAAAGTAAACAAAGTAAAATCCTAACTAACTTTCATAGGAATCATGGTTGCATTTAGTGTATGCAACAAGGTTTTTAACCCCTCGGTAGACTAGAGTGGGCGAGTTTTAGCCTCGTGAAGGTTTCTAGTGAACACACCCACAAAGTTCGCAGGCTTTCTCCCATTAGCGCTAAGTTTAAAGTCTCCACCCGGCCTTTTTACCTGACATGAGTAGAAAGCTCTCGGAAACTTCTGAAAGTCCATTGAAATCGTTAGGTTCTAAGTATGGTTACAAGTGTTGGCCATTCATAAATTGAAGTAAGTGATTCAAAATCCTCAATTTCCACATCACCATAGTACCCACATGTGTGATGAGGTATGGTCCCATCCATTTGCTTTTTAGTTTTCCAGGAAACAGCTTTATCCTTGAATTATATAACCACACCTTTTGCCTTCTACAAGTTGGTTCTTTCGTAGTTTTTCATTGTGCACTGCTTTCGTCTTTTCTATATATGCGGATGCACACTCGTATGCTTCATCACGCCATTCCTCCAATTCACACAAGTTGAGATTCCGTTCCTTACCTACAACATCATACTCAATGTTAACATTTTTGATCGCCCATAAAGCATGATGACAAAATTCAATAAGTAAGTGACATTCTTTGCCATAAACCAACCGATATGGTATGGTGCCAATAGGTGTTTTGTAAGCCGTTCGATATGCTCTAAAGGCATCATCCAATATCATGGACTAATCCTTGCGGTCGACTCGCATGGTTTTTTTGAAGAATTTCTTTAATTTGCCTATTAGACCCCTCAACCTGTCCATTAATTTATGGATGATAAAGCGTGGAAATACGATAGTCTATGCCATGTTGTTTAAGTAATTTACCAAATTTGAAAATTTTAAAAAGTGACCCCCCCCCTCATTTATGATCACATGAGGAAGTCCAAAGCGTGAAAAGATGTTAGATTGGACAAATTTGCAAACTACGGTATGGTCATTGGTTTTGGTGTGATGAACATCCGCATTTGTGTGTTCTCATCTACATTTGTTTTATGCTTCATCCGCATTTGTTATGCTGCATCCGCATTTGTTATGATGCATCCGCATTTGTTTGCAGACTTAGATGCATTCGAACACAGTTTTGTTCAAACACTGATTTGCTTGAAACCCATCAGAGTTGTTGATGGTTTTGGATGAACAACAACATCGTCTTCTATTTTCTTCATGATTTTCTTCAATGTTGATGATAATCGTAATCAATTGCATCGAATTTTGAAGAAATAATCAGCAACATGATTAATAGTCTTCAAATCGTACAAATTTGAACAGATTTTTTTGTTTTCTTTTTTTATTTTGCGATGAACAGATGGGGTGGTAAGCTTCAGTTTATTCAATTGTTGAACCCAACACCTGTAGATCTTATATCCTATAATATATGCAGCTTCTCCTAAATCTTTCATTGTGAAACACTATCCAAAACATGATTCAACATCCTTTACGGTTGGAATGTCATTTCCAATGAGCAATATGTCATCGACATACAAGATCAAGAATAGCACCGTGCTCCTAGTAGTCTTCATGTAAACGCATGGCTCATCTTCGCTATTAATAAATCTATATTCTTTGATTTCCTCATCAAAACAAATATTTCAGCTCCTTGATGCTTGCTATAATCCATAAATGGATCTTTTAAGCTTACACACTTTATCAGGATGCTTTGCATCAACAAAACCTTTTGATGTCCATTAAGAAAACTATTTTGACATCGATTTGCCATATCTCATAATCATAATAAGTAGAAATGGCAATCAATATCCTAATAGATTTGGTCATGGCTACAGGAGAGAATGTTTCTTCATAATCAATTCTTTGAGTTTGAGTGAAACCCTTTGCAAATAGTTGTGCCTTATAAGTTTGCACATTTCTGTCCATGTCAATCTTCACCTTAAAAGTCAATTTACTTCCTATAGTCTTTCCATTGGGAGAAAGATCAACCAAATCCAACACTTGGTTATCATACATGGACTGCATCTCAGTGCCCATGGCTTCAAGCCATTTATTAGATTCTTTGTCTGACATTATACATTTGTAGTGAGTGGGCTCAACTTGCTCCACTAGATACATATCATCATATCTTTCGTGTTCTCGTCAAATCCATTCTGATCTGTAACACCCGAAACCTCGGTCAAAATAAAAAAGGAAAGAAAAGTATTTTGAAGAAAATAAAAGAAGGCAAAGTTGAGGGGTGCTTTGTGAAAAAGTACACAAAAGTCAAAAGTGCACTTTATATGGGCATGGTCGCCCATATCACTCCTGCTGCTACGGTGTTCAACCGAATCAGAAGAAGAAGAAGCTAAATTCGATTTCTCTCGGTTTCAAGGAGAAGAAGAGGCTGATTCCCGCTTGTGGTTAGTGTTCTTTGTATTTTATGGTTCGGTTTACCATGAAGCCGATTTATATGTGTTTATGTGTTTTTTTGTCTGTTTATGCTTGTTTTAAGCGTTTGAACTCTTGTGCACATGAGTTTGGAGGAGTTTTGCTTGTTTGCTGCACTAGGTGAGTTCTAGGACCCCGGTTTTATGTTTTTAAACTTCTTTGGGGCTGAAAATGCATATAAAATGTTTTACAACCGTCATGAATGTTAACCGTGTGTATATGTGTATGAATTTCTGTGTTTTATGAGGATGTAAGCTTATTCTAAAAGTTTATCATGATAGATCTATGTTAAGAATGTATGAGAATGAGGTTTTAGAACCAGTTATAGCATAAGTCTCCTTTACATGTCTGATGGTTCATCCGCATTTACACTGTGATAATTGCCTAAGTGTTTTGTTCACCCGCATTTACTTTTGTTCATCCGCATTTGCCTTAATTCAGCCTAAGTGTTCATCAGCATTTCTTTTGTATACGCGCATCTGCTACAGTGTTCATCAGCATTTCCTTTGATAGAATAATTACCAAGTTGTTCACCCGCATTTGCAAGTTGTTCACCCGCATTAGTTTTGTTCACCCACATTTGCAAGTTGTTCACCCGCATTAGTTTTGTTCACCTGCATTTGTTATCATTCATCCGCATTTCCTTAGGACTTAAGGACTTTTCTGGGATTTTGGAAGATCAGAAATTAGGGTTTGACCATGGTTGACTTGATGCTTTTATTTGATTATCTTATGCATGTTGTGGGCTGCCTTTATGTGCCTATTATGATATTATTATGTGGCCTTATGTGGTTTGTTCATAATTATGAAGTATTATTAATCAAGGGAAAGATTAATGCTAATAAAAAGTGGAACATAAAGAACGTAAGAAAGTCTTGCAAGCAAATCCACAATGAGGTTCACAGCCGCTAGGTTGTTAGCTCAACTGTGTGTGGTTTAGCTAACCCCAGAGGATACACACAGGGTCAATCTTTAAGATTGAGGGGACCACTGTTGCTGCCCCGGTACTGGAGTCAGCATTAGTGCACCACGGATGGGGTCTATTTATAGACCTCAGGCCCAGTACCAGGTTTATGCGCATTATATGGGGGTATAACACTTTGGTCCATATCGAAGTGAAAGATTAAAAGTAAAAGTTCAAGTGAACGACCATGGAAATGGTGAAGAAAGATATTAATGTTGATAATGAATAATATTTGAATGTATGTATGACGTATGATCACATACAAAAGAGTAAACAGTATTTTAAGAAGTATTTTCACTATTTTAAAACTAGAACTCACTCAGCAAAGCTGACTTTTATGCATTTTCAGTTGCCAGGTAATATTGCTGAGGATGGCACTCGGGGAGGCTACTCGTCGGGACAAGGCTGACATCCATTCATGAATATAACATTGTTGTTTTGTAATGCAAACTAATGATCTTTTGTAACTATTAACAAATATGTATTGCTTAGCAACAGTGGTTATAAACTAATGAATGGATTTTTAATGTTTAAATTCCATTGCATTGTGATAATGAATTATGAAATATTTTATAATTGTGCTGTGAATGTCCAACTGTGAGGTTTCCGGGAACGGGGCCTTACATGATATGTGGATGTCATGTGTTATAAATGGTTTTTGAACTATTATTGGGTCTAGTTCAACAATGTCTTGTTAAATAGTGGTTTTAAATGCGGGTGTTGTGTTCTATGGGTCTTGAATTTCTTCAAGATCCATATTATTTCCATTTGCACATTTTGCTAAGAAATCTTCTTCCAAAAAGACTCCACGTCTACAAAAAATAACCTTATTGTCCACAAGATTATAGAAATAATATGCCCTTGTTTCTTAAGGGTATCCGATGAAGATTACTTTCTCACTTCTAGGGCCTAACTTGTTTAAATACTCATGCTTAAATTAAGCCTCTCAACCTCATTCCTAAGATAGGATAAGATTGGCTTTCTTCCATCACACAACTCATAGGGAGTCTTATACATCTTCTTGGTTGGAAACATGTTGACTATGCAAGCTGTCGTTTCCAAGGCATAACTCCAAATGGAGTGAGGCAAGTTTGTACGACTCATCATGGATTGGACCATATCCAATAAGGTTCGATTTCTCTATTTAAACACACCATTGTGTTGTGGTGTTACAAGAGGAGTAAATTTAGAAACTATCCCACATGCTTTGAGATGTTCATTAAAGTTGTAGCTTGGATATTCACCACCACGATCCGACTGAATGGATCTTATCCTTTTCCTAAGATGATTTTGTACCTTATTTTAAAACACTTTCAAAACGTCAAATGCTTCATTATTACATATCCATATCTTCTGAAATCATCTATGAATGTTATAAAGTACCTCTCATCACTTCTTGACATAGTTCTACAAGGTCCACATACATTAGTGTGTATAAGTCATATTAAATCTGTAACATCTAGCCTATTTTCAAATTATAAACCCAAACTCGAACCTATTTTGAACTTTCATACGATGGGAAAGATCAATATTAAATTATTTTATTTATTTTGATTCAAAAACATATGTTATTTAATCAATATTGTGAATTGTATTATTAACTTTTCGTTTATTAAATCATTTAATCAATTTATAACAAATTTATAATTTATAAAATAAATTTTATAAAGTTATAAAGTTTTATGTGGTATTTAAAAGTTTTACTAAATAAACTAATAAATACTTAAATTACTAACTTTTACAATATTTATAAAGATTATAATGTTTTCTAATAAATTGATTTATTTAAAATTAGAGTTTTATAAGTTTAGGGTGGATAATGTCATTCTTAAAACTTAAAATAAAGTTTTAAACAAAAATGAAAACTTTTAAAACCCTATCTAAAGTGTAAGAAATCTATTTAAAACACCCAAACCCCACCTCGTCATCCCTATCTTCCAGCCTAGCTCCGGTGGAGCTCCGGTGATGCTGTGAAACCCACAAATCATAAGAATTAATCAAATCCAACCGTTTCATAGCTTTCACGAATGAGATTCAAACTAATGACCAACTTAAATTTGATTAATTGGATCGTTCCAACAAGTTTACTCGAAATCGAAACCTCCCATCCGATTAATGACCAACTAACTGACTAAGGGCATTTGATCAACATCATCATTGAAAGCTTCACACGAAATTAATAGGATTATCATCATCCTTAGCATCTTGATTTGATTCCATGTCCAGACAAACTATTCTTGTTCTTGTTACTCTCAAATTAACATCAAACAGGTAAAATTATTGCACACACACTCGTTTTCATGTATGAAGCAAAAGCCCCATGATTAATTTGGGTATCAAATTCGATTTCTACTTCAATATGGTCGATGATTGATCTAGGGTTCATACGGATGTGGGAGTTGAATCAATTACCCTTTTTATATATTACGAATTGGGCTTAAATCAGGTCTTGGGCTTTGGCTCGCTCGTCCATTTGAGCTATGCAAAGGTGACCCAGGTTTGATCCCGGGAACTGTTTTTTCTAAACATTCATTTATCAATTTAATTTCTAATAAATTTTAATATATTAATATATTAAAATAAAATTTTTGTTGATAATAAAATTATTTCAGAAGTACTAATTTAAAATTCTAAAAATTTTAAAAATCTAAATTTCATATTTTATTATTTTTAGAGTTAATTACATAAATGGTTCTTGTGGTTTATCCAAAATAACAGGTTTTGGTACTAAGAATTTTTTGTAACTGGTTGGGGTACTGTGTTTTAAATTTTGTAATGAGTTAAGATACTAAAACTAACAGACGTTAGTTTTCTGTTAAGTTTAAGTAAAATGACTAAAATCCCTTTGAGGGACTACTTTTCTAATTTTATATATTTTTTTATCTAGGGACCATTATTGTAATTACATCTAACTTTAAAAAACCCAACCACCATTTCCCCCCGTCGCCCACCATCACCACCATCTACCCACCACCACCACCATCTACCCACCACCACCACCATCTACCCACTGTCACCACCACCTGCGGTTCCTGCCCACCAGCCACCACTGAACAAACCCAATCCCGTTTTCCCCATCAGCCACCATCACCACCACCTACCCAATCCCCTTTTCCCCATCAGCCACCATCACCACCACCTACCCATCATAACCACCATCGACCCATCATCACCACCATCTAGCCGCCATCAACATCGTTTATCCCCGTCAGCTACCATTGCCACCATCTAGCCACCATCACCGCTGATTGTCCTTCTATTCATAATAAACAACTAAAGAAAACCCTAAAATCGTCAAAAGGGTAAACTAACACCATATAGGCACCATCATCGGCCACTATCACCACCTGAAATTGAAGTGTTAATGATGGTAGGGGTGAACTTAAATTTGGTTGTAGCTTCGATTTAAAGCATTTGGACATTCAAATCAGAAATTAACAGGGGGAAAGGAAGAGGAACTGAACAGGGCTGATAGTGCTGGTGTTGACGGCTGGTGGTGGAAGGTCGGTTGGAAGATAACAGGGGAAAGGGGGGACGATGTTGGTGTTAGCGGTTGGTGGTAGGCACTCGATTGGAAGTTAGCAGTTGATGGTGGCCACTCGGTTTGAAGTTAATAGAGATAGATGACAGTAGTGTGAGGGCGGTGATGGCCGCCGGTGATGCCGGTGGTGGTGGTCGACGGTGATGTACGGCGACAGTGGTGGTGGTGAAGGTATTATTGTTTAGTGATGTAATTCAATATATATATATATATATATATATATATACATACACGTATGTATATATCTATGCATGTATATATAGAGTTATACATAAATATTAGTAACGTGCCCGCGCGATGCGGCGCGTGCAACACTTTTCATTATGGTACTCGTCTTTGGTTAGTTTTATATTTAAAAAACTGAATTCCTTCTTTTAAGCATATTATAACAAACATGGAAAAAATTATATATAATTAAAAATACAAGGGTCTAAGTGTAAATAAGTTTAAAGTTTTACTTTTGTAGTAACGCTAGAAAGACATATATACCCTTATTAAATTGATTTTTTGGGTGTACAGTGTGCTTAAAATTTACAAATCTCTTAACTTTGGCTGGAATCCTTCCTTCGTGCATTATAATATAGTATAGATACTATTTTAATTAAATTACACAAATAGTCCCTCTACTTTACAAAATAATTCTATAATATGAAAAGACTAAAATGCCCTTAAACTTAATAGAATATTTAACTTCTATTAGTGTTAATACTCAAGCTTGTTACAAAAGTAAAAATGAGTACTCAAACCTGTTTTTTTCTTGGTACCCAAACCTGTTATTTTAGATAAACACAGGGACTATTATATAATTAACTCTTATTTTAAATACTATAAATGCTATAAAATATTATAAAATTAAGTTATATGTTTTAAATTTTATAAAAATTATTTTAAAATCAATATAAATAAAATACAAATTATTTTGATCTAATATTTTGTAAATCTTTTAAAAAATTAATTATCTAATTAATTATTTTGACTAAGTCATTTAATAAAGTAATTATTAAATTAATTATATATTTTTTAAATATTCAAACTCATCAATTACCATAAATTAAATATTCAAATAATACTAAATTCATTACTCATATTCATTATTAAACTTTTTATCTTGATTACCTAATCAAATTATTTTAGTTTTTATATTATTTTGGAATCATTTATTTAAAAGACATAAATCCTAAATGAAACCTTAATCGGATTCTAGTGTTTAAATCATTATTATTTTAACATTAAGACACTATTCCATAGTTAAAACTCTGAGGAAGCTTTGGTCTCTATTTACGCATTGTAGAATATAGATAATTTTATTATTTTGTCTGGATTATTATTGCATTGTAATAAATTATTTGATTTGTCTTATTCAATGAAAATGGTGTTTGATATTATTTCAACTTATTTAATTTCATGTGCTATAAACAATCGATTCCACAATCGTCTACCCCGATGATTACACCATCAATTGGGGTGTGATAAAATCATCAACCCGTCCACCCGTCCCGATGAATGGAGCTTTAGTTATCTTGCCCCAAAGACAAGGTTCACATATGTCCGTATATTCCGATCCGGTGGGCTCTAAGATTCCATCGATTAGAGTATTGACATATGCTTCT
Organism: Flaveria sonorensis; assembly: GCA_025506505.1. Lineage (NCBI taxonomy): Eukaryota > Viridiplantae > Streptophyta > Magnoliopsida > Asterales > Asteraceae > Flaveria > Flaveria sonorensis. Next base: position 427,885 of record CM046430.1, read on the forward strand.
TGTTTACGTGGCCAAGTTTGCAATGCCAAAGATATGACTTGTTAATGTTTGGTTTTGATCTTTTGGTGTTGAGAACATAAATAGATCTATCAATATATGAGCTACGAAAATCAAAGGCCTAGCCTCAAAGTACAAAACATTGGATTTTAAAGTTAATAAATCCTTGCTTATCGAAATGCTTAGCCCATGCATCCTTTTGAGCTTTGGTTGCATTTTGTGCTACTTCATCAAGGGCGGGTCCCTCAAGAACAAACATTTTCTTGTCTTGTGTAAGAACATTCGAAGATTGCGATACCAATAGCGTCGTTGAGTTCTTGACGATCTAAGATGTACTATCGAAGAGCGAATGAGTTGAAGCGGGAACGATTGAGGTAATTAGATTGTCATCTACATAATGAAATTTCAAGTTTTAGTACTTTAGATATTTAAATCCATTAATAATTATATACCCCATGTTTCATAATAAAACCTTAATTAATTAAAGGCTAAGATCCACATTAAACTTAACTTCTTCTGCTTAGCCTGCGTACTTTTCACAAAAATTAAGTTGATAGCCAAGTTTATGGAAAACCGATTGCTTACATGTAACTCTTAGATCTTAGGGATCCATTAACATTATTTAGTAATATTGGCATGTAAGATCCCATCTATGCTAACCCTCCCCTTGTGATTGGCCTGGGAGCTTGTCACAAGGTCGAGCCATAAGACTCCTACTTTAAAACGTGTGATATCAAACCCAACCAATGTGTTTGGCCTGTGCACTTTCCATAAAAGTTGTGACAAAACATCTTACCTCGTCACAAGAACAATCAAGTGAATGGGCCATGGCAACTCTCCACAAAAAATCCCGATAACGCATGGGTGTTTAAATAGGATGACATTTACTTGTTTTGATAAATGGTAATTTACATTTGACGTGACATTTTTCAAATGTTTTATGTAGCGTAGTTTTTCATGCATTGAAATCGTTACAATTAAATAAAACTAAGTTTTATTTTATCTTACGTTGTAGTAGATCACACAATCCGGTTTTAATATCCTAGATATTAGTACTTATGTATTAAAAGTGTCGAACCATTTTAGCTATTAATAAATCCTTTTTGTGTAAACTCAAATTTTGTGTAACTTAAAATAATAATCCTTATTTTATTTTTTTACAAGTTTTCACACTTGTTAATATATATATATGTGTGTGTGTGTATTTATATATTTTGTGTTAGAGTTTATAAAATTTTATTTTTTTCAAACTCTTCATTTGCATTTTATTTGTTAAAATATGGTTTGTAATCTTTTGAAATCCTAGATTTCCAACACAATCATTGAAACATAAAATATAAACATATGCAAAAATATGTGCAATGCCAAGCTAAAAGGGTTTTGATGTTCTTGAGAGCCAAAAGAACACCAAAATAGTCTAGGGACAAATTATAAATCTTAAGCTTTTTGCTCCACTAGCTTCAAGATATATCTTGGTGACCTCCTTGAACTCATTTGTTGTATGTATCTTTCTTGGACTTCATTTTCAAGTTTTCTTGATGCTTATATCTTAAAATAAAGAAACAAACTATAGTCTATTTTTTACATCTCAAAATAAATACATACAAGAATTAAAAGATAATTATTACATGCCCAAATAAGGAATATAAATTTACAACCCAATCAAATCAACCAAAACAAACACAAGGTCATGGCTTGCTTTGTACCAACAACATAAAATATTCACAATCTTGATATTTTTAGTAACTTGCTATCTACTTGTATGCATGTACAAATTGATAACTATGAAACAAAAAAAATGTTGCTACCATATATATTTTTTTCTTACTTGAAAAATAATATAGTTTTGGTTTTTAAACAAGAAAACCAATAATATATCATAAAATTTCAAGAACAATCATAAGAGCCTCTAGATACTAATTATTGGGTTTCTTACATGTTTTTAACAAAAATTTTAAGCAACAGAAGAAATTCTAGACATGTAATTTCAAAAATTAACAAACCCACTAAGGATCCATATGTAGTTCTTAAAACTTAGAACGAAACAACCATAGGGTATTAAAAAGTAACAACCTTTGAAGGGAAGTGGTAGCTAGTTGATGAAGATTATAAATTAAGGATCCATGTGTCTCCTTCTACAAAAGTAATCTACACCAAGCAACTTTTGGTTCCACTTGATGCTAGTCAAAATCCCAAGATGTCAAGAATACATTAATGAACTCTTTTTGTATTAGATTTGCGAGTATGAGAGGCAAGAACATTTTTTTTGAGCTTCCTACTCCTTTTGAAGTCTACTATGTAAAATGAAGTAGAACCCTTCTCTACACCAAGCAACTTTTGGTTCCACTTGATGCTAGTTCACAATCCCAAGATGTCAAGAATACATTAATGAACTCTTTTTGTATATAGATTTGCGAGTATGAGAGGCAAGAACATTTTTTTTGAGCTTCCTACTCCTTTTGAAGTCTACTATGTAAATGAAGTAGAACCCTTCTTTTAAATGTGATTCATAGGACTTTGACTCAAATCCTATTGTTCACAATAATAGTAGAAAAGTAATCATATCATTTTCACTAAAAAGAGTCTCTTTTATCCCCGAAGCTAGTTCACAAGTTTGAAGATAACAAAAAGGAGAAGATTGTGTTTGTTGCACTTGGATCCATGACATGGAATCCTACTCATATTTAATATTAAAAATCTTGTAAACTTTAAAAGAAAGAATATAAAATATGCAACACAAAAATAATAATACTTGCATTAAATTATTAATATATAAATAAAGACTCATATATAGGCATATTGTGTATATATTTTATGCTACATCATAAAATATAATACTACATGAAACCGATTCATTTAATAATATAAATTAACTTAATGATAATATGCTTGATATCGACCAGGTGCACGTGTTAAAGCCAAGTTGAGCACGTATGTTAAATTATTGCTTAGTGTAACCTATTGGTATTATCTCAGTCACCATTGTGCACATTGAGTCTTGGGCATATATTTCCAACAGAAAACACATGAGTACCCGAGCCGCAGAAGAAAGCTAAGACAGGAAATAACTGTGGCATATAGATTAAAATTCAGAAAATGGCAGGTTAAGGAGTAAGAAAGACCACGTGATGTCTATGCACTTTTATTTTACAAATTTGATTGGTGTTCTAGTTAGTTTTGTTTAGTGTATGTGTGTCATGTTATGTTTAGGTGTTGGTTATGTCATGGAACTTAATTTGTAGTGTTTTCAAGAACAAGTTGTTTGGTATGTAGTCACTGTCACAGGTACATTGCCCTTTTCAATGACCAGACGACTTCACCTTGTTGGTTATGACTATAACAAATACCAATTTCAACGTTATATGATTAACATTAATGGATATCCTACTCGATAGATCTTTACAAGACAACATGTACGTCCACGTTAGGGATCCACATATATAATATATTTTGGTGCTTTTACACCTGATAACATATTGTGATTTTCTGAAAAACAATATATTGTACGTAGCTAGGTTTATCTTTGAATGTTGATGTGAATGAAAGAATGAAATGAAATGAAATGAAATGATAGTGGGGTGGGTAGACAGCCTGGGGCTGTCACAAGGAAGCGTGGCTTTAAGCGAGTAGCGTCCATCATTAACTTCATAACCACTGATTTATAAATTAAACTATAAAGTAGGTGGTGTCCTTGATGGTGCCATCTAATTAATTATACAAACGTTATCCACTGGAATCATGCCATATTCTTATTCTTTGGATTTTTCTTTATAAATAAAAACGCACCATTTTTATTTTCAACTTCTACTTTAGTGTGAACAAAAGTTAGAATATATATAGGTTTGCTTGCTTCACACAAAGAGTCAATTCATGATCATCTTCTTAACTTACATACGTCCATTTAATACATAAAAATAAATTAATTAGAAATACACAAGTTAAGTTGCCCATTTTTCTCTTTATTAAACAACCTACCAACACCATCAATCATCATTAATAAACACTCAGAATGTGATACATGTTAGACAGCTTAATTTATGATAGTTAAATCTTAAGAAATGCAACTTATGACAATGAATGATGACGAATTAGGTCATTTCTTGTTATAACTATGTAAGCTATTTTGCAACAACAAAAAACTATTAAAATTTATCCATCGTGAATTAAGCTCAGCTAGTTGAAAGAACTCATGGTGTTTCATATATCCCATTATATATGATTCATCTATATAAATATCAAGGTGTAAAAAGATTACAAACTAATGAGAAAGTGCTAATCACTATTTTAATGACATTTAAACTAGAGATAACAATTGAATGACAAACAAACTTAACGATAACTAGTAAATTACAATAACAAATATAATAATACAATAGGGATAATGATAATCGGCTAATATGTCCTCAAGTTAAACGGGTCCGATTGTCTGGTAACGTGAACGTTAAAAGTATCAAATCGAGCAATTAACAATTCTTTGGTTAAGAGATTAATAATCTAGAAATAAAAAGTTGTGGACGCATAGCAAACTCGAAGACTGAGAAATCACCACTAAGGTATCTAAGGATGCTTTTGGCCGCCATCCTATGACGAACAATCATTAGGATGCTAGATAAATGATAGAACTTGCTAATCGCATAGACAATCTGTGGTCAAAACAAGGTACCGTAGATCACCAACCATGCTCTTATGTCTCAAGGGCTCCTACATCAAAACTCTAGAGCAATAAGAGAATTGTATGCTAGTGGAGATTATAGTCGATAAGGGCCAACACTAACTGAGATTGGTGCACTGTAATGCATCTTGAAAATACCATTGTTGAGAGTGATGAAGAATGTCATTACAGAAGGCAGCGTGTATCCTTAGAAAGTAGCATAGATTGCCTAAATCCTTTAGGGGAAACTAACAATGAAGTCGTCCAATCAAGTCATCCATAAAGGTTGAGGAATGTCATGTGATAAGAATGTCAACCACATAAACCAAAACATAACACATAATTGAACCTCAAAAAAATTAATGATGTATGTAAAATACAATTTTAAATCCATATGCTTCAAGATCTATAGCGAGCTAGAACCAAAAGCGCATGATGTCTGCTTAAACCCATAAAAGGTCTTCAGTAGTATAAAAAATTTCTATGCTAACAGATGTATCCTGTCGGGCGCTTTGCCTCTTCATTCCCATTGGGGTGCTGCCCAAACCCGCCATGGGGCATTGGCCCCTGCAACCCTTTCGTCTAGAGTTTTGCCCTCTTGTACTATCGAAATTCCTTGGTTCCTTTAATTAGTACATTCTTGAATGGGTTTGCACCGTACATCTTCTAACTCATATAAATGAATATTTTAATAACTCATTTGATCTTAAATGAATATAGTTTTACTAAAAATAACCTTTGATGACACAAACTTGTTTTGTGTTGTTTATTGGAAACATCTTTTTGTAGATGAATCAAATATTAAATTTTTTTTTTGAATCAATTAAAAAATTAAGTAAGGTGTAAAATCAAGTTAGAGCATTCACATCCCATTCTTCGTCTCTATCTCTATAATTACACTAAAATTATTATTTTTTCTCTCTATTTTTCAATTAAATAATACTTTTTAATAACTATCATTACTTTTTCTCTCTCCTCTACTTATAAGCACTTTAAAAAAATATTAAAAAATTAACAGATCTGAACAATGTTTTATCAAATATAAAGATAAACAATATTATGTTCTCTATCCTCCCCTTACAACAATTTAAAACCATTCTCTATAATATAAAGAACACACTCATAGTTCCAATCACAAACTCAAAGACTGAGGTCTCTTCATTGGTTTGGCATACTCAACTAAAAGCATTTACAATTCATTCTTTATCTTCATCTTTATAATTACATTAAAAATCATTATTTTTTCTTTTTATTTTTCAATTAAATAATATTTTTATACCTTTATCGTTACATTTTTCTCTCTCCTCCACTCACAACCACTTTCAAATATAGAGATGAACAGTAACATGTTATCTATCCTCCACTTTCAACCACTTATAACCATTCTTTATAATATAGAGAACACACTCACAGATGTATAGATAATGGACTGTGAATACTCTAATGAATCTCTATTTTTACAAAAAATAGAACACTAAAAAGCACAATGCTATCTCGGTCACGAGCTAATCTTTAACAACACAACTTTTGTTCCCACTGTTATACACACAAAACATAAGCGTCCATTCCCCCGGACTAATGATTTATTTTAATTACTTCTTTCAGTTAGGACAGGCAAAGTGGGCTCGGGTAGGGGCCGTGTCACGGGCAACCCTCGGGAACACCACCCACCCCATTTTAGGCCGTTGAAAGATGGCCTTTGCTGGTTGGCGAACCCTATGGCTACCCGTGAGACATGACCGTCGGAATGATCTTTAGCACCCTTCAACGGCTATTTTCAATGTTAGTTTAAAAAACAAATAAACCTTATTAATATACATGACCCAACTTATTTCTTACACCATCTATCACAAATTCCTGTGTAGTTTTACATCTCTTCTCATTTTAAAAACAAGAATGTCCAACCTTCTAATTATATTTAATTAATTAAAAAAGTTTAAACATAAATGAAAAATTCATGTCAACATTTTAAGAATGAATTACGTGACACGTACGTGAAGAAGAGAGAAGAGTAAAAGATACACTCGTGGTCCTGGTTTGTTGTTTATTGAGAGATTAAAAAGAAAGAAAAAAGGACGGGAGGATTTAATGAGGATTGGTGGAGTTGTAAGGCAGTTGTCGAGGCAGCCACATGGCTCTCACTTTGATTGCATTTGTATTGCATGTATAGTCGCTCTTAAAACGAGGCAAATGCCTTATTTGTCATGTGTCCGGAGGAGTCTTTCCATGCAAACCGGATAGAATACATCACCAGTTGATGGTTTTCCAATTAATAATATAATACTACTAAACCAACAGCACATGGTTTTCCAATATTAATTATGTATTTATATGTACTCCTCTGCACATTTTTCATCATTTTCTTTTTTCATCGTTTAAACTACGAGGTGACTTATAATACATAACAATAGAATTGTTCACAAACTTAATTTTACAATTTTACCTCTATATTATTTTATCTTTGAGGACATATATAGTTGTAAATTTTAAATATTTTATCACCGTTCAATAATTATATTATATTATATTATCTATATAACAAATTCAAGACGACATGAATAGTGACTTAAGATGATTAGTCCATTTTATCAAAATTTGTATTTCTTTTCTTTATTTATTCTTTTATAAATTAACTCATATATTTAACTACAAAATTAATCAAACAAATTATATTATTGGGCTTATCTTTAATTTGGTACACGCCATAGTGCGCAAGTCTGGTAGCGTGAGTTTGGACGTTACATAATAAAAAAAACTAAACGAACATGTTTAAATACTCTTTTTGCTTACACTGCGACTATACTTTTAGGTTTTTTCTTTCGTTTTATTATAGGGAGTATACTAAAAATCGAGAAAATTTTATGTCCGTCTTTAATAAATTCTCAAAAGCTTTTTTCATTTACATATTTTTACGCACCGTAATGAATTGAATTGATACCGACAGAATTCCTGCGACAAGGCGATACCACAAAATTTAATTTGGTGATCTCAATCTTTTGGTCTTTGAATTCTTTTAATTATTTGGTTTATTTTATTTTAATGTGAGTTCTATTTTTGAGGTTTCCAAATGCTTTAATTTTGTCAACGTTGTTATGTGAATGTGTTAACGGTTTTGTTTTTATACAAAGTTTCTGATGTTATTAATATTAACGTCAAAACGTTTGGGTTTATGTCAAGATTTATATATAAGTTTCAATTGTTACATTCAGAAGATAAAGCAGCTTATCGTTATTGGTGGCGCCAATGTGCTAGCAGCAAGGCGCGCGCTGAAGTTCCCTGTCTATTAAAGTATATCATATAATATATATATATATATAGATATATATATGATATAATATTGAACTGCTAATTTAATAATTTAAATATTTAACTAGGATCAATATTAGTACTAACTAATAATTTGACCAATTAATTACAAATTTCATTTTTATTACTACTAACAATCTCGAACTAACTGTTCGTTAACTCTATTCAATTTTTGATAACATGACATGTGACATTGCTCATAACGTGACATGTGACATGACATATTACATAATTAAAAATAAAAAATATATAAATTTATCACTCAAATTTTGTGTCTTTTTTGTATCCAGCTACTTCAACAGCAACAACGTGTGACATTAATTAACTTCAAAAATATTCTTTTATAAAAAGAATGAGTAATACATCTATATTTTTAATTGTAACGGTGTTAATACGTCAAGTCAGAGCCACATCACGTGATACATAACTAACGGAGTTATGTATCATAAAAAACAAAAAGAACATTTAAAATCTATTAACATGTGTTAAAAAACATTTTTAAAATTAGTAATTTTTCACGTATGTAAGTTATTTTGACACATGTGAACTTTATAATACTGTCACACCCTCAAAATCCGCGTGCGGGGTTTTACCGCGAGGCGCGTGACATAACAGGATCTCAGTCATTAGTTACCAAGAACGACTCTATATGATTAATAAACAAAACCTGAGTTAACGTTTAAAATACTGCGGAAGCGTTTTTAAAACCAGAAAACCCAAAACAAGTAGTATGTAAAGAGAATGCGCAAAACATACGCGCCCAAACACAATTGTTTAATATGAAAATAATCCCAATTTGTAAACAAGGCAATGTAGACAACTCAACAATGCTGACGTGCGTGCTCCTAGGCAACTGGCAACCTTAACCTGAGAATAGCATACTAAACAAGTCAACACATGGTTGGTGAGTTCAAGAGTTTGCGTTAATAGGTAAACCGATAAACAGTTTTCAAATCATAAGTAGTGTATTGCAATAGATAGCTAGTCTATTAACATAAATGCGCAAAACATACGCGCCCTAAACACAATTGTTTAATATGAAAATAATCCCAAATTTGTAACAAGGCCAATGTAGACAACTCCAATGCTGACGTGCGTGCTCCTAGGCAACTGGCAACCTTAACCTGAGAATAGCATACTAAACAGTCAACACATGGTTGGTGAGTTCAAGAGTTTGCGTTAATAGGTAAACCGATAAACAGTTTTCAATCATAAGTAGTGTATTGCAATAGATAACTAGTCTATTACATAAAAATATTAATCATAGTGATTTCGCGATCGAAGCTGACTGTGATAGTTTTGTGCCTCCCGTCACGACTTACCAGGTCGTGACGAATATATGTTTGCAACCGTATGACCTCGAGTCACACAGGTGGGGCTCGTCAGACCCAGTAGTACTACCAAATTTCCCCGCTGGTCATATTAACAATCCGAAGTGTGAGGACTTTCCATGGTAAACAGCACTATATCAATATTATACACACTCATATAAAAGCGTTTGTGATCAACAGTATGCTATCTCCCCCAAAAGAGATTATGTAAATGAGTGGGGCAAGAACTCACCTGATGCGCGCAAAATTTACTTAGAGCTTAACATGAAAGAAAGAGGGAAGACAACCTTCAAAGGTCACCTAGAACACAAGAGTACATAAGTACGTGTACACCATCAATATGAACCCTAAGTGCTTTACAACCCAAAGACTCAAGTTTAAGAAAGACAAACACATTTGACCCAGTTGACCCGTTTGACCCGTTGGTGACATATAGGGGAAATTTTTATTCAAACAAGCATAACACAACATATCAACATACAACTTGATTACAAGATGCCTTCATTACCACATTACTACCTAATCATCATACAACTAGATATCATACCATCATGCGATCTCAACTATTTCTTGCTCATAACATCCAAAATGTTCATTCTTAATCATCAGCAACCCAAAAGTCCTAGCTTACCTATATGACTCATACCATGCTTTTCCAACAGCCAAAACAGGTAACAAACCAAATCAACATTCATATAACCTAAACAAACATTTAATCACCTTAGAAATCATCCATGAACACTAGCATGGTCCTAATATCCCAAACATGCTCAATTTATCCAATTCAAGGATTTGCACAAATAAAGTTTCCCTTTTGGGAAAGTTCATCCCAAATTCATCAAACTCACACTACATTCATGAATTCATCAATTATATACCAATTCAAGTCCATGACCATCTAAACATGATCAACAACACCTAATCATCATGATTCATCAACATTCAACCCAAAAGTTACTATTTTTAGCAATGTATGAACTACAACATGCATTCTTGAATTCCTAACTTCATATCAACCATCTAGCATCTAATCATCATCACAAACACATCCATAAATTCATACATCTCAATCAATGCAAAATAAAGTTACTATTCTTAGTAACCTATGAACCATGAATCAAAATCGAAGCTTTCTTGCATAATCGACGTTAACTAGCATCTATACAATCCAACAACATAATACATCAACAACAACACACCAACAACTAACATCCATTCAGATTTTTCGAATTAGGGTTTCGGCCCTAATGTAAATTCATAAGAACTTGTAAAAATCCAACCTTTATTGCATACTTGACGTTAATTAACATGTAATCTACCCAACAAACACATAACAACAACAAACAAGCATCAATCGACCATCAATTGCAGATTTCGCATGGAACATTCGCCACATGAGAATCATCAAAACATATAAAAATCTAACCTTTAAATGTGTAATAGTTTGCAATTGAAGGTTCTAACTTGTTGTATGCCTTGAAATCGACCCAAATTCGAATTGAATGCTTGTTCTTGGCTGAATTCGCGATGGTGAGGTGTGGGAATGAGGGTCGCGGCCGAATGGGTGGGATTAGGGTGGGTGTTGTGTTTTGTTTAATTATTTAGCATAATTATTACCCTTAACCCTCATAGTTTGTATTTTATAAAGATTAGCTTTTAAATACTCTTTTAAAATGTTTTAACTAAATAATAACATATAAACTAGTAGTACAATTATATGTATTATCTTTACAAGCTACAAAATTACAAAGTAATACACACGTTTCCACTTTACGCGATAAATTCACAATTAATATTTAATCACATAATCACAACAAATAATCACATAGAAATTATTGTTTAACTTATTAATTATTATTCAGTCACCAACTTCAACGACACTAGTGTGTGCTCCCGACACGTGTATGCAAGACTTAACGGAACTAACGGAGTTTGGTAACGGAAAATTACCGGATGTCACATTATCCCCATGTTGAAAGAATTTTCGTCCCGAAAATTGCGTTACATGGTGAGTGTTCCATCAATGGTCTACTGCATTGGCACAAGGAAATCGAAATCGTGTGAGTTTTGGATGAGTTGTCACATCATCCCCATGTTGAAAGAATTTCGTCCCGAAATTTAATCAGTACCTTCGCCGGCTGGCATCGTCCTTTCGAATAGCTGAGGGTACTTAAGCTTCATTTGGTCTTCACATTCCCACGTGAATTCTGGTCCACGTCTCGAGTTCCAACGAACTTTGACGATGGTACTTGCTTTTTTGCTTAAGCGTTTTCACCTCACGATCCATCACTTCGACAGGTTCCTCAATGAAGCGTAACTGTTCGTCTACTTGAACTTTTCCAGTGGTACGACCATCGTTTATTCCGTTAAACATTTCTTTAGATTTGAAACATGGAATACATCATGGATTCCACTCAATGAATCAGGTAAGGCTAGTCGATAGGCCACTAGACCAATTCTTTCCACTATCTCAAATGGTCCAACGTATCTCGGATTTAGCTTTCCTCGCTTACCAAACCGAACTACGCCTTTCCATGTGAGACTTTAATAAAACCTTGTCACCTACTGAAACTCTAAGGGTTTCCGTCGCTTGTCAGCATAGCTTTTCTGTCTGTCTCTTGCTGCGGCCATGCGGTTTCTTATCTGGACAATCTTCTCAGTTGTCTCGTGTACCAACTCAGGACCCGTTATTAACTATCACCAATTTCAGCTAGCAAACTGGTGATCTACACTTTCTCCCATACAAAGCTTCAAAAGTGCTGCCTTTATGCTAGTGTGATAACTGTTGTTTAAGAAAATTCCACCAATGGTAGGTGAACTTCCTAGTTATTCCCGAGTCAATCACACAAGCACGTAACATGTCCTCCAAAGTCTGTATAGTACGCTCGCTTTGACCATCAGTCTGTGGATGATAAGTTACTCATATCCAATCGCGTACCCAAAGATTTCTGCAGTGATTGCCAGAAGTGTGCGTGAAACGAGAATCGGGTCAGAAATATTGAGATCGGTACTCCTGCCTCGAAACGATCTCCTTCAAATAGAGTCGGGTTAATTTCTCTCCATCTTGTCTGTTTCCTTTATCGCTAGGAAATGAGCAGACTTTGTTAATCTATCCACGATAACCCATATTGTATCACAACCCGTAGAAGTGCGAGGTAACTTAGTAATAAAATCCATTGATATCTGATCCCACTTCCACATAGGTATCTCGGGTTGTTGTAGTAGACCAGATGGTTTCTGATACTCCACTTTCACCTTCGAGCGGTCAGACACTTGCTCACATAAGTAGCTACATCTGCTTTCATGTTAGGCCACCAATAGTGCGCCTTCAAATCGTGGTACATCTTGTCAGATCCAGGATGTATAGAATACTTGGACTTGTGAGCCTCACTCATCACAAAGTCTCTCAGTCTCCGTGTAGAGGTACCCATAGTCTATCCATGAAGTAACGAATTCCATCCGCTTTTACTCCAATTGTTTTTCCATACCCCTTAACGATTCAGACCCAATGTTTTCTGCTTTCAAAGCTTCTGTTTGAGCCTCTCGGATTTGTTCAGGTAACTGTGTGCTGATAGTAAGTTGCAAAGCTCGCACACGTCGAGGCTTAGTAGTTTCTTTCTACTCAGCGCGTCAGCAACTACTTTGCTTTCCCTGGATGATACTTGATAGCACAATCATAGTCGTTTAACAATTCCACCCAGCGTCTTTGCCTCATGTTCAACTCCTTTTGCTCAAATATATGCTGAAGACTCTTGTGATCGGTGTAGATGGTGCATTTGGTACCGTACAAGTAATGTCTCCAGATCTTAAGGCAAAACTACCGCACCCAGTTCCAAGTCATGGGTGGTATAGTTCTTCTCATGATCTTCAACTGTCTAGAGGCATAAGCTATCACTTTATCCCGCTGCATCAGGACGCATCCAAGTCCTTGAATAGACGCATCGCAGTAGACTACGAAGTCATCACTACCATCCGGTAACGCTAATATTGGTGCGCTACACAATTTATTTTCAGCAACTGAAAAGCAGATTCCTGGCTCTCACCCCATTTGTACGTCGTTCCCTTGTGAGTCAAGGCTGTGAGAGGTTGTGCAATCTTAGAGAATCCTTCAATGAATCGTCGATAATATCCCGCTAATCCAAGGAATTGTCGTATCTCACTCGGTGTCTTAGGAACAGACCAATTCTTTATCGCTTCAATCTTAGCAGGATCAACATGTATTCCCTTCTCGTTGACAATATGACCCAAGAATTGTACCTCACGTATCCAAAAATCACACTTAGAAAACTTTGCGTACAGTTTTCCTTTCTAAGTAATTCTAAGATCAACGTAAGTGCTCTCCATGTTCTTCCTCGGTCCTTGAGTATATCAGTATATCATCAATAAAGACGATAACAAACTGATCAAGATAGGGTTTGCACACGCGATTCATGAGGTCCATGAATACTGCTGGTGCATTCGTCAACCCAAATGCATGACCAAAAATTCATAGTGACCATATCGTGTACGGAAAGCAGTCTTCGAGATGTCCTCTTTCTCGAACTCTCAGCTGATGATACCCAGACCTCAGATCAATCTTAGAGTAATAGCTTGATCCTTGCAGTTGATCAACAAATCATCGATACGAGGTAAGGGATATCTATTCTTGATAGTAACCTTGTTTTAGTCTATAGTCAATGCACATTCGAAATGTACCATCCTTCTTCTTCACAAATAGACTGGCGCTCCCCAGGGCGACGAACTCGGTCGGATAAACCCTTTATCCAACAACTCTTGTAGTTGGGCGGATAATTCCTGCTGTTCGTTCGAGCTAACCGGTACGGTGCTCTCACAATTGGAGCGGCTCCTGGAGTCAACTCAATCTGGAATTCAACTTGACGATGAGGCGGTAATCCAGGCAGGTCTTCCGGAAACACCTCGGGAAACTCACGAACTACGGGATATCCTCTATCTTCTTTTCCTCGATCTGTTTATTGTGACAGTGCCAATATGGCTAGTCGACCCTTTCGTAACAACTTTTGTGCCTTCATGAACGAAATGATGCCTATCACCGCACCACTCCTATCACTTCTGACCGTAAGGACTTCTTCACCAAGGGAATCCGTATGATCTTCTCGTGGCATATGACTTCTGCTTGTTTCGGAAAGCCAATCCATTCCTACTACCACATCAAAGCTTCCTAGTGTAAAGGCATGAGATCTATGGTGAATGTATGACCAGCAAGCTCTATCTTGCAGTCTCTAAGAATATGCGTTACTGAATCTGTGCGTCGTTAGCTAACTCTACGTGTATTTAGATTCTAAGCTGAGGGCATATCACTTAAAAGACTACAGAACCTAGTGGACACGAAACTTCTATCGGCTCCGGTATCGAATAATACGGTAGCAAAACAACCATTAACCGAAAATTTACCAGTTACTGTTGTAGGATCGTTTAGAGCCTCACCTGAGCCAATGACGAAGGCTCTTCCTTTGGCTCCATTGTTGTTATTGCCTCCATTGTTGTTGCCATTACCATTGTTGTTATTTTTGTTGCCATTGTTATTTGTTTTGTTGTTCCCATTGTGTTGTTGCCATTACCATTCCTCTTAAGCTGGGGACAGTTGCGTCTGTAATGGCCTTCTTTTCCTCACTCAAAACAACCTTTCGGAGTTTCTTGTGATTGTTGAGGCTTCTTCATCAGTTCACCCCGACAGTCTTTGGCTGCGTGACCATCTTCCCACAACGTTGGCACTTGAAGTTATCACATCGACCCACATGGTGGTAGTTACACCGGTTGCACTTCGGCTGTCTTCCACCATACCCACCGGTCCTTGATTTGAGGGAGTCGCCTGGTTGAAGCTTCGATTGTTATCAAACTTCCGTTGCTGTTGCTGACTTTGCTGCTGTTGTTGAGGTTGAGATTGGCTGCTGGATGACGATCCCTTGTTGCTTGAACCATCCCACTTGCGTTTCTGGTCGGGCACGCTTGCCACCACCGCACCCCTTTTGGGTAACCGTCCTTGCTCAACTGCCTGGTCAGTCAGCTGTAGGCTGTTCGGATTGCTTGTTGTATGGTAGTGGGGTTAGAGGCAGTTACCATACTTTGAATTTCGGGCACCAATCCCCGTATATAATGCTCCCACCCTCTTGTGCATTTCATTCACCATCCCTGGCATAAAGTGGCTAACTCATGAGTACGAGTCGTGTAGGCTTCAATTTCTGAGCCTTGCATTTTGAGTTGCCAGAACTCAATCTCCAGTTTCTGCACTTCATTCGGGGCAAATTCTTCAGTCATAATCCCCTTAAACTCATCCCAAGGTAGTTCATTGGCCATGGCTTGACCCAGCATTTGCACCTGGGCATTCCACCAGAAAGTGTTGCGCCTTCCAATGTCCGTGGCATACTTCACCTGATCAGCAGGCGGCAGTTGCATTTCGCGAAGACAGACTCTGTCTTCTCAAACACCTTACAAGCCCTACAGCTCCTTCCGTCCCGTTTAGGTATGAGGTTTACAGTCCATGAAGGACTTGTAGGTACATGGTGTGGTCCTGTTTTGACAACCCAAACATTAGTCAGATATCCTAGACAAATAACTAGATAATAGTTTAACCTCTTATTATCATTTACCTGCTGGTTGTCCCGGTGGGCAGCAGCCACTGCAGCCTGAACATGTTCGTTAATTAATGCCGCCAATTCCGCAGCGTCATGTTTATGGCTCCGGCTCCACGGCCTCCGCGCCACGTCCACGACCACGCCCACGTCCTCTTCCACGTGCGTCCATATTTCACTTTAAAATTCACAATTACAATAATGAGTAACATCCAACACATTAATCTCATCAAGGTACAGTAAACAATAAGAAATAATGCATTCACCACAACCACAACATTTATAACAGAAATAATAATCAAGATAAATAAATTGCAATTGAGTCACAAAATATTCCATCAATGTCAAAATTTAAGTTTGTCAGTTGGGTGGGAAACACCCTTCCCACATAGGTTTCAAAGAAAAGAAACACTACATAGTCTAAGTCATTTAAAAGTGGAATCAGTCCAGTACGTCAGATCCATCACTGTCCTCATCCATCTCTACTGGTTTCTTCTGGGGGCTTCCTCGGGTTCTTCTTCTGGGTCTTCCTCATCAGGGTCCACCAAAGGTGCAGGGCTTCAACAACCTGAAGTGCTGCTAGTTGTGCCTCTAAATCAGCAAACCTATCATCGATCACAACGTTATGGTGATCCTGTGCTCCATGCGCCCACTAAGTGCTACCACGTTGCCTGCCAGAGTATGATGTCCACCAATGGCCATCAGAGTCGCTCCTGAAGCGTCTCTACCTGGAAACGCAGCTGACGCATCTCAGATCGTATGCAGAGTTCTCATCAGTGAGTCCTCTAATCCGCTGTCGCTCTGTGTCCAGTGTGGCTACTAGGGCTGCAAATGCCTGCTCCAGAGGGATGCTCAAGGTAGGAAGTGTAGGCAAAGTAGAGGCGGTTGATGACCTAGTCCTAGGTCTGTAGGTGCTACTGGTGGTACGCGCTCTCTATATGCCATACGGTTTATGTAGGTGGGGTAAAATCCCAGTTCCGCGAGGATCGAGCTCAGGAGGTATGAAAGGCTGATCCCGTCTATCTCGCCAGGAGGATAAGGATGTCGAGCCAGTTAAATCCCCTATCCGGTACGGGAGAAGTAGGAGTGACTCAGATCGTGCAGGTCTCTTGCCTAATTTCTGGACGACGATGCCATGCTGCGAAGTACGTGTTGCGTATGCCAATGAGTATACAGTAAGGAGAGTAAGCGATAAGTAACTAACAACTGTGCGGTTATAGTCTAGTGTGTGTATGCAACCTAGTTCCCTATAACCAATGGCTCTGATACCAATCTGTCACACCCTCAAATCCGCGTGCGGGGTTTACCGCGGCGCGTGACATACCAGGATCTCAGTCATTAGTTACCAAGAACGACTCTATATGATTAATAAACAAAACCAGAGTTAACGTTTAAAAATACTGCGGAAGCGTTTTTAAAACCAGAAAACCCAAAACAAGTAGTATGTAAGAGAATGCGCAAAACATACGCGCCCCAAACACATTGTTTAATATGAAATAATCCCAAATTTGTAAACAAGCAAATGTAGACAACTCAACAATGCTGACGTGCGTGCTCCTAGGCAACTAGCAACCTTAACCTGAGAATAGCATACTAAACAAGTCAACACGGTTGGTGAGTTCAAGAGTTTGCGTTAATAGGTAAACCGATAAACAGTTTTCCAATCATAATAGTGTATTGCAATAGATAGCTAGTCTATTAACATAAAAATATTAATCATAGTGATTTCGCGATTGAAGCTGACTGTGATAGTTTGTGCCTCCCGTCACGACTTACCAGGTCGTGACGAATATATGTTAGGACAAAATTGCACCCGTATGACCTCGAGTCACACAGGTGGGGCTCGTCACCCAGTAGTAAAACCCAAAATTTCCCCGCTGGTCAATATTAACAATCCGAAAGTGTGAGGACTTCCATGGTAACATCACTATATCAATATTATACACACTCATATATAAAAGCGTTTGTGATCAACAGTATGCTATCTCCCCCAAAAGAGATTATGTAAAATGAGTGGGGCAAGAACTCACCTGATGCGCGCAAAAAATTACTTAGAGCTTAACTTGAAAGAAAGAGGGGAAAGACAACCTTCAAAGGTCACCTAGAACACATGATATTATGTAATTGCTTACAACCCAAAGACTCAAGGTTTAAGAAAGACAAGACACATTGACCCAGTTGACCCGTTGACCTGTTGGTGACATATAGGTGAAATTTCATTCAACAGCATAACAGTACAACACTCATGATCAACATACAACTTGATTACATAATCACTAATTAACCACATGTACTACCTAGATCATCATACAACTAGATATCATACAATTCATGGAATCTCAACTATTATCTTGCTCATAACATCCAAAATGTTCATTCTTAATCATCATCAATCCACAAAAGTCCTAGCTTACCTATATGACTCATACCATGATTTTTCCGCAAACAGGCCAAAACAGGTAACAAACCAAATCAACATTCATATAACCTAAACAACACATTAAATCACCTTAGAAATCATCCATGAACACACTAGCATGGTCCTAATATCCCAAACATGCTCAATTATCCAATTCAAGGATTTGCACAATAAAGTTTCCCTTTTGGGAAAGTTCATCCCAAATTCATCAACTCACACTACATTCATGAATTCATCAATTATATACCAATTCAAGTCCATGACAACATCTAAACATGATCAACAACACCTAATCATCATGATTCATCAACATTCAACACCAAAAGTTACTATTTTTAGCAATGTATGAACTACAACATGCATTCTTGAATTCCTAACATTCATATCAACATCTAGCATCTAATCATCATCACAAACACATCCATAACATTCATACATCATCAATCATCAATTCATGCAAAATAAAGTTACTATTCTTAGTAACCTATGACCATGAATCAAAAATCGAAGCTTTCTTGCATAATCGACGTTAACTAGCATCTATACAATCCACTAACATAATAGCATCACAAACAACCAACAACTAACATCCAATTCAGATTTTGAATTAGGTTTCGGCCTAATGTAAATTCCATAAGAACTTGTAAAAATCCAACCTTTATTGCATACTTGACGTTAATTAACATGTAATCTACCCACACACACATTAACAACAACAACAAGCATCAATCGACCATCAATTGCAGATTTCGCATGGAACATTCGGCCAACATGAAGAATCATCAAACATATAAAAATCTAACCTTTAAATGTGTAATAGTTTGCAATTGAAGGTTCTAACTTGTTGTATGCCTTGAAATCGACCCAAATTCGAATGTGAATGCTTGTTCTTGGCTGAATTCGCGATGGTGAGGGTGTGGGAATGAGGGTCGCGGCCGAATGGGTGGGATTAGGGTTGGGTTTTGTGTTTTGTTTAATTATTTAGCAAAATTACCCTTTTAACCCTCATAGTTTGTATTTTATAAAGATTAGCTTTTTAAATACTCTTTTAAATGTTTTTAACTAGAATAATAAACATATAACTAGTAGTAACATTTATGGTTTATCTTTACAAGCTACAAAATTTACAAAGTAAATACACACGTTCCACGTTACGCGATAAAATTCACAATTAATATTTAAATCACATAATCACAACAAATAATCAACATATAATTATTGTTTAACATTATTAACTATTATTCAGTCACCAACGTTTAACGACAACTAGTGTGTACTCCCGACACGTGTATGCAAGACTTAACGGAACTAACGGAGTTTGGTAACGGAAAATTACCGGATGTCACAATTACGCATGTGTAAACTTGTGATTTCAACAATAAAAATAAATTTTCAACTAATAAATATATGTGTAAGTCATTTTTACACATCTGTAAATTATTTTTTGCACATGTGTTAAAATTATTTTTTACACATGTGTAAAAAACACTTTAGTCATTGCTAAGCTATTTTAAAAATATATTTTTATATAAATCACAATTAATTTTACATAAACAAGAGCCAAATAGTTTCATATAAATCATTAGTAATTAGTTTATAGAAATATAGTTTTAAATATAGTTAACTAATTACCAATTTAATACATAAGTTAAATGACATTTGTTATCAATTATCAGACAAGCCACAATGCTCATGATTTGTCTATACAGGGCTATACAAAACTAGTACATAAATTTATCATCATCACACCTATGTGTCATAAAAATAAATGTTTATAATGTGTATACAAAAGGCTAAAAACATAGAAAAATAAACTAAAAATCTATTATATCATAAAATGATTGTTATCGAAGCGAACAAGAAGTACAATAAAGACTTAAAACCCAATAAAGACTGAAAACAAAGTGTTACACATGTGAAATGTGTTCACTAACTTTCCAATTCTTATTACATGTGTAACAAATTTTTTAATGGTAAAAAGTAGGGCTGCAAACGAACTGAACGTTCAGCGAACAGTTCGGCGGGAAGTTCGTTTATGTTCTTTTATTTAGTAAATGAACGAACACAAAAAAGAAAATTCCGTTCGTTTAGTTAAACGAAGGAACATGAACACGAGCCGTGGTTGTTCATTTATGTTCGTGAACGTTCGATAATGTGTTCGTTTATGTTCGTTAATGTCCGTTCGTGAACGTTCGACAATGTATTCGTTTATGTTCGTTTATATTCTTAATTTTCGTTTCAATTATTTTTATGACTATTATATCAATTATTTTTTTATATCTATGTTAAGTACTTGTTTATTTTTGATTGATTTTGTGTAATGTTTGTAATATAAATATAAATTTTATTCTAAAATAAATCTATAATCATTTGTATTCGTTTATATCATGAGCTTTTTTGTGTTTGTCATTTTCATGAGCAGTTGCTTGTGTTCGTTTGCTTATGATTGGTTCATTTGCGTTCGGTAAGTGTTCGTGAACAGTTCATGAAATATTCATTTTCTTAATGAACGAACACGAACAAAAATCTCGTTTCGGTAAGTGTTTGTGAACGGTTTTCATGACCTAGTATATTTCTTAACGAACAAACGAACAAAGCCTTGTTCATGTTTGTTCGGTTCGTTTGCATCCCTAGTAAAAAGTTAACACATATGTTAACTAGAAAGTTTACCAAAATATATTACTTTACACATGTATTAAATTTGATAACACATGTGTTAAATTTTATAACACATGTATTAAAGTTTCATAACTATCTTTAACTCATGGCGTAAATTGTGCATAAAATAAACTACAAATGTGTTAAGGTTTTCAGTTAATTTTAACCATTAAAAAATAGTTACACATGTAATAAAAATCTAATTTTTTTAAAATATTCAAATAAATGAAAAGTTTGTCAAATATATTACTTACATATATGTTAAATGTGATAACACATGTGTTAAAGTTTTTAGATCTTTTTACTATATGGGGTAGGTGTGAAGTTTATATAACACACTTGTTAAAGTTTTTTAGTTGGTTTATGTCCCATTAAAACTTCTAACAAATTTACACAACACAATTATGTTTCTCTTAATGCCTCAATCAACTTTTACAGAAACCCTAACAAATCTGCCATCTTTTATCATTATAAAACAAAATTTAAGAAATTAAAACCACAAACAACCTAACACAAACTACATGAACACAGACCACAACCTAACATACAAACTAACAGATGGTGGTCAATTGAAAAAACCAGATGAAAACTAAATCTAATCTTGAACACCAACAAAAGTTTTTTAAACAATAAAAGAACCAGATTTAATCTTGAACACCAACAAAAAACCATCGATCCGTGAAAACTAGTGAGAGAGAAAGATTAAAACCGTCATCGCCACCGTCGCCGCCGTAGATGGTGGTCAGCCACCGTGGTGATTTTTATAGAGAGAAAGAAAGACGACCTTAGTATTTAATAAAAAGTTCTTATAAATATAGCATTTAACAACCAAAACACTCAGATCTAACCTTGAACACCAAAGAAAAAAAGAAACCATAATCGTTGTCATCGCCACCATTACCGCCATCACCTTCTGTCACACCCTCAATTTCCACAAACGGGGTTTTACCGTTAGACGTATGACATACCAGATCTCAGCCATTAGTGACACCAAATGACACATTAATTACAAAACATAATTGTTTGTTATTATCAGAAATTCCTAAAAGCATAACTAATAACAAATTCATAAAAACATTTACGGAAGTGTAAACATTCATAATTTGAACAGCGTAAAATACGTGCAACCCAAAGAAATATATAATTTGCAGAAACAATGTTTAATCGTTTAAAGAAATCAGAATGTATGCAAAAGTGAGATGCTCCTAGCCGTGCACCCTTAAGGACCTAAAAGAAACATGCTAAAGTATCAACACAGGGTTGGTGAGTTTACTTGTTTTGATAAACAGTACATAATAGAAAGCAGATCCAGTAAACAAAGTAATATCAGTAGATAGCTAATCTACATAACAAGTTACATAGTGTATGAAGTTCGCAACCGAAGCTGACAAAGTAATGTATGCCTTGGCTGTAGCTACCAGAACACAACAACATAAATTAGGTAATTAAACACCCATTTGATGTGTAGTCGTGCTAGGGCGACTAGCCCGGTGGGGTTTGTCAAACCAGTAGATCTACTCAGAATTATCTCGATAAAGTACATAATTAACAGTTCGAAAGTGATGACTTAAATTAGTACAATACTAGTAAACATGTGATAATTACAGTATGGGCCCATACGTTGTATATAGGTGTCGGTGGACCTACACCCTTCACCCATACGCCACAGGGCTATACGCGGTGTATGGTGCCATACGACACGTATAGCATGCTTTATCTACACCGAACGTTTGATTTCGAATTATTTGACGTGACACAAGATTCCTTTTTGTTACTATATAAACGCAGTGGATATCCAGGCAATGCGCTTGTATTCAAATTCAAAGCTTATTCATTTTCTCCGGAGGTAACGTTTGATACTTTCAGTGATTGATAGTAATCATAACGTTTAATCTTCTCAAAAACATATTATCGCAAGAAATTAGTGTTATGTGGTTCAACATTTTCTTCCGGTACATAATTTACTCGGTAAACATTTTATTCTTATTTCACTAAGTATTTACATACATATATACATATATCTGAATTGGATACTTAAGAATCGTTTCAACCGACTCGGGTTCCATCGATGCTAGTTGGTTACGGTTAACTTGAATAATTTTCAAGATTTTTTATCATAACCGACTAGTATCGTGGAACCCAAGTTAGTTGAAATGATTATTAAGTAATCAAGACATTTATGTGTACGTAAGTATGTATATAAGTAAAGCAAGAGTTATAGTTTACCTGAAAATTTATTTTGAAGAAATAGTTGACCACATAACCCTATTTTCTTTCAAAAAAATCACACATGTCGTATAGTGCAATACGCTTCGTAAAAAATTTCTTTATAGTACGTCTGACACCTATACGCAACGTATGGATCCAT
Organism: Flaveria sonorensis; assembly: GCA_025506505.1. Classification (NCBI taxonomy): domain Eukaryota; kingdom Viridiplantae; phylum Streptophyta; class Magnoliopsida; order Asterales; family Asteraceae; genus Flaveria; species Flaveria sonorensis. Next base: position 451,205 of record CM046430.1, read on the forward strand.
ACGCCGCGTATAGGTGTCAACGAACAACCTATACGTGGCGTATGGGTCCATACGCCACGTATAGGTGTCAGACGTACTATAAAGCAGTTTGTACATTGTTCGAATATACGCAATATAGTACCATACGTGGAATACGTGGCAAGCCTATACGTGGCGTATGGGGCCATACACCACGTATAGGTGTCAGACGAACAACCTATACGTGGAGTATGGCTCTATACGCCACGTATAGGTAATTTCAATCATGGGACACAAGATTCAAATTTGACGGGACACAAGATTTGTTTTCAAATATATAAAAACGCATTCGATCTCAAACGTTTTCATTCGATCTCTAAATTGTGAAAATCTTAAACGTATGTTTCTCTCAAAATATCATACGTTTTCATTCGTTCGCTATGTCGTTTGGGATGGTAACTATTTTTTTGGTGAATATTCAAATGAATATTCAATCGTTTCGTACGTGGCGGATAGTAATCAAGATGATTCGTACGTTCATTCTTCTTACGAGACACGATTGCTAGATTTAAACCAATCGTATGTTCCTGATGATGAATTCGACTTTTGCCGAGAATCAAGTTACGACCCGCAACAAAGTAATATAAACTTTCTCTCGATTGATGAAAATCAGAACACGAAAGTATCGTTTGAAACGTCACAAGAATTTTTATCACTCGATGAGCTAGTTTGTTGGACTGTTAAGAGGGGACGTGATAATGGTACGTTATTATTACATGAAGATCATAGAAAATAGGAGGTCAGGTCATAAAGGTATGGCTTATCTATGATCATGGTGGCAAACACAAAAGTCAAGAAACAGTTAGACGATCTGGTAGCAAAAAATCAGATGTCCTTTTAAATTAGTAGGGATATACGACAACAAACGTCGTTCGTGGAAATTAGAGGTGAGAAATGACGAACATAACCATGATCTCGCTCAATATATGGAGGGGCACCCATTTGTAAGAAGGTTTTCTCAAAACGAATACGAACAATACGTATAGGCCGATACTACTCGTATTGTTCGTCGATTTTTCTTCATCTTGGTATGTATTATTGTTTCTACATTTTTATTATGCTAATCGTTGAAAATGTTTAAGCGAAAGTAGCATTTTATGTGTTTTAATCATTGATTTATACGTGGGACCCCTATACGCTGCGTATAGGACTATACGCCACGTATAATGGGGGTGGGTGACTACTGGGCTATACTGAGTTTATAGATGGGACCACTATACGCTGCGTATAGGTCTATACGCCGCGTATAGGGGAGGTGGGTGACTAGATTAGTGGGCTATACTGAGTTTATACGTGGGACCCCTACACGCTGCGTATAGTGCTATACGCCTCGTATAGAGGGGATGGGTGACTAGAAGTCCAATACGCAGCTTATGTTTTAAAACCGTTATATTTATATTCGTTTTCTTATGCAGATATGTCTTCCGATTCAGAGATTGAGGCTGACGTTATTGACGTTATTACCAATCATTCTTGGCTACAGTTTGAGCCCAGGACCATTGAGCACGCAAAGTGCTCGAAATTCGTACGTATGAAGATCGGCCATCAAAAGCCATCGACTGGAAGGTGATGGCTGAGCTCGGAGAGCGCGATAGACTTGCTGATATTATCGGAGACGATACGCCATGGAGTCATTTGTTCGAGACCGCGTTCTTGCCTTCTTACCGAGAGCTGTCGGTGGAGTTTTATCCACCTTTACTAATATTCGTCCTAATGAGATGGAGGAGGACTGAGCATTCCGAGATTTCGTTTACGTTATGTGGACATTCACATCAGATGTCCATTGAGCAGTTTGCCATTCTCTCGGGACTTTACTTGAGCCGGAGACTGTTACCCTCTATTTACCGAGGGTTTACTGGATTATTTGAGGAGAGTTGATTGAGAGGTTGGTGGCCTCAATTGCCGGGTCCGTTCAGAGCCTAAGGGCAGGGTAACTGGAATTAGAGATCCTCTCATCCGTTATTTACATCGTATGATCCCCATCCATCGGACGTGGCAAGAGTCGGGAGTGGTGTACCATTCCTGACTATATTACTTGTATTTTTTCGCGGGAACCAATGCAACCTGGCGAGATGTTTGGCGGAGTATTTGCTTCGTATTATCATTGCTAGGAGCGAGCAGCGGTGTACAGAGGCGCTTACATCACGGTGATTGCCCGAACTTTGGGTTATCTTCCTCGTATCTTGCTTGCTGATCTCCTCTGATCGAGATGGTAAGATTAGATAGTCGTACTTATTCGGCGTGCGTATTATACACCAGTTTTCAGGTGGCATACGATTCTCGATTTCGACCCGGGGAATCTGGAGCCGGCACCTGTTCAGCAGTCGGCGTTGATGATCCGCAGCGGCAACGGGAGCATCTCCTTCAGCCGCCAGCACATCAGTCGCCCCTCAGCCACAGTTTCCTCAACACATTTACAGAGATATGAGGCTGCCTGCAGGTATGAAGACATTTATGCAGGAGGTTTGCGAGGTTTACGGGAGCAGGGTCGTCAGCTCGATTGAGTTGAGGATCTTATGGAGTGGCACATCAGCTCGAGATTGCGCGAGAACGTGCTGCTGGTATTGATCCTCCAGATTTGCCACCGCCTCGACATTACCCAGACTCGCCGTAGTTTATATTATTACTATCATTGTAACTTTTATTTTGTTATGTATTTGAAAACTTGTTATTTTATTATCATTATGTTAATTTTGTATTGTTATCTTGATTGTTTAGTTAATATGAAGGTTGTCTTATATGTTTTATCGGTTAGTTAAAAATATTCGATTTAAAAATGTCGGTTAAGCAAGTTACAAACATAAACATAAATATAGTCGACGCAAATTTATTTGTTTATTTATAAAAATATATGTAAAATAACAAAAAAAAATATAAATGGCCTTAACCTATACGCGGTATGGATCTAAGCGGCATATAGGTGTCTCATGCGTCCCAAGTGTGTTAAGGAAAAAAATTGAAGCCGTACGCTGCGTATGGGCCCATATGACGTGTATGGCATCCGCCGACATCAGAATGACACCTCGTCTGACAGGTTGATGTCAGGTTCCACATTTTAAATCAACACCCAGGTGTCCTATACGCCGCATATGAGTCCATACGCAGCGTATAGGGTGTAAGAACATTCCCTGACATGCAACCCTATACGCGGCGTATGGGTCCATACGCCGCATATAGGGTTGCATGTCAGGGAATGTTTTTGCACCCTATACGTCGCGTATGAACCCACACGCAACGCATAGGACACCGGGTGTTGATTAAAATGGAGGGGGTCCAAATAACTAAACCCTTTAGAAAACACCTAGAAATTATCTCTCACTATACATAAATTAGTTGTACTGCTTTTCAAGCATTTTATTACTAAATAAGATCTAAAGATTTGATAGATAACTACTCTAAATATTAGAGTGGGTAGCGGTGTTTAAAATCAAATATCCGAATTTCAGATAATGGATTTACTATCCGAATCCGAATCCGAATTCGAAATTTCGGATATCTGAAATTTCAGATTTGGATATCCGAATGGATATCTGAACTCTAAAAAAATATGTGTCTTTAATAATTTTATTAAAAATATGTATCTTTAATAATTTATTAAAAATATAATTTTTTATGAAAAAGATTTTCGGATATCCAAAGTTTTTATCTTATTTTGCACGACATACAATAGAACTACACTTACATATACAAAAATAAATAGTTCTAACAAATCTTTAAATATTTCTTTTATATATCTGTTTTTTATTTATTAACTTTACTATCTATATTAAGTATTAGTAATTTGACTTCATTTTATTTTCACTATATATAATACAGTGAAACTTATTCTTTTAAATGCAAATCAACTTTAGTTAATGATTGTTCTTGGCTTGTTTTAATCGTCATTGTACAAGTTGAATAAAGAAAATATTAAATAGTTAAAAGTAGTAATAAATGTGTGAGTTGTTAAATTAAATTAACACAATTCAAGTTAATATTTTAAAAATATATAATATCCTTTGACATGCAAAGAAATACCTCACATTCAAATTAATACAAGGCAAATTTAATTTTAATAATAGAAACTATTAGATATTGACCGATAATAATCCATACTATTGATTTGGCCGGTAGGACTCTCAACTTTCACTTTTATTAACAACAACAGTTCCAATAACATAATTTTCAATTTTTTACGTTTGATTTGGACTCGATTTGGTTCGAAACAATAGTTATGAACGAAATGAAGAAACATAGAAGCTACATTGAGATTAAAATAGATACAAATCGAGCATAAGAATTTATAAATTATGTCAATAATAATGTTGTTAGTTACAAAAGTGAAAGTTGAAAATGTTACCAGTCAAATTAATAGTATGAATTATTATTGACAAATCTAACCTAATAATATTTTGCATGGGATGCATATGGCATTCCCACAAGCCCCTCCCACCTTAGTTTTTCCACCCATACTATTTATTATATTTTAAAAAGTCAAATAACTGATTTTCAAAATTGTCTTCTTTTTTTATATTATAAATCCAAGTCCACTTTTGTTCATTAATTTTTAAAAGATATTAAATAAAAATTAAGTCTTTTAATTAAAAATTATACTTTTTCAAAATAAAAGTTGTCTAAACTTTTGAATTTTTTTCTACAACAGCGAAACTTTTTTAAATTGTGAAATATTTTAAAATCAATCTTTTTTAAAAACTAAAAGTTTATATAAGAATAGCTTTCTACAAAACAAACCAAGAGTTTTTAAACAATGAGAAATTGATAAAAAAACAAAATATTTTCAAAGCAATATTTTTTTAAAACGAAAGTTTTAAAAATAGTAAAAATGTTTTATCAGCTAATCAAAGTACTTTTATATAACGTTTTGCAATTTCAAACTTTTCTTTAATAAATATTTAGTATTTTTTTATTTAACTCGTGCAATACATTAGATTTAACCTTAGTAGATAATAGTTTAAATTATTAAAATTCAACTTGTTCGAAAAATAAAAACACTATTCTGGGTAAATTTTGATACCAGAAGTTCTTCCCATTCTAGAATTGTTATCCATAAAGAAAAAAAGTACATATTATAATATATTTATGATTAATTAATAAAAAAAGTCAATGTTATCCACCGTTGATTTACAAAACCTGTACGGTTGAAAATTAACAAAGAACAATAATTATAAAAGTGACCCACCATTTTTAAATAGAATAAAATAAAAATAAAATAATATCTAAACAATAATTATAAGACGAAGAGAGTAATTAATGTATTTGATTTTATGAAGTGTTTCCTCCAAGCGAGAACTATAGCCAACCTATATATGTTTCCCAAATTCACCTTATACGAAAGTCTTGCTTGAGTGATAGCTTTTTTTTTAAATATAAATGTACGATTTTGTTTCGGATGATAAGTGTTATTTTAATCGGGTTTATCAATCTGTTTTCTAGCCGGATTGCACAGCCAACCCTCTCAGGAGAAACTCACAATTGGGAAAACTCATTAACTCAATCCTGAGCATTTTTCATGTATTGAATATTTCATTTTAACCATTTGGTTTAAGTATTATTAGTTTTGACCGATAACCATGTGATAGAAAGATATAAAATTGAAAAGGATACCAAAAGTAATTAGTACTTTTGGTTATTTATCAATCTATTATTATACATATGATATACCTGTTCTTTAAGATTATATAAGAAACTAGGAAAAAAACAGTGGTGGAAAGGGTCTCCTGTTTTATGATTAAACCACGTACAGTTAAATGGTTTCTAATCTAAACGAGAGACTATGAAACATAACACAATAATAATAATAGATAGGGTGTTTGTTATTCTATCATTTGTACAAGTTACTAATTAAATAATTCAGGTGTTTGTTTGTATCCCTACCGAAACCATGATACCTATCGCCTGCCATTGGTTTCATTTTACAAATATTAAATTTTAATTCTTATAAATTCGGAATTAACTAAAAATATATATCTTCTTTTGGAAAATCTGGAATCATAAGCGACGGTCAAAAAAGTTATTCAAAGCGTGGGAATAACGGTGAAGAGAATTTCTTGATATTTATATGCGGTTTAACTAAGGCTTTGATATTTTCTTTTTTAAAACGGATCCCCATTCTTTAGTAAACTGTAGTGCGTTAATTTGATACTTAATTGTTACTAACTCAAACAAAAATGTAAAGTATAAAAGCAAGAAGAGAAAACAATGGTTGGTTTTTTCTTCTAGGTGCTAATTTGTTGTAGATTAAAATGGTGTGGTATATTTGAATATGATCTCTAAAAGATTACAAAACAGAATAGGGTTGAACAATAAGTAAGTTGGAGCAATATAATTCTTTTAAGTTCCGCCTAAAAAATAAGTAACGTGAAGGAAAACACCAAAATGACCCGCAAGTTAAAACAACGGTAAGTTTGGATTGAAATGTGTCTGTACACACTAAAGATAATTCATTGTACACTTGAATGTATGATTAATTACAAAGAAAAGAGAACTAACACTTGTTTTGTATGTATTATTATGTTGAGAGAGAGAGAGAAAGAGAGGGGGGATAATTCATGTATTGATATTGATAAGAAAAACATGTGACGATGACGCATAAGAAAAGGTAGAAACATAAATAAATAAAAAAAGGAAGGTGGTACAAGAAAAAGAAAAAAGAAAGGGTTGAAAGTTGAAAGAAAGAAGAGTGCGTGTTTGTTTATTGTCTGTCTACTTTCATTTTGGTTTGCCTATAAATCTCACCCTTCCCACCCCAGTTTTCTCATCCCATTTCATTTCAGTTGATGATTTATTCTTTAACTCTCGTTCGTTTCATTTCTTCTCTTCTCTTCTCCTGAAAAAAAGCAAGTAGAAAGAGGTATTATATTTTTCATATATAAAAGCTGCTCTATGCTTTTATTCATATATATGAATAACAAACGCCCCATCTCCCTCCCCTGTTAGTCTGCTACATGTTTCATATTTTCTCAACTTACACTCATCTTATTTCTAGACTTGTACTCTTGGAGCTATGAATTTGCCTCCCATCCCATTTATTAATTATTAATTATGAATTCATTTGTTTTTACTATGTATTGGATTTTTAATTTCATAAACAAATGACTAAAATGTTAGGTAATAAATTGTTTGGCCGCCATTGACTTTACTATCCTTTGCTTTGCTTTGCTTTTTCAACAATCCATCTCCAGAAACATCCCATAACTAAACAAAATCGAACATACTTTGCGATCGATCTAAGTTGGTAATTTGTTCTGTTTTGAACCAGGTAGTGTTTGTGTTTTGTTAGCGATCATGGCGGAACGTGTTTTCACCCGTGTACACAGTCTTCGTGAGCGCCTCGATTCTACTCTCGCAACCCATCGTAACGAAATCCTGATGGTTCTTTCAAGGTATAACTATAACCAGTTAGTAATATCACCGCCTAGCTAATTAGCAAATAGTAATTACTTTCCTTTTTAATTATCTATGTGTTGTGAAATTGAAGGATCGAAAGTCATGGAAAAGGAATCTTGAAGCCTCACCAGCTGATGTCGGAGTTTGAGGAGATCTGCAAGGAGGATCAGAGCAAACTCCACGATGGTGCCTTTTATGAAGTTCTCAAATGCACACAGGTAGGTACCTTCACTTAATTACTACCACCTGTCATCGATCAGTTCTCGTATTAATATTAATTAATACATATATAATATATGATCGGTGGATGGATCCATCATTTCTTCTTGTGTTAATTTACTAGTAGTATAAAGTAAGGGAGTGATTTTGATTTTTATGTGGGTGGGTGTACGGATGGACAGGAAGCAATCGTGCTGTCTCCATGGGTGGCGCTGGCTATTCGTCTTAGACCTGGTGTTTGGGAGTATGTAAGGGTGAATGTGAATGCCCTGGTGGTTGAGGAACTAAGTGTTCCCGAGTACCTGCACTTCAAAGAGGAACTGGTTAATGGAACGTAAGTAAAACCATCCATCTCTCTCTCTCTCTCTAATGACCTTATCTTATTTATTTATTATTAACAAACGTACTTACGTACACACACACACACACACACGTGATACCCCCGGTCAGGTCGAATGGCAACTTCGTACTGGAACTGGACTTTGAACCCTTCACGGCGTCTTTCCCTCGTCCGACCCTGACCAAGTCTATTGGCAACGGGGTGGAGTTCCTTAACAGACACCTCTCGGCCAAAATGTTTCATGACAAGGATAGCATGCACCCTCTTCTGGATTTCCTCCGAACCCACAACTACAAGGGCAAGGTACCTACCTACCTTATATACATATATATAAATAAATAAAAGAAACATTGGATGGTATAGTTTTCATATGATTGGTAAGATGTGTTTGTATGGCGTGCAGACGATGATGCTGAATGATAGAATCCAAAACCTCAATTCCCTCCAATCCGTGTTGAGGAAGGCCTCCGAGTACCTATCAACACTGGACGCCACAACTCCATACTCTGACTTCGAACATAAGTTCCAGGAGATCGGGTTGGAGAGAGGCTGGGGTGATAAAGCAGAGCGTGTCATGGAGATGATCCACATGCTGCTGGACCTCCTCGAAGCCCCCGACGCCTGCACTCTCGAGAAATTCCTCGGAAGGATCCCAATGGTTTTCAACGTAGTCATCCTCTCTCCCCACGGCTACTTTGCTCAAGAGAACGTCCTCGGATACCCCGACACCGGCGGTCAGGTCGTTTACATCCTCGATCAGGTTCCTGCTTTGGAGCGTGAGATGCTCAAGAGGATTAAGGAGCAAGGACTTGATATTGTGCCTCGCATTCTCATTGTAACTCACTCACACTTGACTTGATCATCTTAATCAAACTATCATCATCTTATTCAATTTGTCAATTAATTAATTAATAGGTGACAAGGCTCCTCCCTGATGCAGTCGGAACCACCTGCGGGCAGCGTCTTGAGAAAGTGTTCGGTTCAGAGCACTCTCATATACTCCGGGTGCCCTTTAGAACCGAAAAGGGTATCCTCCGGAAATGGATCTCTCGTTTTGAGGTGTGGCCTTACATCGAGACCTTCACCGAGGTAATCGATCATCTTCTTATTAGTTAGTTAATATGTGTTGCCTGCTTTGCTTATTCATCTAATGGCTTGCATATATCATTTTTAGGATGTTGCCAAAGAAGTTACAGCAGAGCTGCAGGCAAAACCAGATTTGATCATCGGCAACTACAGTGAGGGCAACCTGGTTGCCTCTTTGCTGGCTCACAAGTTGGGTGTCACTCAGGTAATGAAACTGTCGCAGCAGCAAGATTTTGTTGAAAAATTGTGGACTAAAGTAAGTAAGTTTATGTAACTGCAGTGCACCATTGCTCATGCCCTGGAGAAAACCAAGTACCCTGATTCTGATATCTACTGGAAGAACTTCGAGGACAAGTATCATTTCTCTGCTCAGTTTACAGCTGATCTTATTGCCATGAATCATACCGACTTCATCATCACTAGTACTTTCCAAGAGATTGCTGGAAGGTATAAACAAACACAAACACAAAAACACATACACCTACATTGCTTCATTAATTCCATCTAAATATGAGTTATGTTGTTATCAGCAAGGACACGGTTGGACAGTATGAGAGTCATACCGCCTTCACAATGCCTGGTCTGTACAGGGTGGTCCATGGGATAGATGTTTTTGACCCAAAGTTCAATATTGTTTCACCCGGTGCCGATATGGGGATCTACTATTCTTATACCGAGAAAAAAAAGAGGCTCACAGCACTCCACCCCGAAATCGAGGAGCTTCTCTTCAGTTCTGTTGAGAACGAAGAACACCTGTATTCTCCTCCGTCTCTATTACATACATATGTATATATATGTACATATATATTCCGATGTGGTCTGATTGAATGAATCGTGTTGTTACAGGTGTGTGTTGAAGGACAAGAATAAGCCTATTCTATTCACAATGGCGAGACTGGACAACGTGAAGAACTTAACTGGACTGGTGGAGTGGTATGCCAAGAACGAGCGGCTTCGTGAGCTGGTGAACCTTGTTGTGGTGGGTGGTGACAGAAGGAAGGAATCTAAAGATCTTGAAGAACAAGCCCAGATGAAGAAGATGCACGAGCTGATTGACAAGTACAAGCTCAACGGTCAGTTCAGATGGATTTCTTCACAGATGAACAGAGTGAGGAACGGGGAGCTGTATCGTGTGATTGCTGACACCAGGGGAGCATTTATTCAGCCTGCGTTTTACGAGGCCTTTGGGTTGACAGTGGTGGAGGCCATGACCTGTGGCCTGCCCACGTTTGCGACCCTTCATGGAGGCCCTGCTGAGATCATTGTTCACGGAAAGTCTGGCTTCCACATCGACCCCTATCATGGGGAGCAGGTCACTGAGTTGCTTGTAAATTTCTTTGAGAAAAGCAAACAAGATCCTTCTCATTGGGAGTCCATTTCTAAGGGTGGCCTGCAGCGTATTCAGGAGAAGTAACTAAAGCAAATTCTTATACCGTATATATAACAATTTGATTTGAACATGCATAATGAGTGAATGTTTGTTTGTTTGCTTGCTTTGTAGATATACATGGCAGATCTACTCGGATAGGTTGTTGACGTTAGCTGGAGTTTATGGATTCTGGAAGCATGTTTCAAAGCTGGACAGGCTTGAGATCCGTCGATATCTTGAAATGTTCTATGCTCTCAAGTACCGTAAATTGGTAACTAAGCCACGCATCACATATATTCTAAATTTGACTAAGCCCAAGCGATTATTGATTATATGATTAATAATGATAATAATTTGTGTGTTTCCAGGCTGAATCTGTTCCATTGGCTGTTGATGAGTAGCAAGTGTGAAGCAGTGCTATGCAAAAGGAAGGAAGGGGTTTCAGGACCACATGAATATTATATATATGTTATAATAAAGTGCAGAGGAGAGCATTTTGAGTTTGCTCTTGGTTTGGTTGTGTATGCCTATGTGTTTTCCGTGATTCTCATTTCATTGCCAGCCATTTCATTTGTGTAATTGAATCCAAACTGGAATTTGTGATGAATATTTTTTGTCAGTAATCTCTCCCCCCCCCCCCCCCCCCTCTCTCTCTCTCTCTCTCTCACACACACACACACACACTACACACACCTATATAAAGAGTGATGAAGCTTGAATGTTGTATGACGACTGAGGGGCGTATAGCAGTATATATAATGTATCTTGCTGAAATGCCCTTTTGGTGGATAATGATGGGTTCTGCTTTGTTTGTTGTTAAATAGATTATGTGGATGCTTCATTGGACCACATAAATAAATAAATAGGTGGCTGAGTGCTAACCAGGCCCTTTCGAATAACAAGTTGAACCTCGCTTTTAGAATATTAGTATTAGAGCCACCATTGCTTATGCTTATCTTGTTTCTTTTTATCTTTGGTTATCGACTTTCTTCCTCATTCACCTAGTATTTTATATTTCATGTCAACTTCCAAGTTGGTTTAAAATATGGCTACGGTTAATGGGAACTCCAATGGACAATTTAATCACACAATATCATAAACTGGTTTTATATCCGTTTGTTGGTCGGGTAGATTAATGTGATAAAATTACATAACCATATGGTTTCTTTGCATTTTAAAGAAAATCATCATTAGTGTGAAATCAAAGCGCAACTCATTTTAGTTATGAGTAAAAAACAAGCGACTACGTTCAACATGCTTTTACTATTAGGAACACATAGGTGACTTTAACTAAGAACCACCAAGTGTCAAGCTCAAAATATTAGCTCCTATTTGCTTTTGTATCTAAACTTTGAACCCCAAAAATTAAAGGTGCACTTGGATGAAAGTTGCCTCATGGCCATGAGAGAAGAATTAAGTCAATTTGCTAGAAGTAAAGTATGTGATCTTGTTCAGTTTCCAAATGCAAGATGATTATAGAAATAAAATGGATCTTTAGTAACAAAGTAGATGAATATGGGATAGATTAGTAGCCCAAGGTTACAAACAAGAATAAATCAAATATTATGATGTAATATAAGAACCCGGTGAAATTCTATACGCGAAGGAAGAAAAATCAAAGTCTGATGAAGTTAGAAGGTCATAAAGCAGCTACAATTGTTTATGAGGATTCAAAATGACCCATTAATCAAATGCACAATTCTCTCCACGTCTAAATAAGCAACTATTTCAAAGGCTAAATTAATAGGGACGTTCCCAACACCCATCTAGCTTTTCATGAAATAAATAGGCCTATAGTCCTGACGACAACACTTCCAACCCAGACCCGATCATGGCTCAACTGGCAACAGTGCCTCATTTGGAGTCCACAGAATTGTTGAAGGATGATGTTGCTACATTGAAGGCACATAAATTTACAAGTGGATCAGGTTGATATGGTGATGGAGAGCGTTTGTGGCTTTCCAATCAGAAGGATCGACCCTACACTAAGATTGAGTTTTTAGCCTTTAGTGCCGGCGACCCATGAGGCTAGACAATTAAAGCAAAAAAAGTGTTACTTTCAAACACTAGATGATGAAACGTGTATATTACTGTAATGCATCTCAAAGGGGATGCTTTGGACTTGTATTCTTGGCCAGCAGGACAATCCACTGTATTTCGGGAAGATTTGGTCAAAGCCCTAAAAAAGAACGTTTGTTCGGCCGAATTCCAGAACCCCAATGAATATTTGTGTAGTATCAAGAAAATAGGTATTGTACAAGAACACCCACAGGAATTTGCAAAAAAGCGACTTGAGTTTTAAAAGACAGCAATCGAGAGACAAGATAAAAAGCTCTTGGGTGCCGGTACTTGCCTGTCTTTCAACCCGATTCTCTTAGTAAAAAAGAAGGACAACACTAGGCACACGTGTGTTAACTGTTGATGACTTGTCATTAGAGTCATGCAAAAACCTTATTAACCTAGATATCTAGGGTAAATTAAGTATTGTATCCACGAGAAGCATGTGGTTAGTGTTCTACGATTCGTTTGATTATTTAATTTATTTAACTAAAACTAAACTATTGTCTCTTGATTGTAAATGATACATTGCAAAAGGAACCATCAAATTTGAAAATGATACACAAACTACATCATTGGACACTGATCATGAACCCATCAAAGGCTTTAGACCTTTAGGAGATCCTTATGGTTGCACGGTTAAAATCAAGCCTAACTATAGAAAGAAGACCTACTTTTGACCTATGATGATGAACCTAACAATGTGAAAGAGGCATTAAGTGACTCAAATTGGGAAAAGGCCATGAAGGATGAAATCAATTCAATTGAGAAAAACAAGACATGGACTTTGATAGAATTGCCTTTAGGACAAAAACCTATAGGATTAAAATGGATATTCAAGATTAAGAGAGACGAGAAGGGAAAGATATCTAAATATAAAGCAAGACTAGTAGCAAAAGGCTACATTCAAAAACATGGTATTGACTTTGATGAAGTATTTGCACCGGTTGCAAGAATGGAAACTATAAGATTAATTTTAGCACTTGCAGCAAGATAAAAAATGGAAAGTACATCATTTGGATGTATAATTTGATTTTCTAAATGGAGAATTAAAGGAAGAAATATACGTTACTCAACCCGAAGGATTTGTAAAGAAAGGAAAGAAAAATAAGGTTACAAACATACAAAGGCACTATATGGATTAAGACAAGCACCTAGAGCATGGAATGTGAAATTAGACAAGACCTTGAAGTAATTAGGGTTTCAAAATGTCCACAAGAACAAGCAACCCTCCATAAAAACAAGTTTTAATTAATTATTGGAGTTTATGTAGATGACTTATTAGTTACCTGAAGAAACAAGAAAGACATCTTTAACTTCAAACGAGAAATGAAGAATCAATTTGACATGAGTGACTTAGGATTACTACATTGCTATTTAGGAAACAAAGTCACACAAGATTCAAAGGGAATTACAATAAATCAAAGAAACTACACTATGAAGATATAGCAAAAGGCAAAAATTGATGATTGCAATCCAACAATGTACCCAATGGATCCGGGAACAAAGATGTCAAAGTTTGAGAAAAATAAACCAGTAAATGAAACATAATATAGAAGGATAACTGGTAGTCTTCGCTACCTCACCCATACACGACCATACAAAAATTTCACTATTGGAATGTTAAGTAGATATATGTCAACGCCAAAGAAAGAGCACATGCAAGCTTCAAAGGAACTACTAAGATATGTTAAAGAAACACTAAACTATGAAATTACCTATAAAGAAAATGGCAACAAAACTTTAATTGGATACAGTGATAGCAAATATGGAATAGATCCTGATGACGGTAAAGGCACAACTGGAATAGTTTTCTACTTCAACGATGCACCAATATCATGATAAAGTCACAAGCAAACAACCGTCATAGTTTTATCTTGTGAATCAGAGTTTATTGCAGCAACTTTGGCAACATGTCAAGGAATTTGGCTAAGGAGCTTATTAAGTGAACTGATATAAGTGTGTTGGAATAGTGTTTTAAGTGTCTAAACATTAAATATTGCGTACGATTGTTCGTTTATATGCATGTGATTAAGTTGAATAGGTTGACTATGAGTTGGAAGTGATTTTGTAGGTGAAACAAGCAATTTGGAAGCTTACATGGTGAAACAAGTCATTGGATGGGTCAAGAAACAAAGTTTTAAAGTGCAGCAGAAAGGCTTTCATGGTAGCCTACTGTAGCCACCGTAGGCTACGCCAGCTCAAGGAAAAAATCAGCAGAATGGGTCCCAGCGTAGGCTACACTGGCTGGCGTAGCCTACGCCAGGACACTTTTTGAAAACCTATAAAATAGCGTTTTTATTATGTTTCAGCCACCACTTAATTCTCATTCAACCTAAGACGATAAAAGACGTATTTTGGAAGTTTTGGGATCGATTTTTCACCATTCCAACCCTCAAAAACAAGATATAATCATCCGGAATGCAAATCAACAACGATTTTGAAGATCATTCACGAACAATGAGCGGCTAATCTTCTCGTGATCGACTTCGGGTATTAGGTTTTGTGTGATTAGGTTTTTGTTTTTGTTTAACTTTGTTGGGATTAAACTTTAGAACCCGTTAAGTTTTTTTATAAGTTTAACTTGTGTTTTGATTATATAAACAATGACGTTGGTAAACTTTTATTTGAATATCATTTAATCTTTCGAAAATTATATGATTGCAAGTTTTGGTTTCTAATTGAATTGGAATTGTGTATCAAGACCTATTAAGTCCTGATTATCGATATCACTTAATCATCGCATGTACAGAATCCCTATTAAGGATTTTCCATGAAGTTAAATTAAATAATTGCTGAAAACCAAACCTAGAACCGAAGTGGATTGCTTTCTCTTATAATCGTTTTCTTAATCAAGTTTGATTATTTCCAAGTTGTTTTCTTAGTTTATTTGTTAATTATTCCAAAAATCCAACTTTCACAGCCCAGAGGCAATAGTTAAGTAATTTGGTAATTTGATTAATCATTGTTTTATAAATCAAAGTACAATACACCGACCACTAATTCCACAAGGATCGACAACCCTACTAACCCTAACTAGTTTAAGGTGAATAGGAACACACATTTTAATATCTTATTTGATTGATACTTCGACATCGATCAAATTTTGGCGCCGTTGCCGGGGAATCAGTGCGCTTGGTGTTTTGTTATTTTATTTGTTTTATAAAAAAAATCTTTTTTGTTACTTGTCTTATTTTATTTGTTTTTATTTTCGTGTTACGCTTGGTGTTTTCAGTGTGCAGGTGACAGGTTGCATGCATACTCGATGTTCGGGTAAGAAATCACCACTAGTATTCGATCCAGAGATAGAGAAATCAGCAAGGTATAATCGTGTCTTGCATCGATCAGGGTTACCAACTACATCAATTTCACAAGCCATTGATCAAGCAGCTGATAGTTTGTCTAATTCAACTCACATGGATAATCCAAACAACCAACCATCTTAAAATCCAAACCCTCATCCCAATAACCAAAATCAAAACCCAAATCCACCCCACCACCAAATAACAATCGCAATGATAACCCAAATCAACCACCACCCAACAATAATATGAATCAAAATCACCTCAATCAAGGAGATGACTTTGATCATGTGAGCAAGCACAGTGTTCACACGGGTGATGAAGATTATGAAGATGAGTGGAATAACAATGAAGAACCCTATAATGGTGCAAATTATGATGCTTGGAATGGAAATTTTGGTGGAGGTGATGGACAAAATAGAAATAACAATTGGGGGAATGATCAATATGGGTGGAATGCACCACCTATCAATCAATAACGGGTTAGGGTTAATAATAATGTCAATCAGCCAAGAAGACCTCAAAGAGCTCAAGTACAAGGTGTGGATAGCCATTTTAGACCGGCTATTTCTGAAAATCCAAATCCCATCGCACCTCCAAATCGTAGAGGAAGAGCTTTTGATGTACGCCCTTATTATCTCACTATTCTTCCTGCATTTAGAGGTACTATAACAGAAGAACCATATGTGCATCTTGCTGAATTTGATGCAATATGTAGAACTATTGGTGGAAATCACTTCACACAAGATGAAGTGAGGTTGCAACTATTTCAATTCACTTTGAAAGATAGAGCTAAGCAATGGTTCCTTACCTTGCCTGACAATAGTATTCACACATGGCAAGAAATGCAACAAACATTTTTAGATGAATATTACTCTATGGGTAAGACCAGTGACGCAAGAGAGGCTATTCGATCTTTCCAACAACAAGCAGGGGAACAATTTCATGAAGCATTCACGAGGTTTAAGGAACTTATTCGCATGTGTCCACATCATGGAATTGAACGTTAGGAGTTGATAAAGGCTTTCTTGGATGGATTGACGACTGATGAAAGAAAATATTTGTATTCTACAAGCAATGACACATTCCTTTCCAATCATGAAGATGCAGACTGGGAATTTTTAGAAAGGATGTGTAGAAACTCCAAGGCGCAAGCCTCTGCCAGTAGACGATCTAAACCTAATTCGGTACGATCAACCATGGTTGACTATGAGACTAAGGAGCGGATTGCAGCATTGGAAAAACAATTGGCAAGGTTAGGGCGAATGGGTACAAATGAGGTGGCAACTGTATGATATGATGTGTGTGAAGAATGTGGTGAGTTAGGTCATAATGTTGATGCATGTCAGTTAGTGATAGAAAGAAAAGAGGAAGTTAATCAAGTTTACGGAGATAGAAAGCAATTTGATATGAATTCCAATACTTATCATCCAGAACTAAGAAATCATCCTAACTTTAAGTATGGGAATGCTTCAAGTCAAATGAATCCTAACTTCTAAGGTAATAACCAAGGTGCTCCAACATACCTTAACCGAGCACATGGGAATTACAATCCAAGTGGTTATCAAAGAACTTCGTATTCTCAAGGAAACAATCAAGGGAGTTACAACCATGGGGGCCAACAAGGAAGTTCATCACGAAACTATCAACATAATTCTCAAACTGGAGTAGCTGGTGGTGAAGAATCTACAAATGAAAAGTTGGATGCTTTGATGAATATGATGAAGGAAAATATGCAAGAGAATAAAAGGGAAAATAAAATCAGAGATAAGGCTTACGAAGCATTAAACAAACAAGTAGGTCAACTGGCAGAGGATGTAGCTCAAATCAAAAAAACCCTAGGAAATTGCCAAGTGACACCACAATCAATCCTCAACATCAGGGAACTTCTACAAAGAATGTCAGAAATATGCAAATCAATCAGGTAAGTACACTTCGTAATGGTAAAGTTTATGATAACAAGGTTGGTCCTCCACCACCATTAGTAGAGGGGGTGGTGAAAGATGTCAATAGTGATAGTGAAGATGAACGGGAACCTGTTTTAACAAAATCAACAAAAAAGGTAACATTTCAAGAGGTAACCAAACCAGCTTTAAAAGATAATGTAGATAAAAATAAGGATAAGGCAATGGAAAACAAAGTCATTCCTTATCCTTCAGCTTTAATTGAATCGAAAAAGATAGTAAATAAAAGAGGTCCACAACAAGATGAGATGTGGGAAATTTTTAAACAAGTTAAAGTGAATTTACCTCTTTTAGATGCAATAAAACAAGTTCCTGCTTATGCCAAATACCTGAAAGATATGTGCACTCAAAAACGAACCCACAAGTTTCCTAAGAAGCTTGATGTACCAGCAAATGTAAATGCCATCTTGTCAGGTGATCTTCCACCTAAGCTTAGGGATCCAGGAGCGCCTATTATTTCTATTCAAGTTGGTGAATTTAAAGTTGCTCGGGCGCTACTCGATCTTGGAGCTAGTGTTAGTATTCTACCTGGGAGTTTATATGACCAATATGACTTTGGCCCCTTGCAAAAAGCCAACACCACGGTAGTGTTGGCCGATCTCACAATGAAACTCCCGCGTGGCATAGTAACTGATATCATTGTCATGGTGGATGACTTCTACTATCTGGTTGATTTCTTAGCTCTTGATTATGCTTCATTTGACAAAACTAAACAATCTAATGTCATACTTGGTAGACCATTTTTAGCAACTGCTAATGCACAAATTAACTATCGAGATAGAACAGTTGACATGACTTTTGGTAATCGTAAATTAAGTGTCAATGTGTATGATAAAGTCACTAACTCCTCTGTTTATAATGAATGCTTTTTGGCGGATATTATGGATGGGTGTGAACCTTATACAAATGAGGAACACATCGAGGAGACGTGTGTTGTTTGTGATAGGATAGGTGCTGATCATGCATATGAATTGGATGAAGAAGAAAAGAACTTGAAGTGTTTGCTATACATGAGGGAAGACCTCCATGGACTTATCAGGTGGAGCCTTTACCTGAACACATTGATTCTCGGTTAAAGCCATCATTGGAGATTCCACCAAAAGTAGAATTGAAAGAGCTTCCCAGACACTTAAAGTACGTATTTTTGGGAGACAATCAAACCCTTCCGGTTATCATTGCATCAGATTTGAAAAGTGATCAAGAAGAAATGTTACCGAATGTGTTGAAGGAGCATAAAGCAGTGATAGGATGGACAATTGCGGATCTAAAAGTTATTAGTCCATCTATTGTAATGCATAAAATCATCACTGATGCAGGTGCAAGACCTGTCAAAGACACTCAAAGAAGACTTAATCCTAACATGCGAGAAGTAGTGAAAAAAGAAGTTCTTAAATGGTTGGATGCTGGAATTGTGTATCCAATTTCTGATAGCACTTGGGTAAGTCCTACCCAAACTGTGCTTAAGAAATCAGGCATTCAGATTGTTAGAGGCGAGGATGGTGAACACATTGCCACTCGACCCGTCACTGGGTGGCGAGTGTGTATTGATTATAGAAAGTTGAACGCAGCTACATCCAAAGACCATTTCCCACTTCCGTTCATTGACCAAATCATTGAGAAGTTATCAGGTCAGAAATTCTATTGTTTTTTGGATGGATATTCAGGATATAATCAGATTGCAATTCACCCTGAGGATCAACAAAAGACCACCTTTACTTGTCCATATGGCACTTTCGCATTTAGGCGAATGCCATTTGGACTTTGTAATGCCCCAGCCACCTTTCAGAGGTGCATGATGAGTATCTTTTTGGATATGATTGGGGATTCTTTGGAAATTTTTATGGATGATTTCTCAATTTTCGGTCCTTCTTTTGAAAGTTGTTTAATTCAATTAACAAAGGTTTTAAAAAGATGTGTTGAAACAAATTTGGTTTTGAGTTGGGAGAAGATCCATTTTATGGTTCAAAAAGGGATTGTATTAGGTCATGTAGTGTCAAAACGTGGAATTGAAGTTGATCACGCTAAAATTAAAATTATTTCAACCCTACCCCCTCCCACAAATGTAAAAGGCATTAGGTCATTCTTATGGCACGCCGGTTTCTACAGACGATTTATAAAAGGATTCAGTACAATTACAAAACCATTATGCAACTTACTTTTGAAAGATGTGCCTTTTGTATTTGATGACGCGTGTCTTAAAGCTTTTACTATGTTAAAACAGAAATTGGTTGAAGCCCCAATATTGCAAGCACCAAATTGGTCAATACCTTTTGAAATAATGTGTGATGCTAGTGACTTTGCAATTGGGGCTGTGTTGGGACAACGGGTAGACAAAAAACCTGTGGCAATTTATTATGCTAGTAAAACTCTAGATGGTGCTCAATTGAATTATAATACTACTGAGAAAGAGTTGCTTGCAGTTGTTTATGCTCTTGGTAAGTTTAGGTCTTACATTTGGGGGAGCAAGGTCATTATTTACTCGGATCACAGTACCGTACGTTATTTGATGGAGAAGAAGGATGCCAAACCAAGATTGATAAGATGGATTCTATTGTTGCAAGAGTTTAACTTAGAAATTCGAGACAAGAAGGGTAGTGAGAACGTGGTTGCTGATCATCTATCCAGGATTATCAACACCGACATAGATAACACTTTGGAAATTAATGAGACATTTCTGAATGAGCATTTATTTACTATTTTTAAGTTACCTTGGTTTGCTGATATTGTTAATTATTATGCTGCAGGTGTCATTCCAGAACATTGGCAAAAATGGAAGCGACAAAAATTCTTAGCACAAGTTAAGCAATATATCTGGGATGACCCAGATCTTTTTAAAGTTGGACCTGATCAAGTTATCAGGCGGTGTATTCCAGATTCTGAAATTAAAGACGTCTTGGGACATGTACATGCTTCTGCATGTGGGGGTTATTTTAGTGGCCAGAAAACAGGATATAAAGTTTTATGTGCAGGGTTATTTTGGCCAACTATATTTCGGGATGCATATGCGTTCGCTAAGAATTGTGTAAATTGCCAAAAGATTGGTAGCATTTCAAAAAGGAATGAGATGCCCATGCAGCCAATTCTAGTTGTTGACATCTTTGATGTCTGGGGAATTAACTTCATGGGTCCATTCCCAAATTCGTTTGGTAATTCATATATTCTTGTGGCAGTCAATTATGTATCTAAATGGGTAGAAGCGATTGCCACCAAAACAAATGACCATAGTGTTGTTTGTAAGTTTGTTCAAAGCAACATATTTTCTCAGTTTGGTGTTCCCCGTGTGATCATAAGTGATGGGGGATCTCATTTTAAAAACTTTAATTTTTGAAAACTTCTTAAACAATATGGTGTAGATCATCGGGTTGCAACACCGTACCATCCACAAACTAGTGGATAAGTGGAAGTATCAAATAGGCAAATCAAAGAGATTTTACAAAAAACAATACGTACCGACCGTAAGGATTGGTCCACAAAACTTAATAATGCATTATGGGCGTATCGTACTGCTTACAAAACAACTATTGGTATTACACCTTATCGATTGGTGTATGGCAAGGGATGCCATTTACCAGTTGAATTGGTTCATCGTGCTTTATGGGCAGTTAAAGAGGTTAATGTGGATTATGATGTTGCAGGTAAACAACGAAAATTAAGTCTGGTTGAATTAGAGGAGTTAAGAAATGAAGCATATGAGACCGCTAGCTCATACAAGGCACGAATGAAGAGAGTTCACGATGCTAAACTGCAAAGAAAGACATTTGAGGTAGGTCAAGAAGTTTGGCTATTTAACTCACGTTTGAAATTTTTTCCAGGTAAGCTTAAAAGTAAGTGGACGGGACCGTATGTGATCAAGCATATTAGCATTATGGCGATATTGAGATTGAGGATCTGGATGATCACTTACGACAAGTTGTGAATGGTCATCGGCCAAAACCATACTTAGAAGACACGGATTTAAACCCGAAGTTAGAGGAAGCGGTGAATTTAGTAATAAGTTCACCGACTTGCGATCTACAGTTCTAAATATCTCGTGAAAGTCCAGCTGACGACTTGAAAAAGTTAGCGCTTACGGGAGGCAACCCGCAGTTTTGTTCGTGTTTACTTTTCATTTTAAGTTCTTTATTTTATTTATGTTTTGGTTTACCATGTTTTTCAGCCAAACTCGTGTTGCTTGACGCTTGCGACTGGTAAAGGCCCGGGTATGTTCAAACTATGGTTAAATCATAACTAAAAAATAAATAAAATAAAATAGAAAAATAAAAAAAGGACAAAAGGCAGAACCACCTCCACCGTAGCCTACGGTACCCACTGTAGCCTACGGTGGACTTGAAATCGATTGTAGCAGAAACCCTCCCACCGTAGGCTACGGTAGGTACCGTAGGCTACGGTGGCCTTCAAACGGAAATTTCAGAATACTCCCTAGCGTAGGCTACGGTGGCCAGAGTAGCCTACGCCAGGGTCAAAACTGGTGGACGGGAATTTGACTTAAATTTTAGCCACACACTTCTTCACATCAACCCTTTCACCCCCATAACCCATCTCTCTTCTTCTTCAATTACCACAACCTCCATAGCTACCCTTCATCTTTAATTTCATCATCCATCCACCAAATCTAACAAATAAGTAGTGCTTCTCGCTTAGTTTTTTGCAAGGAACGCATTGTGAGTGTTAGTTTTACACGAATCTTTGTCGTTTTTGTGTAATCAAAACGGAGCACGACGAACCCTAATTTTTAAAATTGGGGGTTTTCGATTTTAAAGCAATTTTCTTGCAATCTAAGTGTTCCACATACGTATCAACAACAAAGGTAAGATCTTTTCACTTTCTCATATGATGATTCGGGTATGTTGTTAGAAAGTTGAAGAATTGAATATGCATTGTACTTAAATTGGGATGATTGTATGAAAGTTATTGATGAATTGGTGTTACATATTGTCTTGATATGCTAGAATATGACATAAATTGTTGATGGTGATACAAGTTAAGGATAGCAAACTTTGAATGGGATTGTTGAATGTGACAGTTTGACTTTTATAAGTCAAACCTGTAGAAGTTCCTTGGCTATTCACTAAGGTGACCAATTGAAAGAAACCAATAACTATTATGTTAGAAATAAGTGTGGGGAGGTTCTTGGTCATGAATTTTTCACTTCTTAGATGTTAAAAGTTAATTCTTTATGTTAATCTGACATGGGTTGTTGTGTGAATATTTCTTATGTGTGTAGATGGGACGAAAAAGAAAAGAACCGGCTGGGCCATCTAGAGCCGAGCCCGAACCACAACGAAGGAGAGTGGAGGGTCAAGAATATGATGATGGGGGAACCCGTATCGGAGATTATCCAAGAGCAAAGCCAGTGTGGAAGACGGGATCTTTGGAGAAGAAGGATCGGATGTTTCATAAGCAACTATTCGCAGATAAGATGCTTAATTAGAAAGACCCTCATAGCGGATTCTTATATGAGAGGGCAGTGAATTTGGATGAATTTCGAGCTTTTGGTATCGTGCAAAAATTTGAGGCCATTGGTTGGGAAGCAGCTCTACATTGCTATGACGGGGTGAGTGACAGAAGATACATGAACCCAGTGATGGAATGGGTGGGTTCATTGAAATATAAGGGTGGCCGATCACCGCCAAAAACTATGCGGCTAGTCGGTGATGTTGGAGGTAGGGAAGTTATAATGTCGCATGACACACTCTATACTGGATAGGGGTGGAGGGAGCAAATATTTATATCCATCCTTGATGGAATTATTCAACAAGTGTCATTTACACCCTCAGTGGAATCAAATGCTTTCTGATTTGTTTCTACCCAAAAATGATGGAAGGATGAGACGAGACAAGATGAAGATGCAAGCAAGGTTGCTACTTTTGATTGTGCAACAAAACATACTACCTCGTAGAAGTGATCGACGGTATTTGAGGCATCCAGATGTGGAGATAGTGCATTCTCTCATGACGGGGTCACCAAGGATATCCTTCAAACATCTAGTGATGATGAACATCTGGTATTCACGCAACAAAGTGGATAAACAAATAATCCCATATTGCCGACTAATCACTGCATTGCTTAAACTCCAGGGAGTTATCACACTAGGAATAGACTACCATGAGGAGGACATCCCCGTCTTTAATCTATCAGGGTTGAGCACATTTGGTTGGTCATATGTAAAAACAGCCCGTTATCACAAACTGAAAAATGTAGAAAAAAAATGGAGAGCATTACGGTTGGATGCTGAACCGTTAGATGAGGGGGAAACGGATGAACCAGATAGTGGGGAAGAGGAAGTTAGCGATGAGGAGATGGAAGAGGGTGGAGCAACAGCACCTTACTTTTGTGGTATGCCCAACTACTATGACACTTATGGGGGATACCAAGGTATGGAAGAATTTGTGGAGCAACAAAGGCCGACAGACTTTGATACGTGGACAAGTTACCAACAGGCCACCTACGATCAAAACACTCGTGGATTTGAGCAGCTACATTGTGACAACATGTTAAACCACAACCGTCAGGAACACTGGAATCGCACTCACGCATGGAATCAAGAACGTGAAGTGAACTTAAGGTGGCAAGATGATCAAAGGAAGAGGATGCACAACGCTTGGCAAGCAGGTGAACCAGTGATTGAGCATCCGGAGATTGTAGACTACACCACTCTTGCCCCATATGATGGAACAGTGCACTACCCAGTCCCACCAGTGCATCACTCATCATGGCTCGACCCTATTCAAGATGCACAGCAACACCAAAGTCAAGGAAGCTCATCGGATGCATTCAACTTTGGAACGTTCTCGGACACGATGAGGAGCATCTTTGGCGATCCACAGAATCCCTATATTGAGTACTCGCTGATCTATGATCAGGTCCATGTACTCCTCTTATCTGTTAATGTTTTCTGAATATTAAACTAGCGTTAATTGTTTAGGTAATTGGGTGGTCGGGAGGTGTGAGACAATTTATGTTAATGGGTAAAAGATATGTTGGTGGTGTTATTAGTAGTATATGTTGGTTATGGTTATATTTTTGTCCGGGTCAGTTTGGGTTGAAAAAGTCATTTGGGTTGATTACTTGAAAAAACTGATGTGCAAAGCAAAGGAAACATCACACACTTAACCTCAACACCATACATTAGGGACAATGTAACCCAAGTGTGGGGATGAGGTGAGGCAAGAGTTGAAAATTTTGAAAAATTTTTTTATTGTTTTTAAGCAATCTAATCGAACATGAAAACAACAAGAATACCAATTGATTCTTGCCATGTTTGATGTAAGGGTCCTTAGTCATGGTCTAATTCTATGATAGCAAAAATAATTATGTTAGCAAGGTTTTTAGAAAAAATTAAGAACTGTCTAGTTAGGGTTAACAGGCTATTGGTGTAATAAAAACATATGCACACCGGCAACCCTAATTCTGACTTGGTGAGATTTTGAAGCTTACTAGATTGTTAGTTACATACAAATTTGTTTTATTTGTTGAGAGTAGGCCATATGATTCTTTGTTTTAGAACTTGTGTGATTTGATACATACTGAGACGGTGAATTTGATAAATGCACATCGATGATAGAGGCAATCTAGGATTCCCTTCTCTTTTAACACCATTTTTTGTGATTCATCAGTTTACCTAAAATTCCCCCTAGTAGTCACTTTCGAGCCTTAAACCGTTTATTTTGACAAACCCATATCATTAAAACCCAAATCAAAACTTTACCCAATGTGACTTAGTTACCACTGTTGAACATTCATATTAGCTTCAGTATTTGGTTTATGATAAAAATAAAAAATAAAAAAAACAAAAAAAAAGAAAAAGAAAAGAAAGATGCAAAGTGTTGGTTATGGGTTAAATATGCACCCATGCGTTTGTCTTGTTTGAGTAACAGTTATGTCAATAAGAATATCAACAGTTGGTAGTGCCTTAAATTTATATTTTAGCCACAATCACAGTCTATCATTTCTGCCTTAACCTAAGCTCAAAACCCGTAAGTCCTTTTGATGTGTGCATTGTTAATTTATTACCGTGGAAGTTTGATTGTCACCTAAGCATATGACAACAAAGTTTCATAAGTGGACCTTTCGAGTGATATATTGGTGCAATTTTCACCAATCTAGAAATAAACCGAGATGAGTGACAAATGGTGAGGGGTGTGTTGCATGACAATAAAAGCATGAAGCTTGTTCGGTTTAATTAGTCGGATCCTATTTTGAATTAAATGTAACATTTTTTTTACTTGCTAGCCAAACATGATTATTGCAATTCTGGAATGGGTATGACTTTGGACCATCGCTAAGGCATACCAAGGATTTTGGTTTATAATGTTGTTAAGTGCTTTGAATTAGATTTGCTTGAGGGCAAGCAAAGATTAAGTGTGTGGATGTGATATAAGTGTGTTGGAATAGTGTTTTAAGCGTCTAAACGTTAAATATTGCGTACGATTGTTCATTTATATGCATGTGATTAAGTTGAATAGGTTGACTATGAGTTGGAAGTGATTTTGTAGGTGAAACAAGCAATTTGGAAGCTTACATGGTGAAACAAGTCATTGGATGGGTCAAGAAACAAAGTTTTAAAGTCCAGCAGAAAGGCTTCCACCGTAGCCTACTGTAGCCGCCGTAGGCTACGCCAGCTCAAGGAAAAAATCAGCAGAATGGGTCCCAGCGTAGGCTATGCTGGCTGGCGTAGCCTACGCCAGGACACTTTTTGAAAACCTATAAAATCATGTTTTTATTATGTTTCAGCCACCACTTGATTCTCATTCGACCTAAGACGATAAAAGACGTATTTTGGAAGTTTTGGGATTGATTTTTCACCATTCCAACCCTCAAAAACAAGATACAATCATCCGGAATGCAAATTAACAACGATTTTGAAGATCATTCACGAACAATGAGCGACTAATCTTCTCGTGATCGACTTCGGGTATTAGGTTTTGTGTGATTAGGTTTTTGTTTTCATTTAAATTTCATTTCTTTTTTTAACCAACCAAATTTTTACAAGTTAAGAATAAAATTTAAATTTCAATTCTAACAAATTTTTACCAACCAAACAAATTAACCAATGGAATTTAAATTTCAATTCCATTGAATTCCGACATACTAAACGCACCCTAAGAGTCTATTTGTTAAAGGGTAATGGAATGAACTATTTGTTATAGGGTAGTGGAATGATCGAATGGATGGAATGGATAAAGGATTGAAATCAATTATTACATTTTGTTGTCCTATTTGAGTATCCTATGGGAATAAAATGAATCATTATTTTATGTTGTTTGTTGAGTAGAAAAAGATGAAGGAATAAAATATAAAAGTGGTTCAGGTGGTGACGACGATGGTGGCGGTGATCGTTGGTGGTGGCAGTTGGAGGTGGTTGTAGTGCTTATGACTACTGATCTTGATGGCCAATGGTGATAGTGGTAGTGGTGGATGGTGGTAACTAGTGGTGATTTGTGGTGGTGGCCGGTGGTGACCTATCTTGGTGGTCGGTGGTGATGGTGGTGTCGTGGTGGTTGGTGATGTGTGTTTGATATATATATTTTTTAATAATAGTTTTTACACAATTAAGCTTTAAAATTATAGAAAAATTATTTTCACCTTATGAATAACTACACACAATAGGCAAGTGTACCAATCGGATAGTAATATAGCTTTTGGTAAGAACCAAGTATCCATCCGTGAACATAAGAGCTCCTAATACTAAATCTTTGTCATTATCTAGCCGATGAAAGATGATTTTTGAATAATATGATTAACTAATTTAGCTAATAATTAAACTAATGGAAGAAAGTAGATGACAATGAAGGTAATCAATCAGAGGAAGATATCACTTAGACTTCGAATTCGCTTAACAAAACAATGACAACATACATGAACCTATGGTGAGATCATCTTTTACACATGAAACATGGATGTAAACTAAACTCCTGTAAAGGTTATCTAATTATATAACTTTTTGAAAAGCTAAAACTATACACATATAATAGCCACCTAAAGTTATACCATGAAGACCTAATGATTTTATTAAGACAAAGTTAAAGATGGTTAGACTCCCATCAAGGATACCAAACTCATAAATCATTGGAAAGTTAACACGAACACATGGTAACCACCTCAATTCAGGTAATGTAACAATAGCTATGTAAGTCCTTCAATTTATGAATGTCCTAACACGAATACACAAATCATAAATATGCGTATTATCTAAGGTTACACATACACGATGTTAGGAGATATTCAGAACAAACACAATGGTTATATGTATAAGGATGCACACTTGTTCAACTTTACTAAATAATCAACCATCATTTACCATTCCTAGTCAAATACCATAAACCACACACTAATGTATGCATTTCATGAATGGATGTTCTAAAACACAAAGGTTTCCAACAATATATGATTATAACACCCACAAGATTTATTATTTCATCAAGTTCAACGAATATACAAAATCATTTAAGAACATTCATAGCCTTGTAATATTCACTAACCTAATCATCACCAAAAGTTACATGTAAATTGTCAAAATATGTTAAGCTACATCTAATCTAAGTGATAAAGAGTGTTTAGCCCATGAGGCTTACAAAAACTACAATCAAACTCATAAAAATGGAAGGAAACATGATAAATCTAGAGATTATCAAAACAAAGACGCGTGGAGGTAGGTTGTATGGAGTTGAATCTTCTTTTGAAATGCTTGATCTTCAACCTAGCTTAAACTCTTGAAAGAACTTCTGTAAAATCACCACAACAATGGAGAAAAATTAGGGTTTTCACTTCCAAATTCGTCTCTCCCAAAAAGAAGAAGAAAAAGGGATTAAAAGGGGGGTTTGATGCGTGTTATGACCATGACAGAATCAATCTTGATCATAATGCGTAGGAAAAGGGGGGCTGATGCATATTATGGTCATGACAGAATCATTCATGACCATAACATCATCTAAACTTCAAAAATCTTCATACATTTCTTGTCTTTTTCTTTTGAAATCATCAAGCAATCATCCAAAACTACAAAATCCAAATTAATCATAATTAAGTATAGATAAAGATGAATTTGTAACAAAAAACACTTAAGATGAGAAAAGATATGCATTATTAACATGTATATTTATTCCAAATGCCATCCTTCTATACGAAAAAGTGCCATAAGGACATGTGAATGTCGTCTTTTCTTGGTCTTCGGGAGCAATTGGAATCTGAAAGTCTCCTAAAAAACCATCAAGAAAACAATAAAACATATTTCCAGATAAACATTTTAGCATTTGATCAATGAAGGGTAAAGAAAAATGATCTTTTCTTGTTGCATCATTGAGTTTGCGGTAATCGATGCAAACTCTCCAACCCGTGACGGTTCTTGTAGGTATAAGCTCATTCTTTTCATTTGTCACCACCTTCATACCTCATTTCTTTGGTACCACTTGAACCGGACTAACCCATGGGTAATCGAAAAATGGGTAGATCAAGCCCGCATCAAGTAGATTGATTACTTCCTTCTTCACCACTTCTTGCATGTTAGGGTTAAGGCGATATTGATGTTGCACCACCGGCTTGTAATCATCTTCCATTAAGATCTTATGGGTACAAAGGAAGGATGTATTCCTTTTATATCTATGATCTTCCTAGCCATAAATTTCTTGTGTATTTTTAACACCTTTAAAAGCTTCACCTTTTCATCATTCGTCAAATCAGAATTGATGATGATGAGTAAATTAGAATCATCATCCAAGTAGGCATACTTCAAGTGAGATGATAGTTCTTTAAGTTCTAAAGATAGTAGTTCATCAACTGATGGTTTAGCCTTAGTTGCTTCATCTCTTTTCATTAATTCAAATACTTCCGGAGTTGAGAATGGTTCATTGGTCGACAAGTAAGCCAACTCATCAACAATTTGCACGTGACAAAGGTCAATGTTTTTCCTCCGAGCAATTGTGTCCAAAGTATTTTGTTCACAACTTTCTTACAAATAACGATCCACATGTGAGTCTATAGTATCAATAAAGTATAATGAATCATCATGATTTTGTGAATTTTGCATGGAATTTTTAATATCAAAGACCTCCTTTTCTTCATCTACACTTAGAGTTAATTTATCATTACATACATCAATTAAGGGTCTCAAGATAGCTAAGAACGCTCAACATGTTCTCAAATAAGTTCTCTTCGAAGATGAAATTTTTTGAACAAGAAACGGGTTTTATATTTATATTTGTCATGTAAACCTTTTTTTCTTTTTCTCTTGTGGGTTTCAAATTAGATTACATGGTCATGAAATAATAGTTGCATTCTTTTATAATATTTTTTCATCGAATATTTAACATTGCTTTCGTCTAAAACTATTACAACTGTGCATGTAAAATCTTTGTAAACCGAAAACAGATGATTCATCTCGAATTTTAGTTCCCTTTCATTTTGTTATAAATATTTTATAAATACAAAAGATTTTTTAGATGAAATACACAAATAATTCTACACATGTTTATGTTGTTCCTAATACATTTAATGTTTATTTGCATAATAGAGTGATAATTTTATGTTCTTGATATATTTTAACGATAATTACTAATAAATTAATAAATAGATGAAGATTTTTAGATTACTAATTTAGATCTTAGGTCACATTTTCAGGAGGCTAAAACCTTTTCATCATCTCGACAGTTTCTTTCTTTTTTTTTTCTATTTGTATTTATATTTGTATTTTATTTTATTATTTTAAGTTACATAAACAACTCTTCAAGTATTAAACAATACTTAAAAGTCCCTTAAATATAAAATGATTGAAACATCATCTAACTTAACTTAAACTAATATGCATAATGTAATGAATCAAAACTGATACAAAATTTAAACTTTAAAATCCAAAATATTTAATATATTCGATTTTAAATACATCCAACCTCAGAAGCCAAAATAGTAATTTACACGGGGGGCGCCCCCCTTATTTTTTTCGTCAATAGTGTTAAATTTTAGTTTGATAGTGTAAATTTTTTGTTCGATAGTGTAAATTTTTATATAAATATCGAATTCGTCCCCATTAAAAAAATAAATTTTGTTCCCACCCTATTTACGAAAAAGTTCAAGCTCCGCCGCTGATACTAGTAATAGGAGTTATAGTAGTGACGATGATGATGATATTTGGAGTGGACCCACATATTATACGCACATCCATGCGGCACAGCTGTTCCATTGACGGTTACAACTTGCAAGCCACCTCACTTAACAAGCGACGTATATATGTATATATATATATACATGTAAAAAACCAAAAGCAATCTATTTTGAAACTGGAACCGGAATTGTGGCTGTTAATTGATTAAATCTACAGGACCGTACCATTAATTAATCCAGAAAATGAATTAAGGAAAGCAGTAGATCGATCGACTAGCCAGCAGCGTCCTAAATACAACTAGGTACGTGATCATTAACATATATAAGTACAACTTGATTAGAAAAATATAAATAAATAATATATATATATATATATATATATGTATGTATACCAGGACTAGCTCTTGATCCATAATGAATCGATCCTTTGAGATGCAGTTGATCGATGTATGCGTATGAGAAATTGAATTTGAGTTAGATGGAGCTAGGAAGCATAGAGGTCGACTAGGTCTTGTAAAGAGTCAGGCTGTTGATCCGCTGTTGCATTTTCTAGCATCCATAACAAGTGCTCAAACAGAACGACCTCGCAGTGGACGGTGTCCCTGTTCCCGGAACGCTCCAGCAGCTCCTGGAAGACGGGGTGATGGGCCACCTCTGAGCTTATATGGTAACGCCGTCGGGACTTGCCAACGTACACAGCGTGCCACTGATTGTTAACGCCCTCTTCATCTGCAGTAACCGCAATATTATTATTATTATTGGAGGAGCTGCTGCTGCTTGAAGGCTGCTTGCCCAAGGAGTGCCACTTCTTCAGCACGGACTTGAGCTTTGTTAGCTTACTGCTCCCACTACCTCTGCCTCCCGTCATTTTTAGAAATTGATCGAATTCTATGGTGGAATTGAATGTATGTATGAGAGAATTGGGGGAGGCATGTATGGTATTATATATGTGTGTGTGTGTGTGTGTGTGTTGTAATATTATGTAAATTAATTATAAAAAAACAAAAAAAAAAAAAAAACATGCGGGCCTTGGGAGATGGGCCCAGGAACATTGTTGTCGATGGAGTATGGCTGGCAGGTTGCTGAGAGTGACCATCGGCCTCTCGCTATGCCACAACTCTTCTACTGTGTATCATATCCTCTTACACAAGTTGGACGTACAGCAAATAAGGTTTCAATTCAATAAATGATCAATTAACAATTAACCTTTCAGATTTGGTCGCTCTGTACTTGTTGCATTATACATATTCTTGATATTGTAATTAGCTACCTACTTCTAGTTTGGTTCTTGTATAGTTGTTTGTTGGAGGCATAATTGTTGGTTGCCTCTTCACAATCATTTAAGCCTTCATTTCTTTTTATTAAACAAAAACAAAAAAGACACATTATAATTTTAGTCTTGGGATTTAGTAAATGATTGGAATCTCTTTTTTTTTCTTTTAAAAAAGAGACACATTATAAGTTAAGTGTCTTGGGATTTAGTACGTGTATGATTGGAATCTTTCTTTTCTTCATAAAAACAAATAAATAAATAAAACAGATGTATATATGTATAGATATACATATATATATGTGTATATATATATACATATATATATATATATATATGTGTATATATATACATATATATATATATATGTGTGTATATATATACATATATATATATATACACATATATATATGTATATATATATATAGGGGCTTTCAAATGAAAACAATTTTTTTAGAAAAAACCAAAAGAACTAATAAGTACCATAGATCATGTTCATCAATGGCTGTAATTAAAAGGGGCAAATCAGTAATTTAATATAATTTAAATTAAGCGGATAAAATGGAAGCAAGGGTAGAATTGGTAATTCAAATTAAGTTTCAGAAACTACCATCCAGACTATTACGGCCACAATATATATCGTTCTCATTGAGGATACTACACAACCTCCTCTCCTAATTTGAAGAACACAAGATCTGAGCATCAATCCATCGAGAAAATTCTACAAAAGCGTCTCTTGATTTGAAGAATACAAGATAATCAGATTGATTCATCCTCCAACCAAAGTCTATTATATCGTCTCCTGATTTGAAGAAAAGAAGACCATCGGATACTTAAAACTCCCTTATCTGAGTAAGAAATCCGACAACCTATTGTGTTAGTAAAGTTCCCCCCACAAAATTGCAAAAGGTATGTCTATTGCATTGTTATAAATTTCTGATTTGAAGTTTTTTTGAATTGCTAGGGTTGAAAGTTTCTTTATTTCATGTTATATATAATTTTTTTATAGTCAATGCTAGGGCTGAAGTAGTTTTTCAATTGACATGATTTTGAGGTTTTTTCCTAGTCGATATTTGTTGTTGCTATTTGTGATTATCAATGTATACTGAAAATAACTCTATTTTTGCAACAAGAACTTTCTATGTTTTAAACCTTAAATCCTAACATGATATTATCTATGAATGTGAGGTGTAGTTGGTTAGGGATTCACAATGCTAAACTGTATGTTTCAATTTTTTTTGTGGTTGTTATGCATGTTGTTTAGTATACATTATCATGTGTAGGAAGATATAGATGATCACTAATTAGGTTGCGTATTTCTTAAAAAATTGTTAAGTATAAATTTTATGTTGTTTCCCATCATCTTATAATCCCCGGTAAAGTTGACATATGAATTAAACATAATACTGATCTTGGATAAATATGTTTTAGAAAGAAATTTAGGGCTTGAAGAAGATAGTACAAATAATAAAACTAGTTCTAGTTTTGGAGATTAACACTAGTTTTGGGTTTGGATTCTATTCTGCAAAGCGGTTTAAGAAAAAAAGTTGGTTGGATTGGGAATTCTACCTCTTTAATCAAATTCTTAGGTTTCAATTTTAGCCAATTAAGCTTTTGAATTATTACTCGCTTGACCCATTGGATTTAAACATAAAAACTTTTTTTAGGTAAATGAATCATATTTAACTTTGCATGTTGTGATTCATTACCGGTCAAACTATTGTTGTAATGTAGTGCTAGTTGTAATAGATAATCGCTTCCTAACATATATGGTCTACGTTGGATGTAGCCTCTGATCTTGTTGCTGCTTATTTTCTAGTTTTATTGTATTGATTTCAATCATGTTAGTTTTCAATGATGACTTCCATGCTATTGAGTCCTATCTTGTGTTGCTAGTGTTGATATGCAGACCTGAAATGGTCCTAAAAACATCATTATTCAAGTGTCTATTGATTTGGTTTTTCCTATGTTGCTATTTGCTAATAATTGTTTTTATATGTAAAGTATATATGTACACATGAACACATGCATATATGCATATTTTTTTCACATGCATACGTGCACATTTTTAGGATATGCATATATGCATAAATTTTGATCTGCAGGTTGTGTATATGGTCTTTTACATTGATGACCACAACACAACCTAGTTTATTTTAAAGTTTAGTTTAGTTGACAAGAAAAAGAAGTTGCATAAGGGACGATTTCAAGGCTATGATTCTAAAATGGATGATGACAGAGACCAGAAAGCAATACATTTAAATGACTTTGATTCATGCATTCAATCATTTTCGATGATGCATCATTGAAAAAGCGAACTGAAGATTCAAATAACAAAACTCCATGTGCATGTAATTTATATGATTTCATTAGAAATATGTCCAACTTGCTTCGATGGTTTATTCATATTCATTCTACTTATGGTTTTATATTGCAGAAATACGACATCAAATGGTCAATTAGGCTTCCTTCTTGCCATGCTGCATTTCATTTCAAGCTTCTACTGTTGCACAATTGGAGTCTCCAAGCTTTTTGGATGATTTTATGATGGAACTTACGTTGTTGCACAGTTGGGGTCTTCAATCTTTTTGGATGATTTTATGATGAAACTTATATTGGAATAGACAACATTATAGAGCAATGTATTATATTGATTTCAATTATAAAGAGATTGAAATTAAATATATGTGCATATCTACTTTACGTGCTAATTTCAAAAGATTTTCTAGGGAATGGAAATATTATTTTTTATGTTAATATGTATATATACTGAGGTGCAAATATAGATGCATGTAAAAAGGTGAATTGAGGGAAAAAATAAAAAATTACTAAATCTTGTTAATTTTTGGTCACCGAGATTTATAAATTGTATGAGTTGTCATGTATGTTGTATGTTGGTCGAATGAATTTACGAAATAACAAACAAAAGTAACAACTTTTATGTGAAGGAAATTAAAAAAATAAAATTAAAAAAATTTAAATAATCTGAAAACCATATAAAACAACAATACTTACCCATTATTGATCAACTAATATTCACATAAATGGAACTTTGAACAGAGGACCGAATTTTGTTTGATTGTGAGGATGATCGCATTATTAATTAGATGGAATGAATTTTAACATTTCATTTTAAAAAAACTTGTTCTTGAATCTCAAGTCTTCAGATTCATTAATCGATGGGTTTAATGAAGAAGGGAGGTAACAGTAACAAATTTTGCATCCACTAAGTAGTATTTATTAATTAAATTACCCTTTTGCCCTTTGTATAATTATTGAAATAAATAAAAGTAATGTAATTAAAAAAATTCTAATTGGTGGTTGTTGGTTCTTTTGGTTTTTTACAAAAAAATGGTTTTCATTTGAATGGATCCATATATATATATATATATATATATATATATATATATATATATATATATATATATGAGATTAAGACCTAATTAATTAAGATAATTCCCCCAGGCATCTCTTCTAAATTGTAATAGAAGATGAACAAAGACAAATCTCTTATGACCTTCTCTTTATTATAATGCCTCTTCACATCTTTTATCTAATCATTCTTTTTTTACAAAATGCCCCACTTCATTTCTATACAAAGAAAGAATAGGTTCGTTTAATTCACTCAAACTCAAGAAATATTAGTTTTTACTTCAACCATATTCCCAACATATATAATAATAATGATTGTAAAAGAGAGTTCCCAACCAAGAGCTGATCGAGATGAAAACGTCATCACAGGATATATAATGTCTTCGACTTCCTAAGTCACCAACGATCTGACCAAGAATTCAATTTACATACCACAAACAGATAGCATGGTATATTTATATTACTATGACCATCCTTTGACGACAAAATCAGTTATATTTGTCATTTGTAAAGCTAGAGAGTGAGAAAGAGTAACTTGGTAAGAAAATCATTGTCTAGAACAAATAATTAATACAAGGTTCTTCGTATTTATATATACGCATGGTATATGTATATTACTTGAGAATAGTCAGCTATTTCATACATACTACCTTTTTAATATAGAGTTTTGAATAATATCAATGACCTCTCCGCAACCAAGATTTTGCAATAGTTTTTATTTTTATATAAAGTTTCGATTGTTATCAACAACGTCCACGTTTCGTTTTTCTTTCATTCAACATGTGTTTTCCAGGGCAATATTTCAATATTTCTATTTTTCATGGTTTTACGTCCTTCCGTGTAAGGTGAGGGTCTTAATACTATTGGTTTACATCATTTACAATAGATTTGGTATTTACTTAAAAGAATGCTCCAACCTATATATTCGTTTACCCTTTTTCTATATCCTTAAAATCATATGAGAATGCACAATAATTCCTTATATTTAGCACTCCACTATTGACACTGTATATCTTTTCTCCAATTACTTGGCACTCATATTCCCCTCCAAATTCTCCATCGTTCTCACAAATAGTGCTCATCTTCTCGCCATGGAAATTGGGTTCCCACCAGAGAATCAAATCTATCTTTGGTTAACTGGTTAATGGAGATACGTTTTTATTGAGCATGCATGGTCCTCTTAAGATATAACCAAGTAGTGGGTTTTGATGAGCAATAGTTTTGAGTGGAGAAAAGCTACAAGTATGAGAATCTTAATTTCTAATTAGCAAGTGTAATTCAAATTTTTATTGTCTAGAATCTAGATAATCTTTTTTTTTCTTTATCATGCTTCTTGTTTTTGTCATTTAGACATGTTCTAAAAGACCTTGCCAAGAAACATGGATCTTTGCATTTTTTATTGTTCTAGGTGTGTTATTTTGTTGACCCGTCTCGTCCGAGCCAAAATATAAATTTTAGAAGAAAGTGATAATAACATAAAATAGTTTATAGTTAAAATTGTAGATATAAAAAGGGAAAAGGATATAATCAAAAAAAGAATATATAGATAACGAAATGTAAGTGATTTTTGAAAAATGAGATATAAATAAAAAGCTTGATATTTTTTGTTACTTATAATTAATCAAAACTCATAAATTTTATTCAACTCTTAAAAACTTTCCACGTCTAATTTCTTATTTTTATCTCTATTCATTTATATAATACTTTTTTAATCAAATTTTATTACTTTTCTCTCACTTCCTCTCACAAAAGAATTAGAGTAAATTACACGGACAGTCCCTGGGGTATGTGGGCCTGTACTTTGCATGGTATGCACATCGGCGGTTCCCGACGCTAACTGAAGTTAAGTTCTCTGTTAAGTCAATGTAAAATTGCCAATATACCCCTAAATTTAAAAAATAATAATTTTCAAATACAACCCAACTTACCCCTCCCAAACCCCACCCATCTCACCTCACCCCAACACTCCATCTTCATCTTCATGGCTACCACCATGTGAGAATTCAAGTACCACCACCACTCTATCGTCACCACCACCATCACTCCATCTAAGTCTCACACACACACACTCTCTCTCTCTCTTTCTCTCACATCAGACCACTGCTCATGACGTTATCATCATGTACAGTAGTAGAGGTGGTTGTTCGATTGCGTGGTGGTGGGGTCAAGGGCGTGGCAGCGGTGGCGGCGATAGTGGGTCAAGGGTGTAGCAGCGGCGGCGGTGGTGAGTTGAGGGTGTAGCAGCGACGGCGTTGGTGGGTCGAGGGTGTAGCGGTGGCGTTGGTGGTAGGTTGAGGGTAGAGGCAGTTGTGGTGGTGGGTTAAGGGTAGAGGAGGCGATGGTGGTGAGTTGAATGTGTAGAACTATAATATGAAGAAAAAGATAAAAGAAGGGGTAATTTGGTCTTTTTTTAAAAACTAACAGTGAAACTTAACTTCAGTTAGCGTTGGGGACTACCAATGTGCATAACATGCATAGTACAAGCCCGCATCTGTAATTTATTAAAAGTAGTGACTAAAGTTACAATACGTGCATACCTCATGGACCGTCTGTGTAATTTACTCAAAGAATTATAATACATGAATAGTGAGTTGGTAAATATAGAACTCACTATTCAACTCATATAATCCTTATAAGTTTTAGATAAGAAAATTTTGTTAAAAAAAAATAGACTAGAATGGATTTTTTTAGGCTTTCCTTAAATTTTAAACATTGGAGAGATCATAGAGACTGCAATGTGAGTGCTTTACTAAGTTATTTATTTATAGGATGAAGTTATTACAAAAAGAAAGAAAAAAATAAGAAGAAAAAGAAGGATTATTAACCATCGGATCTTAGATCTAACCGCTACGAAAATTCAATAACATAATGGTAAATAATTAAAACTTTAAATAATAAACAAATAATATTTTAGACTTAGTCATATTTTTAAGTTTCACATTTTTTAAGCGCTCATAATTTTTACATACAATATTATTTTCTAAATAAAATAACATCATAAAAACAAGTATTTTTTTATTTTTAACATGCATATAAAGTTGATATAGAGAGAAAATATTTTTTTTTCATATTATTTCAGCTCATTGTGTAATATTCGTCAGATCATTGTGTAATATCATGTTATTGTATCATATTGTTTAGATCATTGTGTCTAATGCTAATTATTGTGTCTGATACTGTGGTTTTCTAAAATAATAATTTTAAATGACACAATGCTAAATACGTATTTATTTACGTTTTACATATCATTGTGTAATCCTGATTAGGTTATTGTGTAATCATCGTCAAGTAGCTCATTGTGTCTAATACTGATCATCGAGTCAAGTGCTAGTCATTGCGTTATTTATTGTGTCTAATGTTGACTATTGTGTAATTCATTGTGTTTTTTTAAATGATGATTTTCAAGTAATACAATGCTAAATAATGTAAACTTTTTTACATTTTCAGTTCATTGTGTAATCCTTATAATGTAATTGTACAATCCTCTTCAATTTAGAAGACTACATGATAACCTGACGAAATTACATGCGTATGTTAAGCTACGAACGTTCAAAAAAAGATGGAACTTGAAAAGGGCGAAAACTATCAACTTTACCATCAATCTAATCTTGACAAAAAAAGCGTCAACATTTTAATTTTTTTTACACTTTCTAATTTTCAAAAACTTTATGTTTGAAACAAAATTAATTACAAAAACTTTTTATTTGTTTATTTAGGTAAAATTAAAGTGTAAATATAGAAACAATATAGGAATTTTTTTTTAACGATAAATGTACGACCCTGCTTCAAAAGATATGTGTTATCTTAATCGGGTGCGCATAGGGCTGCAAATGAACCGAACGAACACGAACAAGGCCTTGTTCGTGTTCGTTCATTAAGAAATAAACATGTTCATGAACTGTTCACGAACACTTACCGAACGAGTTTTCTTGTTCATGTTCGTTCATTAAGGGAATGAACATGTTCATGAACTGTTCACGAACACTTACCGAACGCAATCGAACACAAACAAAATCAAACGAAAACAAACAAATGTTCATGAACATGACGAACACAAAGAAGTCCATGAACACAAACGAATATAAATGATCACATATTTATTTTAGAAATAAAATCAACGTATTCATCACAGAATTTACAAAAATAAATAAACATGTAACATAAATATTCAAAAACACTTGACATACTTGTCATAAAAATAACTAACACAAAAATTAAGAACATAATCCAACATATTAACGAACATAAACAAACACATTATCGAACGTTCACGAACGGACATTAACGAACATAAACGAACACATTATCGAACGTTCACGAACATAAACGAACGAACACGGCTTATGTTCGTGTTCGTTCGTTTAACTAAACGAACGAATTTAAACGAACGAAATTTTCTTGTTCGTGTTCGTTCATTTACTAAACAAACGAACATAAACGAACTTCCCGCCGAACAGTTCACGAACTGTTCGCTGAACGTTCAGTTCGTTTGCAACCCTAGGTGCGCATATTTGTTTTAGTTGAGACCACATCCCTAACCTCCTATGAAAAAAACACACAACTGTAAAAGCTTTATGGCTTAGCCCTAAGTATTTTTACTCAGAGTAAAAGACTTGAACCTAAAACCTTAACATATGTGTTAAGGGTCTCATTTTAACTTAACAAATATAACAATTGATTGACATTTATTTGTAAAGGTATAAGGTGCATGCATTGTATTTGTACAGGTAAACATGTTGAATTGCCTTAGAAAGCGACACCCATGTGATTGCATTTGCGGAGAATAAAAACAAATCATTTCGTCTTCTTATTCAATTCCTTCACTATTTTATTTAATAATGTTTTTAAGATTATTTATCAAACCCGTTACACGCCCACCATTTTAGATTATTTATAAAATAGTTTGAGTTAATTATATGAGAGGTCCTTATGTTTAGACATGTTTTCATTTTCGCTCCCTAATTTGAAAAATTACAAGGTCGATCCACATGTTTGACAAAATATAAATTGATGACAGTTATCTTTTTCTGTTAAGTACTCATAAAATAACTAAAATGCCCTTAGCTATTAAAGAAATTAATAATTTTATATTAATTAATACACCTATGGCCCACCTACACACTTGATAATAAAATAAAAATATATTAAACAAATTAACACATCTTGAATTGTACCCAACCACCACCACCACATCACCATGCCCAACCACCCTAACCAGCCCTACCTATCGCCGGACCACCGCACCCTATTATCAACTTCATCTTCATCATCTACTACCAATCACCATCGTAACCTTAACCCACCTTTCACCATCGTGACTTGAACACACATTTCACGACTGTCACCTCCTCACCTGTACCCACCTTTCACCACCACCAGAAACCAGCCGCCAACCACCACCATCACGTGAACCTCCTGTCATCGTGAGTTGTCTGTTACCGCACAACCACCGGCTACCACTACCGCCGCCCCAAACCCAAACCAAATAGATCAGATCTGAAGTTCAAGGGGGTGATAATGGCTGGTTGTGGCGCGATTAGTGTTGTGGTGGAGTGTTTCAAGCAATGGTGGGGATGTGGTCTAATTGACGGCGGTGGCTGAATGGTTACGATGGTGAAAGGTGTTAAAGATGATGAGCACCTATGGTGGTGTGGCCAGGTTATGGTGTTGGAGCGGCGGTCGGCAGTGTGGCGGGTGGTGCGATTGCCGGAAGCGGCTTGGCAGTACCGGTGATGGAAGTGTTGAAAGGAAATGCCAAAATGTGGTATTTCTTTTGAGTTAATTGCATGTGGCCCCTATTAGATTTTATTTTATTTAATTTTTTTAAACAGCTGTATAATGGGTATTTTTAAAAAGTTAACAGGAAAAGATAACGGCCATCCATGACAGAGACCATGTAGGTTACGTTTTTTTAAAAGTTTGGACCAACCTTGTAATTTTTCTAACCTGGGGACCGAATGTGAAAACAGGCCTAACCACAAGGACCTTTTATGTAATTAACTCAAATAGTTTATTTAAGAATCAAATATTATATCTTGATATATATATATATATATATATATATATATATATATATATATATATATATATATATATATATATATATATATAATAGCTTTAGTAAACCCGTGTATTACACGGGTTGAAAAAATAAAATATTCAATATAATAAGAATTTATTAATTATAAAATGATATTGTAAGATAAGATATTATTGAAATCTTCTTTATTATAAATACAATGAAAATTTTATTTCAAAACAAACATTAAAAAATGCCAATTTAAAAACTTTATTATTATAACTTCTAATTTAAATATTTTTTGTTTATAAAAATTTTACTTTTTAAAACACCAATTTTAAAATATTTTGTATTTTTAAAAAAGTTTGATGTTTTAGAAGAATTTCTTATTTTAAAAAGTTGTTTCTTTAGAAATACTATTAATAAAAAGATCTCTTACTTAATACATAAAAACTATTCTAATCTAAAAAATAAATAATAGTATTAGAAATTAATATGATTATTTAATAACAGAGATAAGCGAAAAAAATTTGATGATGATGAATGTGTGTTTCCATGTGTCCCCCCGTAGTTAGTTTTTTATTAGAGTAAAAAGATTTTTAAATTAATATTTTGTTTATTCTCAACTAAATTTTTAATTATATTGTTTTGAATTCAACATATTTTACAGCTAGATATAATTCAATTAAAAAGATAAAAAAAAAAACTCTATTGATATATTTAAATATTCTAGGTTACACTACAAGAAAACGTGGCTATGGCAACGACAAAAGTCGTCGCGATAGGGTCCAGATGTCGTTGCCATAGGCTATGGCGACGACATGTTGTCGCCACAGGGTCAGTAGTCATAGCCTTGTCGCAATAGCTCAAAAATTGGTCGTCGCAATAGACGCAGTCGCCATAGACCTGTCGCCAAATTCTCGTCGGCATTATTATAAATGATATTTTTTTAGTTTAAATTTAATAAATAAGTACATCCTATGGCGACGACATGTCGTCGCCATAGGGCTAGTAAATATTATTATTTAATATTAAATTATTTAATAAAAATTAATAAATAATTAATTAATTTTACCTATGGCGACGTCGTCTCCATAGGGTATCTGTTTAAAAATTTTATTTTTAAAATTTTGTTTTTTTTCAGGTTTTTTTTTACCTAAAAACCAACCAAGATCCAAATCAAAGACACAGAAATTCAATCTAATATATCAAATACCTAAATGAAAATCAACCAATTTTAGTTAATAACATGCCACACAAAAAGAAAGTATATCTTAAGTTTTTACAACCCAAACAATCAAACTTTTTAATTGTCGTCGTTTTCATCATCTTCACCGCTATCGGGATTATGCTTTTGTCTTTCAAATTGATTCACTCTTTCCTACATTTCTTGTATTTGTCGCTTTAGTGTTTCTATTTCTTCATCCCGATGTGATAATTACCCGCTTGATGGCTCATAACGAGAGATACTTTTTACTTTTCGTTCAACACCTCTCGTATGATCATGTCTTTGTCCTAATGCCAACTCTAAACATTCCATCTCATTAACGGGCGACTCACCCGCCTCCATTTGCATTTGAGCGTATTGATTTTCAATTTTTGCCTGCAATTATAAAGAATTAAAATGAAATGGTATTAAGATTCTTATGAAATTTTAACAGCATAACTATTGTAAAATGGAAAGAAACCATGTTGTTTAATCATAAGCACAATACCATAAAATTCCCAAGTTTCAACATATAAACTAACAACTTCTCAAAACCAACGATTCTCAAATATTGGTAGCATATAGACAATGTTTTTTAAATTTATAAGCACAACCAACATAAAATTCTCAAGTTTTAACATATAAACTAACAACTCATCAAAACCAACAATTCTTAAATATGGATAGCATATAGACCATATTAGGTCAAAATCACCAAACACGATATATTATAAACATATGAACATATGATAATAGCATACTTAACATATTAAACTCACCCAATCTTCTTCTGTCCTCTGGTTGACCCATCCTGAACCTTCACTGTAATGCGCCCTCCTTCACGTTTCGATGTGACTTGGGGTCTTGGTTTGTTGCTCTTATAAACATTAAAAACAATATTCATAATATTTGAAAAGAATTAATAATACATAAGATGTATAATATATGTTTTCTTACCTGAAGATATCGTCTTTGAGCATATGATTGACTACCATGCAGACTTGGATAGAGCTGTTTAGCTCTATTCATTACGCCTTTTTTAGAAAGACGTTTATGTTGTTCACTTGAGAACAACTCAATCACCTACTCCCATGACTCTTGAGTTAGACCTTTTTGGTGGATTATTGACAGCCTGCTCAATATTATCATAGCCTCCTTGATTTAAGAAATGTTGTTTCATGTTATATCTTTTGTCTCTAAAAGCTCGTTGGCAATCCATGCGGATTCCAAGTTGTATACCTTGCCAGTGGTCTGAGCAACGATGAGCTTCTGGATCAAAATATTCTTGTAAAATAAAATAATTAGAAACATATAAAAGTTATGATTATCAAATTACAAATAAAACACTACATAAATTCTCGTCTTCAGAAAATTGAACAAGGATATCTTGAACTTATTAGGAACTTTATCCCAACTGGGATAATGAAAAGGAACGGTGGAAATATAATTGGATAAAGCTCGAACAAATAATTAACTATTTTCTCCAAAGCTTTATACTATTTTCCTGTATGATCAAATTGCACAGGAAGTGATTGGCTGTTGTTTGCAGCCCATTTCTCATATAAATTTAGATTTCTTCCTTTTGATCGTTTTTTAGCTGATGTTATATTGATATAAAAAATTAAAAAGTTATTAACATTTAAAATATATTCAATTAAAAGATATATATTAAAACATTAACTTACATGACTGGCAACTAGAAGGAAGAGTATATCCATGTCCGTGGGGGTCCCGACCCCCACCGTCACCACTGTGTGATCCTGCTACGTGCGAAGACATAACCTGCAATAATCAATCTGTGTTATCACTATAAAGATATTCATGTGACATTTTAATAAGAAATAGAATAAAGTGTTCTTAATACATGCAATCAATCTGAGTTATCACTATAAAGATATTCATCTTCATCTACAAGATCATCATCGCTCTCGTCCTTACTATCATTAATATCTAATGCATCTTCATCTTCT
This sequence comes from Flaveria sonorensis, assembly GCA_025506505.1. Lineage (NCBI taxonomy): Eukaryota > Viridiplantae > Streptophyta > Magnoliopsida > Asterales > Asteraceae > Flaveria > Flaveria sonorensis. The sequence continues at coordinate 495,880 of CM046430.1, forward strand.
TCATCATCATTAATAAATTCTTCCTCATCTGAGAGATATGCATCTTCATTTTCTTCATCATCATTAATAAAATCTTCATCTTGAACAAGTGGAGCAATAGGCAACCAACTTAAGTCTACGACTAATTCACAATTATCATACGTATCTCTCTTATCTTTAATAACTCGTGCACTTGATTCACCAACTTCAAAATTACTATCGACAACCAAGTTATAATCAGATGATTGACTGTCGTGCAATGCATCTATCTCATTAGCATCACTAATACTAGGATGATCCCAAAGCTTTCGATGGTGAACATCTTCCACAACCCTCTAATTACCAGTGGATTTAGAAGGATCTTCAAGATAAAACACTTGTTGAGCTTGTGTTGCTAAAATGCAAGGCTGGTCATCAAACCATTCACGACTAACATTGATAACAACAATGTTATTCTTTTTAATTACAGACCCCTTCCGAGACGTATCAAACAATTTACAATGAACTAGTACAACGTTGTAGCCATTTATATACTTCAACTCGTAGATGTCTTCTAGTTGACCATAAAATCGTGTACCATCTTCTCCTACTGTAACAACACCGCTGTTTTGGGTAGTGCGTCTGATATCACGGCTGTGTACCACAAATCTAACACCATTAACAATACAAGCTATGTAAGAATATGTGCACACAGGGCCATCCAATGCCTTGAGTTCTTTGTCAGGAGAGGTATTGAACTTATTATTAAGCCATGAAGAAAATTTATTTTTTACATTGCTTCCAGGGAATTCAAGTTCAAATTCACTATATGCGAAATATAATATTATATTAGTTTATTATTTTTTAGCTAAAGTGAAACTAATAAGAATAATTTAAACTAAAAAACTTACGATATGTAGCCTTTAAGTTCTTCATAGTTGTTCAGCACAAACCATTAAAATGATTTTTTAGAATTTTCAGTGAGGGAAATGATTTTCTTCTTTGACATTGGTCGACACTATGATGAAAAGACAGAGAAATTCCTCTTTGGAATGCCAGGATCTTCATTCCTATCAGGACGGTTAAATTTGGTTTGAATACCCTCCAGATACATAGAGCAGAATGTCAAAGCTTCATCTGCAACGTAACCCTCTACTATTGATCCTTTGGGCTTGGCTTTGTTTCGAACATAAGCTTTCAGCTTTTTCATGTATCTTTCAAAAGGATACATACATCTCATATATACAGGGCCTCCAAGAATAGCTTCTTCAGGTAAGTGTAGAATTAGATGAACCATAATATCAAAAATGCTGGAGGATATATTAGTTCCAAATTACATAAAATATTAACCGCTTCTTTCTGTGCTTTATACATGTCATCAACATCTAGTGATCGTGCACAAATATTTTTAAATAATGTGCAAAGGTTAATAATTGTTGTTGAAACATTATCAGGTAAACCTACACGAACCCCAATTGGTAGCAAACGTTGCATAAGAATGTAACAATCATGAGACTTTAACCTGATGATATTTGAGTTATTAAGAATCACCTTATTTTTAAAGTTTGATCCAAACCATCAGGTAGTCTCACTCTTTTAATGAATCGACAAAATTTAAATCGATCACTAGGTTTGAAAGAGTAAGAAGCTTATGGCTGCATGACCTTGTTGTTTTTCACCTTAGCCATAAGTCTGATCGTATTCCTAAATTTTTAAAGTCTTCTCTTGCTTTGTGTGTGTCTTTTGATTTTTCATTCATCAACTAGGTACCTAACAAGCTCTCACACACATTTTTCTCGATATGCATAACATCAAGATTATGTTTTAAATCAAGAGATGACCAATAATCCAGCTCAAAGAATATACTTTTTTTTGTCCAATTCAACTCTGACTCATCACGTTTTCTTTTCATGCCACCATGGTTGGGATGTTTACCCGGAACACGATCGGGAATACAGTTAAGTTGTTCTAATATTTTTCAATTAGTTAATGCTTTTGGATGCTTTCTTAATCCATCTGACCGTTAAACAACAAGCTTTCTCTCCATTTATTACTTCTAGGTAAGAATCTTCTGTGACCGGTAAATGATATCTTATTAGTTACACGACACGAAGGTGTGTCCATGTTACACATCGCACATGCAAGATAACCTTAGCCACTCCATCCAGACAAGCTGCTATGAGTTGGATAATCATTAATGGTCCATAATAATGCCGCACGCATCGTGAATACAGTTTCTGTCGAGGCATCTCTTATTTGTACTCCATCATTCCACAACTGCTTCAACTCATCTACCATAGGCCTTAAAAAACATCTATGTCTTTTCCAGGTGATTTAGGACCGGGAATTAGTAGAGTCAACATGAAAGAAGACTCTTTCATACATAGCCAAGGTGGTGTGTTATATGTTGTCAACACCACTAGCCACATACTGTAAGCTTGACTCATGTTAACAAATGGATTAAAGCCATTTGCAGCCAGACCCAAGCGGACATTCCTAAGCTCTTTGGCAAATTCAGAATGTCTCTTATCAAATTCTTGCCATGCCTTCCCATCTACCGGATGACGCATAATAACATCTGTTGAGCGTCCAGTGTGATGCCAAATCATATCTTTTGTTGTGAACCTGGAACTATACCTTCATTTAAGCCGAGGAGTTAATGGAAAGTATCGCAATACTTTTGTGGTATTTTTTTCCTTTTGTGTTTTTATCAACCCATCTACTCTCTTTACAAACCGGATAATTTTGCAATTCTTCATTCTCTTTCCAAAACAAAGCATATGTCACACCCTCAAAATCCGCGAGCGGGGTTTTACCGCGAGGCACGTGACATACCAGGATCTCAGTTATTAGTTACCAAGAACGACTCTATATGATTAACAAACAAAACCAGAGTTAACATTTAAAATACTGCAGAAGCGTTTTTAAAACTAGAAAACTCAAAACAAGTAGTATGTAAAGAGAATGCGCAAAACATACGCGCCCCAAACACAAATGTTTAATAGGAATATAAACCCGAATGTGTAAACAAACAATGTAGACAACTCAACGATGCTGATGTGCGTGCTCCTAGGCAACTGGCAACCTTAACCTGAGAATAGCATACTAAACAAGTCAACACATGGTTGGTGAGTTCAAGAGTTGCGTTAAAATATAAACCAATCAACAGTTTCCAGAGCATAAGTAGTGTATTGCAATAGATAGCTAGTCTATTAACATAAAAATATTAATCATAGTGATTTCGCGATCGAAGCTGACTGTGTTACGTTTGTTGCCTCCCGTCACGACTTACCAGATCGTGACGAATATGTGTTAGGACAAAATTGCACCCGTTTGACCTCGAGTCGCACAGGTGGGGCTCGTCAGACCCAGTAGTACTACCCAAGATTTCCCCGCTATTCAATATTAACAATCCGAAAGTGTGAGGACTTTCCATGGTAAATAGCACTATATCAATATTATACACAATCATATATAAAAGCGTTTATGATCAACAGTATGCTATCTCCCCCAAAAGAGATGATGTAAAATGAGTGGGGCAAGAACTCACCTGATGCGCGCAAGAATTAACCTAGAGCTTAACTTGAAAGAAAAAGACAACCTTCAAAGGTCACCTAGAACACAAGAGTACATAAGTACGTGTATACAAAATCAACACGAAACCCTAAGTGCTCTACAAACCAAGGAACTCAAGGTTTAAGAAAGACAAGACACATTTGACCCAGTTGACCCGTTTGACCCGTTGGTGACATTATAGGTGATAATTCGTTAATACTAACACAACAGTATGACATACATGATCAACATACAACTTGATTACATATAGCACATCATTAACCACATGTACTACCTAGATCATCATACAACCAATTGTCATACAAGTCATGCGAATCACAACAGGCCAAAACAGGTAACAAACCAAATCAACATTCATATAACCTAAGCAACACATTTAATCACCTTAGAAACCATCCATGAACACACTAGCATGATCCTAATATCCCAAACATGCTCAAATCATCCAATTCAAGGATTTGCACAATTAAAGTTTCCCTTTTGGGAAAGTTCATCCCAAATTCATCAAACTCACGCTACATTCATGAATTCATCAATTATATACCAATTCAAGTCCATGACAACATCTAAACATGATCAACAACACTTAATCATCATGATTCATCAACCTTCAACACCAAAAGTTACTATTTTTAGCAATGTATGAACTATAACACATCTTCTTGATTTTCAATTGTTCATAACATCAACTTAGCATCTAATCATCATCACAAACACATCCATAACATTCATACATCATCCAATCATCAATTCATGCAAAATAAAGTTACTATTATTAGTAACCTATGAACCATAAATCAAAATCGAAGCTTTCTTGCAAAATCGACGTTAACTAGCATCAATCTAACTACTAACATAATAACATCAACAAACAACCAAAAATCGACCTTCAATTGCAATATTCGAACTAGGGTTTCGGCCTTAATGTAAATCCCATAAAAACTCGTAAAAATCCAACCTTTATTGCATACTTGACGTTAATTAACATGTAATCTATCTAACAAACACATTAACATCAATAAACAACATGTAATCGACCATCAATTGCAAAATTCGCATGGAACTTTCGGCCAATCATGAACAATCATCAAATCATACAAAAATCTAACCTTTAAACGTGTAATGGCTTGCAATTGATGATTCTAACTTGTTGTGATGCTTGAAATCGATCAAATCCGTGGCTTTGTTGGTGTTCTTGGCCGAAATCGCAAAGGGAGAGGGAGAGGGGATGAAGTCGCGGCCGTAGGTGGTTAGGGTTTGGGATTTTTGGTTTTTGATTAAATTTTATTAATGATAATTACCCTTTTAACCCTTATAATTTGTATTTTATAAAGATTAGGCTTTTGAATAGTTTTTAAATAGTTTTTAACTACTAAACACAATTATTATTAATCACAAATAACAATCATGCATAATTCCCATTTATCACAAAACACACGAAATAAATATGCACGTTTTCACGTTACGCGATAAAATTACAGTTAACATCTAAATCACATAAGCATAACTTAATAATCACATTGTTAACTTAGTTATCATCAATTTAACATTACTGATTACTGTTAAGTCACCAACGTTCAACGACAACTAGTGTGTGCTCCCGACACGTGTATGCAAGACTTAACGGAACAAACGGAGTTTGGTAACGGAAAATTACCGGATGTCACATTATCCCCATGTTGAAAGAATTTTCGTCCCGAAAATTGCGTTACATGGTGAGTGTTCCATCACTGGTCTACTGCATTGGAACAAGGAAATCGAAATCGTGTGAGTTTTGGATGAGTTGTCACATCATCCCCATGTTGAAAGAAATTTCGTCCCGAAATTTAATCAATACCTTCGCCGGCTGGCATCGTCCTTTCAAATAGCTGAGGATACTTAAGCTTCATTTGATCTTCACGTTCCCACGTGAATTCTGGTCCACGTCTCGAGTTCCAACGAACTTTGACGATGGGTATCTTGCTTTGCTTAAGCGTTTTCACCTCACGATCCATCACTTCGACAGGTTCCTCAATGAAACGTAATTGTTCATCTACTTGAACTTCTTCCAGTGGTACGACCATCGTTTCATCCGTTAAACATTTCTTTAGGTTTGAAACATGGAATACATCATGGATTCCACTCAATGAATCAGGTAAGGCTAGTCGATAAGCCACTGGACCAATTCTTTCCACTATCTCAAATGGTCCAACGTATCTCGGATTTAGCTTTCCTCGCTTACCAAACCGAACTACGCCTTTCCACGGTGAGACTTTCAACAAAACTTTGTCACCTGTCTGAAATTACAAAGGTTTTCGTCGTTTGTCAGCATAGCTTTTCTGTCTGTCTCGCGCTGCGGCCATGCGGTTTCTTATCTGAACAATCTTCTCAGTTGTCTCGTGTACTAACTCGGGACCCGTTAATTGACTATCACCAATTTCAGCCCAGCAAACTGGTGATCTACACTTTCTCCCATATAAAGCTTCAAATGGTGCCGCCTTTATACTAGTGTGATAACTGTTGTTGTAAGAAAATTCCACCAATGGTAGGTGAACTTCCCAGTTATTCCCGAAGTCAATCACACAAGCACGTAACATGTCCTCCAAAGTCTGTATAGTACGCTCGCTTTGACCATCAGTCTGTGGATGATAAGCAGTACTCATATCCAATCGTGTACCTAGAGCTTTCTGCAACGACTGCCAGAAGTGTGATGTGAAATGAGAATCGCGATCAGAAATAACTGAGATCGGTACTCCATGCCTCGAAACGATCTCCTTCAGATAAAGTCGGGTTAACTTCTCCATCTTATCTGTTTCCTTTATCGCTAGGAAATGAGCAGATTTTGTTAATCGATCCACGATAACCCATATTGTATCACAACCCGTAGAAGTGCGAGGTAACTTAGTAATAAAATCCATTGATATTTGATCCCACTTCCACATAGGGATCTCGGGTTGTTGTAGTAGTCCAGATGGTTTCTGATACTCCACTTTAACCTTCGAGCAGGTCAACACTTACTCACATAAGTAGCTACATCTGCTTTCATGTTAGGCCACCAATAGTGCGCCTTCAAATCGTGGTACATCTTGTCAGATCCAGGATGTATAGAATACTTGGACTTGTGAGCCTCAATCATGACCAAGTCTCTCAGATTTCCGTGTAGAGGTACCCATAGCCTATCCATGAAGTAACGAATTCCATCCGCTTTTACTTCCAATTGTTTTTCCATACCCCTTAACGATTCAGACCCAATGTTTTCTATTTTCAAAGCTTCTGTTTGAGCCTCTCGGATTTGTTCAGGTAATTGCGTACTAATCGTTAGTTGCAGAGCTCGCACACGTCGAGGTTTAGCAGTCTCTTTTCTACTCAGCGCATCAGCAACTACATTTGCTTTCCCTGGGTGGTACTTAATAGCACAATCATAGTCGTTTAATAATTCCACCCAGCGTCTTTGTCTCATGTTCAACTCCTTTTGCTCAAAGATGTGCTGAAGACTCTTGTGATCGGTGTAGATGGTGCATTTGGTACCGTACAAGTAATGTCTCCAGATCTTTAAGGCAAAAACTACCGCACCCAGTTCCAAGTCATGGGTGGTATAGTTCTTCTCATGAATCTTCAATTGTCTAGAGGCGTAAGCTATCACTTTATCCCGCTGCATCAGGACGCATCCAAGTCCTTGAATAGAAGCGTCGCAGTAGACTACGAAGTCATCGCTACCATCCGGTAACGCTAATATTGGTGCGCTACACAATTTATGTTTCAGCAACTGAAAAGCAGATTCCTGACTCTCACCCCATTTGTACGTCGTTCCCTTGTGAGTCAAGGCTGTGAGAGGTTGTGCAATCTTAGAGAATCCTTCAATGAATCGTCGATAATATCCCGCTAATCCAAGGAATTGTCGTATCTCACTTGGTGTCTTAGGAACAGACCAATTCTTTATCGCTTCTATCTTAGCAGGATCAACATGTATTCCCTTCTCGTTGACAATATGACCTAAGAATTGTACCTCACGTATCCAGAAATCACACTTAGAAAACTTTGCGTACAGTTGTTCCTTTCTAAGTAATTCCAAGATTAAACGTAAGTGCTTCTCATGTTCTTCCTCGGTCCTTGAGTATATCAGTATGTCATCAATAAAGACGATAAAAACTGATCAAGATAGGGTTTGCACACGCGATTCATGAGGTCCATGAATACTGCTGGTGCATTCGTCAACCCAAATGGCATGACCAAAAATTCATAATGACCATATCGTGTACGGAAAGCAGTTTTCGAGATGTCCTCTTCCCGAACTCTCAGCTGATGATACCCAGACCTCAGATCAATCTTAGAGTAATAGCTTGATCCTTGCAGTTGATCAAACAAATCATCGATACGAGGTAAGGGATATCTATTCTTGATAGTAACCTTGTTCAGTTCCCTATAGTCAATGCACATTCGAAATGTACCATCCTTCTTCTTCACAAATAGAACTGGCGCTCCCCAGGGCGACGAACTCGGTCGGATGAACCCTTTATCCAACAACTCTTGTAGTTGGGCAGATAATTCCTGCAGTTCGTTCAGAGCTAACCGGTACGGTGCTCTCGCAATTGGAGCGGCTCCTGGAGTCAACTCAATCTGGAATTCAACTTGACGATGAGGTGGTAATCCAGGAAGGTCTTCCGGAAACACCTCGAGAAACTCACGAACTACGGGGATATCCTCTATCTTCTTTTCCTCGATCTGTTTATCTGTGACGAGTGCCAATATGCCAGTCGACCCTTTCGTAACAACTTCTGTGCTTTCATAAACGAGATGATGCCTATCACCGCACCACTCCTATCACCTCTGACCGTAAGGACTTCTTCACCAAGGGGAATCCGTATGATCTTCTCGTGGCATATGACTTCTGCTTGTTTATCGGAAAGCCAATCCATGCCTACTACCACATCAAAGCTTCCTAACGTAACAGGCATGAGATCTATGGTGAATATATGACCAGCAAGCTCTATCTTGCAGTCTCTAAGAATATGCGTTACGTGAATCTGTGTACCGTCAGCTAACTCTACGGTGTATTTAGATTCTAAGGCTGAGGGCATATCACTTAAAAGACTACAGAACCTAGTGGACACGAAACTTCTATCGGCTCCGGTATCGAATAATACAGTAGCAAAACAACCATTAACCGAAAATTTACCAGTTACTGTTGTAGGATCGTTTAGAGCCTCACCTGAGCCAATGACGAAGGCTCTTCCTTTGGCTCCATTGTTGTTATTGCCTCCATTGTTGTTGCCATTACCATTGTTGTTGTTATTGTTGTTGCCATTGTTATTATTGTTGTTGTTCCCATTGTTGTTGTTACCATTACCATTCCTCTTAAGCTAGGGACAGTTGCGTTTGTAATGGCCTTCTTTCCCGCATTCAAAACAACCTTTCGGAGTTTCTTGTGATTGTTGTGGCTTTCTCATCAGTTCACCCCGACAGTCTTTGGCTGCGTGACCAATCTTCCCACAACGTTGACACTTGAAGTTATCACACCGACCCACATGGTGGTAGTTACACCGGTTGCACTTCGGAGTCTTCCACCATACCCGCCGGGTCCTTGATTTGAGTGCGCCTGGTTGAAGCTTCGGTTGTTATCGAACTTCCGTGCTGTTGCTGACTTTGCTGCTGTTGTTGAGGTTGAGATTGGCTACTGGATGACGATCCCTTGTTGCTTGAACCATCCCACTTGCGTTTCTGGTCGGGCACGCTTGCCACCGCACCCCGTTTAGGTAACCGACCTTGCTCAACTGCCTGGTCAGTCAGCCTGTGGGCTGTTCGGATAGCTTGTTGTATGGTAGTGGGGTTAGAAGCAGTTACCATACTTTGAATTTCAGGCACCAATCCCCGTATATAATGCTCCACCCTCTTGTGCATTTCATTCACCATCCCTGGGCATAAAGTGGCTAACTCATGAGTACGAGTCGTGTAGGCTTCAATTTCTGAGCCTTGCATTTTGAGTTGCCAGAACTCAATCTCCAGATTCTGCACTTCATTCCGGGGGCAATATTCTTCAGTCATGATTTCTTTGAATTCCTCCCAAGGTAGTTCATTGGCCATGGCTTGACCCAGCATTTGTACCTGAGCATTCCACCAGGAAAGTGCTGCGCCTTCCAATGTCCCGGTGGCATACTTCACCTGATCAGCAGGCGGGCAGTTGCCTTTCGCAAAGACAGACTCTGTCTTCTCAAACCACCTTACAAGCCCTACAGCTCCTTCCATCCCGCTGTAGGTATGGGGTTTACAGTCCATGAAGGACTTGTAGGTACATGGTGGTGGTCCTGTTTTGACAACCCAAACATTAGTCAGATATCCTAGACAAATAACTAGGATAATCAGTTTAACCTCTTGTTATCATTTACCTGCTGGTTGTCCCGGTTGGGCAGCAGCCACTGCCGCCTGAACATGTTCGTTAATTAATGCCGCCAATTCCGCAGGCGTCATGTTTATGGCTCCGGCTCCACGGCCTCCGGCGCCACGTCCACGACCACGCCCACGTCCTCGTCCACGTGCGTCCATATTTCACTTTAAAATTCACAATTACAATAATGAGTAACATCCAACACATTAATCTCATCAAGGTACAGTAAACAATAAGAAATAATGCATTCACCACAACCACAACATTTATAACAGAAATAATAATCAAAGATAAATAATTTGCAATTGAGTCACAAAATATTCCATCAATGTCAAAATTTAAGTTTGTCAGTTGGGTGGGAAACAACTCTTCCCACATAGGTTTCAAAGAAAAGAAACACTACATAGTCTAAGTCATTTAAAAGGTAGGATCAGTCCAGTACATCAGATCCGTCACTGTCCTCATCCATCTCTACTGGTTCTTCTTCGGGGGCTTCCTCGGGTTCTTCTTCTGGGTCTTCCTCATCAGGGTCCACCAAGGTGCAGAGGCTTTAGCAATCTGGAGTGTTGCTAGCTGTGCCTCTAACTCAGCAAACCTATTATCGATCTCCATATTATGGTGCTCCTGTGCGTCCATGCGCTCACTAAGTGCTACCACGTTGCCTGCCAGAGTATGATGTCCACCAATGGCCATCGAAAGTCGCTCCTGAAGCGTATCTACCTGGAAACGCAGCTGACGCATCTCAGATCGTAATGCAGAGTTCTCATCAGTGAGTCCTCTAATTCGCTGTCGCTCTGTGTCCAGTGTGGCTACTAGGGCTGCAAATGCCTGTTCCAGAGGAATGCTCAAAGTAGGGAGTGTAGGCAAAGTAGAGGCGGTTGATGACCTAGTCCTAGGTCGTGTAGGTGCTACAGGTGGTACGCGTTCTCTATAAGTCATACGGTTTATGTAAGTGGGGTAGAAATCCCAGTTATGCGGAGGATCGAGCTCAGGAGGTATGAAAGGCTGATCCCAGTCTATCTCGCTAGGAGGATAAGGATGTCGTGGCCAGTTAAATCCCCTATCAGGTACGGGGGAAGTAGGAGGTGACTCAGATCGTGCAGGTCTCTTGCCTAAATTCCTGGACGACGATGCCATGCTGCGAAGTACGTGTTGCGTATGCCAATGAGTATACAGTAAGGAGAGTAAGCGATAAGTAACTAACAACTGTGCGGTTATAGTCTAGTGTGTGTATGCAACCTAGTTCCCTATAACCAATGGCTCTGATACCAATCTGTCACACCCTCAAAATCCGCGAGCGGGGTTTTACCGCGAGGCGCGTGACATACCAGGATCTCAGTCATTAGTTACCAAGAACGACTCTATATGATTAACAAACAAAACCAGAGTTAACGTTTAAAATACTGCGGAAGTGTTTTAAAACTAGAAAACTCAAAACAAGTAGTATGTAAAGAGAATGCGCAAAACATACGCGCCCCAAACACAAATGTTTAATAGGAATATAAACCCGAATGTGTAAACAAACAATGTAGACAACTCAACGATGCTGATGTGCGTGCTCCTAGGCAACTGGCAACCTTAACCTGAGAATAGCATACTAAACAAGTCAACACATGGTGGTGAGTTCAAGAGTTGCGTTAAAATATAAACCAATCAACAGTTTCCAGAGCATAAGTAGGTATTGCAATAGATAGCTAGTCTATTAACATAAAAATATTAATCATAGTGATTTCGCGATCGAAGTGACTGTGTTACGTTTGTTGCCTCCCGTCACGACTTACCAGATCGTGACGAATATGTGTTAGGACAAAATTGCACCCGTTTGACCTCGAGTCGCACAGGTGGGGCTCGTCAGACCCAGTAGTACTACCCAAGATTTCCCCGCTATTCAATATTAACAATCCGAAAGTGTGAGGACTTTCCATGGTAAACAGCACTATATCAATATTATACACACTCATATATAAAAGCGTTTATGATCAACAATATGCTATCTCCCCCAAAAGAGATGATGTAAAATGAGTGGGGCAAGAACTCACCTGATGCGCGCAAGAATTAACCTAGAGCTTAACTTGAAAGAAAAAGACAACCTTCAAAGGTCACCTAGAACACAAGAGTACATAAGTACGTGTATACAAAATCAACACGAAACCCTAAGTGCTCTACAACCAAGGAACTCAAGGTTTAAGAAAGACAAGACACATTTGACCCAGTTGACCCGTTTGACCCGTTGGTGACATTATAGGTGATAATTCGTTAATACTAACACAACAGTATGACATACATGATCAACATACAACTTGATTACATATAGCACATCATTAACCACATGTACTACCTAGATCATCATACAACCAATTGTCATACAAGTCATGCGAATCACAACAGGCAAAAACAGGTAACAAACCAAATCAACATTCATATAACCTAAACAACACATTTAATCACCTTAGAAACCATCCATGAACACACTAGCATGATCCTAATATCCCAAACATGCTCAAATCATCCAATTCAAGGATTTGCACAATTAAAGTTTCCCTTTTGGGAAAGTTCATCCCAAATTCATCAAACTCACGCTACATTCATGAATTCATCAATATATACCAATTCAAGTCCATGACAACATCTAAACATGATCAACAACACTTAATCATCATGATTCATCAACCTTCAACACCAAAAGTTACTATTTTAGCAATGTATGAACTATAACACATCTTCTTGATTTTCAATTGTTCATAACATCAACTTAGCATCTAATCATCATCACAAAACATCCATAACATTCATACATCATCCAATCATCAATTCATGCAAAATAAAGTTACTATTATTAGTAACCTATGAACCATAAATCAAAATCGAAGCTTTCTTGCAAAATCGACGTTAACTAGCATCAATCTAACCTAACTAACATAATAACATCAACAAACAACCAAAAATCGACCTTCAATTGCAATATTCGAACTAGGGTTTCGGCCTTAATGTAAATCCCATAAAAACTCGTAAAAATCCAACATTTATTGCATACTTGACGTAATTAACATGTAATCTATCTAACAAACACATTAACATCAATAAACAACATGTAATCGACCATCAATTGCAAAATTCGCATGGAACTTTCGGCCAATCATGAACAATCATCAAATCATACAAAATCTAACCTTTAAACGTGTAATGGCTTGCAATTGATGATTCTAACTTGTTGTGATGCTTGAAATCGATCAAATCCGTGGCTTTTTGTGTGTTCTTGGCCGAAATCGCAAAGGGAGAGGGAGAGAGGGATGAAGTCGCGGCCGTAGGTGGTTAGGGTTTGGGATTTTTGGTTTTTGATTAAATTTTATTAATGATAATTACCCTTTTAACCTTATAATTTGTATTTTATAAAGATAGGCTTTTTGAATAGTTTTTAAATAGTTTTTAACTACTAAACACAATTATTATTAATCACAAATAACAATCATGCATAATTCCCATTTATCACAAAACACACGAAATAAATATGCACGTTTTCACGTTACGCGATAAAATTACAGTTAACATCTAAATCACATAAGCATAACTTAATAATCACATTGTTAACTTAGTTATCATCAATTTAACATTACTGATTACTGTTAAGTCACCAACGTTCAACGACAACTAGTGTGTGCTCCCGACAGTGTATGCAAGACTTAACGGAACAAACGGAGTTTGGTAACGGAAAATTACCGGATGTCACAGCATAAATTTATGCAAGCATGGATGGGTTCATATCCTAACCCAATCTTTTTCAGCTTCTTCTTCGCTTCATAGTGTGAGGATGGAATGTGATTTCTTTTGGGAATGCAACCTTTAAAAAATCTAAAAAGGATCAAACAAACTATTTGTCCACTGTGTGATTACTTTAATGCATCAGTTTTGCTATAAAGTTTAAAGAAGACATCCAATTACAACCGGGGTATAACTCAGTGTTGAACTCATTATAGAGTTCATCAAATTCCGAGTCTAAACTATTTCCATCCTCATCTATGTTTCTTCATTCTCTGTGATAACATCTTCGATTGCATCAAACATCTCATTATTTGATGTATTACTTGCTGAAGTACGTGTTATTTTAGCAAATTGTTTTGCTGCATCAGAAGAATTAGAGACCTCACCATGATAAACCCATTTCGTATAATGTTGAGCAAAGCCACGATCATGTATGTGAGCATTAATAGTTTTTAAATCCTGTCGAAAAGCATTGACACAATCTCGACACGGCATTTTGTTTTGCCATCACTGTCGACAATTCTTAGCATACTCCATAAAGTTCTTAAGACCTTTTAAGAAAACCCGAGACGTTTGATTTTTTATTTTAATCCAACTTTAATCAATTGTCATAACTGTTTCAAACATGAACATTATCATTCAATCAAAAGAATTCAATTATACATTATTACATATAAATCTAACAACCTACAACTAAATTCTACCAAAACAATACGATTAAACAATACATTTTATCTTTGTAACAACATCCTCATTAACCAAAACAATTCAATTAAGCTTTATATCTTAACCTATAACATTATCATTCAACCAAAACAATCCAATTATACTTTTTATCATATAAATCTAACAACCTACAACTACATTCTACCAAAACAACCAAACATTATCTTATAAATCTAACAACCACAACATCATTCAAGCAAAACAATCCAATTATACTTTTTATCATATAAATCTAACAACCTACAACTACATTCTACCAAAACAACCAAACATTATCTTATAAATCTAACAACAACAACATTATTGAGCCAAACATTATCATTCAACCAAAAACAATCCAATTATACTTTTTATCATATAAATCTAAACAACCTACAACTACATTCTACCAAAACAACCAAACATTATCTTATAAATCTAGAAAACAACAACATCATTCAACCAAACATTATCATTCAACCAAAACAATCCAATTATACTTTTTATCATATAAATCTAACAACCTACAACTACATTCTACCAAAACAACCAAACATTACCTTATAAATCTAACAAACAACAACATCATTCAACCAAATCTAACAACCTACAACTTAATTCTACCAAAACAACCAAACATTAAACATTCCATCCAACACCAACAAAATTGTATCATCAAAAGTATAAAAACAAAAATGTTAAATACTTTAAACAAATATATATTCAAACCTTAAAAGTTTTAACAATGTTAGTGGCTGGAACCCTAAAACATTGTGTGGACTGCAAATCTTGGTGTTGGTGGCTGATACGGCGGCGGTGGTGGTCGATTTGAAGGCAAAAGCAGTGAGTGACGAAGGAGGTGGTGCGATGATGGTGGTGGGTAGCTTCAATTGGGGTGGGAGGGCAACGAGACAAACGCGGAGGTGCCATGGTGGTGGTGGACGGCTTCAACTTGAAGGAGACGAAGCTGTGGTGCGATTGGGTGATTAGGGCTGGAAACTGGGTATTGTGGGTGAAAGATACGAAGCTGATCGTTTTTGTACGGTGGATATTCGTTTTTGTATGGTGGATATTCGCCTTGACCCTATCGCGACGGCAAGTCGTCGCCATAGGGTCTTTTAAATTATTTTATTATTTTTTGGCAAATAATTGGGTAGGGTTACGCGCAGGACCTGAAAACCCTAAGGCGGCGTGCATTATTATTATGATTGTTGTTTTTGTTATTTATTATTATTATTGTATATTATTATATTATATTATATTATATTATATATTATATTATATCTTATAGTATTATTTATATTATATTATTATTATATTATATTATATTATATTATATTATATTATATTATATTATATATATTATATTATATTATATTATTATATACACATAGAAGGCAGGACCTTTTATGGGAAAAGAGGAGAAAACCATAAAGCTCAGACGAGAGTAGAAGATCAAGAGAAACGATGAAACGTTGGTGATTTTACACAGCCGTTGTCCAGGATGCTAATATGTGGTCAGTAAATGTCAGACCCAAACGCCCCACTCCTTCTTGGCTTTTTGGCTTAAACGGGTCCCCAAGCGGTCGACCGCCCACATTAACATCTTAGATGGGT
The DNA here is from genome assembly GCA_025506505.1 of Flaveria sonorensis. Lineage (NCBI taxonomy): Eukaryota > Viridiplantae > Streptophyta > Magnoliopsida > Asterales > Asteraceae > Flaveria > Flaveria sonorensis. The sequence goes on from CM046430.1 coordinate 511,856, forward strand.
TGTAACCCTACCCAAGATTCCTCTTAATTTTTACCTTCATCTGGGTTTTAAGATCTCTTTTTTATTATGAGAATCTGTTGAGCATGATGATGTTCCAACACTTAGAGGTTTAGCCTCTAAGTGAGGCGATCATACACAAATATAAGTATAGAAAATTACTAGAAATTAGAACTTGATTCTTCAAACTTTAAAACTACAGGAGATTCTAACTGAGTTTATTCTTAATTCATCGATTTTATTATCTGATTCTACAAATATAATTAAACAAAATTTATTCTGATTCGGTTAGTTCCGGATCTACTCTAATTCCTCGAACTATATTATCTGAGTTTATTCTTAATTCATCTATTTTTCTTTCAGGAAATTCTTCCTTAATTCTAGATGTTGATGCCCTAGAAGGACTTCTAACTGTGTAATCTACAGGAGAAATATAGTAGTGTGATGACACCGATTTGGACAGAGAGGGTTCTATTTTATTTTATTATTTTTAATTGTATTTGAACTGACCCTCATTAGTTTGTGAAATATTTATTGGATTATTATCCACGTATTGTTGAGATGGGCTTGCTTTATCTAAAACCCAATTTTCTGGAAAATTAATTTCTTCTCATTTAATTTTTCTTTCTGGTTGTAATATTAGCTTTGCTAAAATTAGTTTCTATAAGAATAGTTTCATTTAACGGTTTATCTACCATTTTACGGTGAGGATTAAGCGTAAATAAAGGCTTATAATAAGTTCTATAACAGATACATATTACCTCTGATCCTGGCACATAATTGTAGCCATGCGTTTTAACATTCAAAGTTAAAGCATCTAAAATATTGACATCAGACAAAGATAATTGCAAATTAGGATAAACATTAAAATATACTGGGCCATGGGCCAGACTGGATTGAATAATTCTTATAAGGGATTGTTTACAATTTAAGTTTTTAGCATCTCTAAGAGCTGCTACAAAGCTTTCTGGTAAGCCTTCTAAAGTTAGAGGCTTAAATGCAATTTGCACAAGGCCGATATGAATAAATTTATATTCTTTTTATATTTCTGTAAATCTTCTTTTGATAATAATTTTATTATCATTTCATCTGTGTTTAAGGAAAATGTTTCCTCAGTTGTTTTAACAACTTGTTTTAATTCCAATTTTTCAAAGGTTTCTAATTTATAAATTAGTTTGTAATCAATCTTAGAATAGTTCATTTATTTAATAAATCTAAATTGCGAGGAATATCATATTCTTCCTCCATACTGTTTTTAACAGTATCATCTGATTTTAAAATATTCATATTTGAATATCAGATTTAAGTGTTGAAACATACACTCATACTTCAACAGAATTACCATGGCTCTGATACCATAGAAAGCAGGACCTTTTATGGAAAAAGAGAAGAAAACCATAAAGCTCAGACGAGGGTAGAAGATCAAGAGAAACGATGGAACGTTGGTGATTTACACAGCCGTTGTCCAGGATGCTAATATGTGTTATATTATATTATATTATACTATATTATTATATATTATATTATATTATATTATATTATATTATATTATATTATTTATATTATTATTATATTATATTATATTATATATTATTATTATTGTTATTATTATTATACTATTATTATTATATTCTTATATTATTATTATTAATGTATTATTATTCTTATTATATTATTATTATTTTATTATTATTATTATTATTATTATTAATAATATATTATTTTATTGTTATTATTATATTATTGTTATTTTTACTATTTTTATACCAGTTTATCTATAAGTTTTATACATGAGTTTAGGCAAAGCATGATCAATGAGTTTTAAAATGACCTATATAGAAAACTTACAAAACATCCTTCGACTAGATGTGATACAAAGATCAGATAGAATGTGTCTAAAGCAAAGTATGCTCAGATTTACCAAGTTTAGGATGGCATCATGCGAAGCTGCTATAAGTATAACACTAATGAATACCAACAAGTTTCAAATGGATGATGGTGGGGCTCTAGCTGAGGCATATAAATTTAGAAGTCTGTTAAGGAGACTTATAGATTTAACACACACACGACCGGTGCATTTTCATTAAGTATGGTGTCATGTTTTATGCCGAAACCGCCATTATTTCATCTTGAAATTACAAAAAAGATTCTGAGATATACTACAAGTACTGTTTGGCATGGTTTGTTGTACAGCAGAATGAACAAGAACACTACAAACAATGATTAAACACCTAATTATTATAACATACAATGATTAAACACCATTGATCATAATTGAATCATTAGTAACATTTAATGTACGTAATCTACGTTAATCATCATAACCGAACAAATTTGACATTGTTTTACACTCATTGATGATGATTAGAACAAAAAAACTTAACTTATAGTTAATAAGTATAGTTTTTCCGTAATTTACTCCGATCACTAGAATAGGATGATATTTAACCTAAACGTGTGTAATTGACACCAAATACCACAATCGAACAAATTTGACACTAATTTTACACTATATGTTTATAATTATAATTAATAAATACAATATCTATTATATATAATTGTTACTTATAATAATTATAATAATTATAGTTAATAATAATAAATTTAATAATAACACCAAAATAATAAAAATAATAATATTAATAATACAACCTATGGTGATAACATGTCGTAGCCATAGAGTTTATGAAACACGGGAACTTTTCCCTCCTAACAAAAAATTTAAGAATAATATGTTGTCGTCATATGGTAGATAAAAAAATTAAAAATCAATAATTGTAAAAGTAAATCTGTGGCTACTACCGTTACAGACGACAAAACGTCGTCGCGATAGAGTTGACCTACGGCGACGATTTATCGTCGCTATTGGCCTTTTATAGCCAAAAGTTCTTGGACTCTATGGCGACGACTTGTCGTTGCGATAGGTAGCCTATAGCAACAACAATTTGTCGTCGCCATAGGTCTTGTCGTCATAGGCCTGTTTTCTTGTAATGCTAGTATAGGATTAAGACAATAATTTTAATTTTACACAAGTAAACTGTATACATTATGCAAATAGGCATTCTTAGATTTATAAATTATAAATATGAATTTTTATTTTTTATTGTTATAATATCTAATATGTACCTTAATCATAAAATATATCTAGACATTTATGAATTTTATCGTTTTTATATTTTCAACCTGTGTAAATCACCCAGGTTGGGGTCCATAAGCAGTGACAATTGCCCTACATGGATTTCTAACTTAGTATCATATATATATACAAACTCAAAACATAATATATATATATATATATATATATATATATATATATATATATATATATATATATTGCTACAAACTAGTTAATATATGTATCATACTAAGCTGTAGCCTCGTGTAATACATGGCATAGATAAAAGAGTATTAAATATTTATCAGTCTAGAGCTAGAAACTATAAATTTGATACGAGATATGATTGAAATTAAAATCAGTAAGTAGTCTAATTAATATAATATTTTTATTATCTTTAAAACTTTCATATTATAAACTTTTTTTCAAACATTTCGTTTTAAAAATATTAAAATATTTCATTCTAGAAAAACTGTTTTGAAAAATGTCATTTTTTTTGTAAAATTCCTATTTATTTAAAACTATGGTTTTTAATTTTTCTTGTTTCATAAATAATATTTCATGTCTTAATAAACATTTCTGTGAAAATTCATTCTTTATAAATATCTTGTTTAAATTCTGATTTTAATTAGTTTCTAATTTTTCATGTTTTATAAAAACTGGTTTATTATATAACTTTTTTTCTTTCTAAAGATAGGTTTAAAAATATTTTATATTTTAAAAGGGTTTGTTTTTTTTAAAAGTCCATATTTTCTTAGATTTGGTCTTATAAATATATTTTTAAATAATATTGATTTTAAAAAATTGGAGTTTTAAAATTAGAGACAGAAATTTATATATTTAAAGTTTATGTTAGATATATATGATATTATTAGTTTTAGGGATATATACGAAATTCTTTGAATTGAGTACATGTATTAAAGTTAAACGGAGAAAATGTGAAACCTTTTATTTTTTACTAGCTTTAGTAAATCCGTATATTACACGGGTTGAATAAATAAAATATTAATATAATAAAATTGATTAATAAAACAGTGATATCAACTTTTTAAAATTTTGTTTTTTAATTTTTTTCCAAAAAGAAATTAAACATTTTGTTCTAAAACAAACCGTATAAAAATTTTATTTTTATAAATTTTCTTATTATAACTCCAAATTTAATTATTTTTTATTTTAAAAATTTGTATTTTTAAAAATACCAATTCTAAAATATTTCGTATTTTAAAAAAGTTTTATGCTTTAGAAAAAGTGTTATTTATAAAAATTTGTTTTTTAAAAATAAAATTAATAAATAGATCTCTTTTTAATTTATTAAATGTAAAAGAATGTTAAATATATTACTAGTAATTAAGTTAATTATTTAAGAGAAGAGAGAGGCGGGAAATTTTTTTTAAGAATGATTATGATGCTGTCACGTGACATCTCAGGTTACTCTTTTATTAGAGTAATCGCTATTATTCTCCATCTATTTATTCTCACAATTAAACAAAAGCAAATAAGCCCATCGAGATGCTTGTTAATTTTGTAGAAACACTTGCAATTCAAATAAATTAATATTTCCAAAATTGAACGGATTGTATTTATATCCAGTAGTACATACTTTTTTTTATTCAGTTAATTACATGCCATACAAAATGAATCCTAAAATACAATTATAATATAGCCAAAATCAATTTAATCATTAAACATATATAGCCATCAAATAATAACCTTACTTGTAGGGAACATGATCTTCGATAAAGATAACGATCTCATAGTAATTCCGTTATGGTCCCTTTGATCCAACAGATGATATAAAATTAAATCGCATATCTCAGATTTTGGGTTTTTCGAACACGTTTGGAAGCATCCAGGACTGTCAGGAAGATTTCAGACAGCCTAAACTTATCTAGACCAATATGGCAGGCAGCCTTTAAGGGACATAGAACAACCCTAAAAGGGCCTGCAAACAATAGGCATCATGGTTGCCCAAAAACTCTCTAGAAAAGCATTGAAATTGCTAGATATATCTGTAGAATTCTCTAGAAATTAGACATGTATTTAGAAAGACCTAGATAAAAAAAAGACCTAGATAAACACACTTGTAATCTTCTCACGTAAGAAATAACACAACATTCATTACAGAGCTTGCAACATATATTAGAAACTGCTTGAGTTGTTACTAACATTGGGTCAAGAAGGCTAAACTTACTAGAATTCTAAGTGCACACAAGTGTCTAATAACTATTTAGATCATGAGACCCTATGAATTCCTATAAGTCTTTCATTTTAATAAATATTTAAAGGAAAATCACAGACTTTTATTTATTATAAATAGTTTCATCAAGTAAATGCTTGAGCCATAGTTATGCCATTTTGATAAAACTTTAATTTAATTATGGTGCTTGTTTGTCATCCATGTACAAATACAAGACGAGATAAACTTATTATGAAGAAGCCATCATAATAAATACCAACATACTAAGTATAATAATGTATTTTGTTAAGAAACGTGAATTATATATTTTTGGATCAAATACATTATATAATTATTGAATAGCAAGTATAAGGCTAGCTTTGGTGTAACCAAAAAACAAAGACATGCATGTGATAAATGCATGTCTGGCCAGTGTCATAGTCTGATTGCGAGTGCATGTGGCAGGGATTGTGAGGCAGTAAGGGGACCTATCAATTCATCATCAGACCCCAAAAACACTGCCCATGGCCATAATCATCATCACGGACCCATTAGTTCCAAACATTCTCTGTCCTAGTTGAAGTTCATTACCTTTCCACCCATGGCCCATGTAATCCATTCAATACATTCTTACTAAGAAACTCAAGATCGACATAACATTGATGTTAATTTTTTATCATAAAAATCTTATTCTTTAAAACAATAACTTCTTTTACAACTCTTTTTTACTTCTAATTTCAATATACATGCCTTTGATTATCACAGGGGTGGTAGAATCGGTTTTCTTGAGAGGAAATTGTAAAGAATTCTACATGGGTAATTATACCTTGACCTGGTGTGATTTACTTGAGGATCAATACATCGTTTTTAACTAACGTAACTATTACTATCTTAGGCTAAACAATAATAATACAAATAGTGATCTAGCCTGTGATAAATCTATGATCAAGGCTATATTCTCCCCTTTATTCATTTCTTCTCCAAGGTCTTTAACTCTAATAAGGCTTCTCAGTTCTATGAAATTAATCCTTCCTAATGCTTTTGTGAGCATAGTGGCGCTTTGGCATTCTTCCGATGACTTCACTTAGAAGTCCTTGTAGCCATAATGTTTGACATGCTACCGATGTAGCTACTATAAATTTTGATTCATAAGATGATATGCTACTATACTTTTTTTTGTATCCTGGCTATGTAATAGGTGCTTCGTTTTAGTAGAAGATTGTTCCTGTGGCTTTTTTTCCATCATCTATGTCTACACCATTACTGCTAATGCTAAACCAATGATTACTTTGTTTTCTTCTTTTTGGTATATTCTATTCTGTAGTCTAGTGTTCTTTTGATGCATCTTATTAAATGCTTGACTACTTTGCATGTGAGTTGCTCTTGTTTTTTCAGGTATCTACTCATGTATCGAAGTTTGTAGGTTATATATGGTCTAGTACGTGAGATATCTTTGGAAACGATCATCATCTTTAGACTAACTGCACACACAATAGATCTTTATATTTGTTACATTAACCAAATCACTTTCTATTTCACACAATTTGTTTCAGTGAAAGAAACGATTATCATTTTTAGACTAAATGCACACACAATAGACACACACCTATCGCATAGTAGTATAGTTTTTAGTAAGAACCAAGTATCAATCCACGGACAGATGGTTCCCAATACTAACCGTCATCACTTTCTAACCCATTTTGAAATTAACTATAAACGACTAGCAAGTTAACTAACAAAGCAGGATATAATGACGAAGATACCAATCAGTTAAAAGTATCACTTGGATTTCAGCTCTACTTAGCATAACAATAACAACTAGCACAAACTCAAGGTGAGATCATTTTATACACATGATCTAGAACAATAAACACATAATATCCACTTAAAATCATGTCATGAAAACGAATGATATAATTATGTCAATACGAAAGATAAACTAAACTCCCATACGGATTATTTAACTCCATAAATCTTTGAAAAGTAACATGATAAACACATGACAACCACCTCAACTTGCGTAGAATAAACAAAACTATAATTACCGTTCAATTCGTCAAACTACAATTACAAACCATTCATAATCAGTTATGCCTTTTATTAATAAGGTAAGAATCAATTCACAATGCTCACAATAGTTTGATATTATATTTGAACTAATAAACCTACTATTTATTGGTCTACATCTGATTCCCACTTCGTTTAAAATCTATCTATTATAATAAAAGATAATTAAGGGATACGTGACACACTCTTTTTCACTAAAATTTTTCCGCTTCCTTTCCTATTAAATAATTTCATTTATTACTATAATATATTTAATTTTTTTATAAACATAGTTTTTTTAATAAATTAGGAAAAAGATCTTCTTATTAATGTTATTTCTAAAGAAATAATTTTATAAAATAAGAAATTTTTCTAAAACATCCAACTTTTTTAAAAAATACGAAATATTTTCAAATTTGTGTTTTTAAAAAGTGCTTTTTATAAACCAAAATTATTAAAACTAGGATTTATAATAAAAAATTTTAAACAAGATATTTTTAAAGCAGATTTATAGTTAAAATTTTTTATTATATATATAAGTGTAATACATAAGTTTATTAAACCTAGTTTATCATATTAACTTACGTATATTTACATTCTAGTCTCTGTTTGAATTCTTTTAATTTCAAGACTTACCACCAACAAAAAATATATATAATGGTTTTACTCTTATTTCCTTTTACATAAAAGAATCAAAAAGCAACTTTTCCCCCTTTTTATTTATTAACCAATGGTTTACTCTATGCATTATTTACTTTGCCTACATAAAAATCAAGATACCAGTTTTTCGTTTTATTTATAAAAAATAATCAATCTATTCTTTTAGATTTATCAAATACACTATAATAACTAGACTCACTACACAAAGTATGCGATGGTTTTACTCCTGAATTGTTTTCTTCTACGCAAAAGATTTAAATACCATATTTTCCTTTTTTTCAATTGTATAAACAAACTATTTTCTATTTGGTTTTATTTCTTTTAGTTATTTATTTTTAATTTGTTTTATTTTATGTTTTTTTTATTATCTTTATCTTGTGCTTATAAAGTGGAACGTGATAATTTGTTTCTGACGCTATTTTCATGACAACGTTGAACCTTTTTAGATTCCAACATACATATGTAACTTGCTTTTTCATTTCCATTAATCTTATTTAAAATTAACCGCCGCAGAGCACACGTAGTTAACGACTATTTATATTTTATAACAAGTCATAGATCATATTATTAGACAATTGAGAGATTAAAATAAATGCATATAAAGCATATTAAGTACATCTTTACATCACCTTAAGGTATATATACACATTATAACGTATTTGGTTTGCTCCATTTTAACACTACAAGCAACTAATATTTATTTAGGTAGAATTTCCAACAAAGTGGATAGCTTTCAAGAGAGTAAATATCTTTCTATTCGGTTGTAAAATCATTTACAGGGATCCTAATTTCCAATTTTCCTCCTCCTTTGCAGATTTGCTAAGCAAAAAAAAAAAGAATACAAAAATTAGTACAATGTTTTTAAAAGTAAATAAGACATTATATATGAATATAAACTTACTTCTATATCTTTTGAAATTCCTTTAATCCATCACTACCACAAACAAGCACTCTACCATATACTTTGAAAGTGAGCTTCGATCCAATATACGTCTTCTGCACTAAAGGTTGATTCTGAAGCAACGGTTGTGATTGTATGCAAAATATGGTCACAGGCCATTTTGCTTAAAATACGAAACTTGGTAGAATTTTGATGCCACCGGCTCAACACATCAAACTCTTTGTTTTTCAAAACTACATGATTAGCTTCATCTAAATACACCTCAAGTTCATTTTTTTGTGCTTCTTCAATGAGTCTAGCTTCGAGATAAGCAAAAAAATCATCTTCAGCTTAGCACGATGGTCAACGGATGTTGGGTTCGAGCTAGGTGTGGAAGCGCTAGCCTCCATAAATGCATTAGAATACTTTCAAAAAGAAACTTGAACTTACCAACCACAAAGTCCATTAACCAACGACATTTTAAATCGTGGATCCAAAATGGATGCAACTGACATAAGCACCCCAACTTCTCCCAAATTGGCACACTCATGGCTTTCAAGAAATTATCATTTGATGCATAAGCATTTTTTATCTCTCTTTTCACCTTAAAATTTTCAATAAGAAATAAGTTTGAAGTGGGATATGATGTGCCATAGAACAAGTTTGTGGCATCTAAAAATACTTCAAGTACCTTGCAACTCTTTCAACACGAGTCCACTCATCATTTGTAGGAGACCATTCAAAGTCTGAATCCCTTAACGCATAGCCTTGAAAGGCTCTATAGTGAATAGGCCGATTCAAGCATACGGTGTGTTGAATTCCACCTAGTTTTTACATCAATACATAAAGATCGACGTGTGTGGATACCAAGAGTGATTGCTATTTCACCAAATTTTAACAGACGACCTAGAGACTTTCTTAGATATTTAAGCCCCGGGACAAGATTCAATAGTTCCTAAACCATCTTGCACTACCAAATTCAATATGTGAGCACAACATCTAACATGAAAAAATAACCCCTCAAAATGTAATTTTCCTTTCTCTTGAAAAGTATTTCTTAAGATTGAAGCTCCCCTGTCATTGTTGGAAGCGTTATCTAGAGTGATTGTACCTATTTTATCTTGAATACCCCATTTAATAAGGCATTATAAGATACCATCCGATATAACCTCACCACTATGAGGTGGTGCAAGCTCATTAAAACCGATTATTCTTTTTTTGCAACTTCCATCAGAATCAATTTAATGAGTTGTCAAACCATATACTCAATGGTTTGGTTTGAGGTCCAACAATCACTTGTAAGTATATCATGTCAACATTTTTAAAGTTTTCTTCACTTTCTCTCTTTCTACATTGACCACTCTAATATAATCTCTAGTATAGGCGACCTACTCACTTTTGGTACAAGGATTGTTGTACTTCATTAACAATTGTTGTACTTCATTAACAAGTTGAACCAATGATACTCTACAAATGAGAAAGGTAACTTCATGAGCTATGATCATCTTAGCAATTATTTCGCTACACTTTCCTTGTTCATAACCAATATCCATGTTAAGACACGTTTTCATTTCCACCATGCTCCAAAGTAGAACCCCTTTTCTACCTCTTGACCTTTGCAATTCCATATATGGACATATATGTCCAAATGTCACTTAAGAGTTGTCATGGGTCCTCCAGGAGCATACATATTTGTTTCTTACAATGGATGCATTGTGTTTTATCATCTTTTGCCCTTTGTGCTCTCCTTTAACACCTACAAAATGATCTTAAACTTTTGATGAATTCTTTCTTTTTAAACATCTTTATTTGCATCATTTAAACTCTGCCCATCTATTGCATCTCTTAATTCATCAGCCACATCAACACTCTCTTTGTCACTTGGACCAACCTTTGATGTCTCAATTCCACCAACTGATTCTATCAAAGAAGACATTCTATAACATATTAAAATAGTCAGATTAGTATAAGAATCTAAGTAACAAGCATAAGACAAAAACCATAATTATAACAATTATCATTTAACTAAATAAAGGATAACATTTAATAAAAAATAAAAAAAATAAACCAAATAAAACCCTAACAGGAACATACTAATAAAAATTAGCATTAGCATCATCCAAATAACAAGCATTATTGTAATAAAAACCTTAATATATAGAAATACATACAAAGGGTTCGATCATACCCTTATATGTCGTGGCAATGGCGTTCGTCGGAGTTTAAAGTGGGATGGCGATGGCGTTCGACGGTAGAGCTGGTGATGGACTGCTGAGGTGGTGGTTGACTAGTGTAGCAGTGGCGGACTGGCGTGGCGTGGGTTTGAAGGATAGGGTTTTTAGGGTTTTCAATTTTTCTCTGTCGAATGTTTATGGGGAAAATGAAAAGTTGGGATTTGGGAATGGAGTTGGGTTATGGGGTCTGAGAAAGTGAAGATTGAATATTGAAATTCATTGTTTCAAATATTTTGAATTGATAAAGTTTAGGCATACATATATATTTTTATATATAATGTATACTATTAAAATATTATATATTATACAAAAATAATATATACTATTAATGTTATATGTTATACATAAAATATATATACTATTAAAATGTTATATTTAATACATAAATAATATATACTATTAAAATGTTATATGTTATACATAAAAATAATATATACAACTAAAATAATCCGAGCCAAACCGAGCTGGCTCGGCTCGGTACGAACCGAGCCGAGCTTAGCTTGGTTTCATACCGAATCGTCTCGGTTCAGGTCAATTTCAACCGAGCTCTTTCGAGCGAGTTTTTTTCGAGCTATTTCCGAGCGAGCTGCGAGCGAACAGTAAGCATTGGACAGTCCCCCTTGAAGGCATCAGATTGGCTATTTGATGAGACTAGTTATTCTATGATGTTTTGGATTTTGATTGCTGTATTGCTTTTATTACATGCAACCAATCATCCAAAATACTGTTTTTTAGTGAATGTTTAATGTTTTTAACTTTTTAAATATATGTTTACCTTTTCTTTTCTTTTTTTGTTTTTGCTAATATTATCTTTGATTCTTTATTTGCTTGTATTTGAATCAATTACATTTAGTTTAATCTTTGAGTTGATATAGAGAACAGCATATACCAGAAATGATTAAGCATTTTAAAGAATACATGTGAAATCGTGAAGAGCATATGACATGATTAACGGTGAAAAAAGAAATTCACTAAAGCATTCACAGTCAGTTTTTTTAAATTTATAAGTGTATATCTTATATTATATAGTAGGTATAAATGATTGTGAGTGAATGAATATGAAAATTTGTTGTTCAATCTGAATTTTTATGAAACACTATTCAAACCCTATAATGTTTTTAATATATGTTAAGTGGTTGTGAGTGGAGCAGAGAAAATAGTAATGATAAATATAAAAAGTATTATTTAATTAAAAAAAAAATAGTGATTTTTAATGTATGAATAGAAGGAAATGGGTTATGAATGCTCTTAGAGGCGTATCACGTGTGGTTTTGGTTCAGCTTTTTATTTTGAATTTGTTTTAAGTATTGGGTCTTATCTTTTTGGTAATGTTTTCAGAACCGGATCGGACAGTGAACCGAACGTCTTACTGGTTCACCGTCAAAACCGTTCAACCGGTTGGACCGGATATAAGAACCGGATAAAATTATAATTATTTTATAATATATATGTAAAAAATACTAAAAATAAAATATATATATGAAAAACGGTTCGACCGGTCCAACCCCCGGTTCATCCGGTTCGACCCCCGGTTCAACCAGTCCGGTTCCGGTTCGACCGCCGATCCGACCGGTCCGACCATTGATTCAATGCCAAAACGGTTTTAAGCACCAAACCGGACCGAAATGAAGTCCGGTTCCCGTCCAACCGGCGGGTCCGATCCGTTTTCAAAACAATGCTTTTTGGCGAGCATAATTGTGGAGCACTAAGCAAAAGGTGTTTGATGGTTAAGTTTCTCTTCGAAGGATGCATGAGTAAAAGACTTGTGGTTATTTAGTTTAGCTTTGTTATTTAGTTTAGCTTAAAGCATTCATAGTAACTTTTTAATTCTCATCTCTAAAATTTATTTAAAAATTGCCATCTCTTATTTATACCTAATTTTATAATTCATCATCCCATCTTAAGAGTTTGTTTGGTATATGGTAATGAAAAGGATGAAGACATGTAATGAATGACGGAATTGAATGATGAGATAATTAATTGAATCATTAGATTTCCATTGTTCTGTTTGATTACTCTTTAGAAATGACATAAATCATTATTTGTATTGTTTGTTAGTTATAAAAAATGAAAGAATGAAATGTAAAAGTATTAATGGTGGTTTCCGGCGGCGGTGGCCGGTGCTGGTTTCCGGCGGCGATGGCTGGTGCCGGTGGTCGGTGGTAAGCATCGGCGACCAGTGGTTGGTGGTGGTCGATGGAGGTGGTGGTGGCCGTGTCTGGTGGTGGTTGCCGGTGACGAACGATCTTTGTGGTCGGTGGTGGTTGTTGTGGTAGGTGAGTGGGTGGTGTTTGTGACAAGAAGGGATGGAATAAAAAAAGAAAGTGGGTGGATGAAACAAATTTGAGGGAGTGGAATGACCTATTAATGGTTCATTCTATTACCTTCACCAACCAACATGTCTTTCCTCATTCACCCTCAATGGTTCATTCCATTCCGCCTCTTATTCTTGCGTACCAAACGCTACCTAATATTCCCTTTTTGCTATAACTCTCTCTTCCTTTCGTTTATGATTTTAAGTATCATCTATTTTGAATTGTTATTATGTCTTTCAAATATTTATTAGCAACCAAATATTCACAGCACATGGATAGCAAGATTATTGGCTAAAATTATTGGACATTTCGGTTACCACAAGTCCAAATCTCTTAAAATCACCAAACTAATATGATTGTTTGTAAATTGCCAATTTGTATCATTTTTATATTTATCTTGTAACTGTATATTTATCCTTGATTAAAATTAAAGAGGGACACAACTGGGATCCCAATCTTTTATAGTAATAGAGCCTAGAATTTTCTTTTCATTCATCTCTTCCCCGCAGCTGCATTAACCTCTGATCCCCCTTTTTTCTTCCTCAAACACACCCACTACTCCTTTTTTTCTAACCTCGTGGATCTCAAGTCCCACCCTGCCCTTATGGTCACAAACATCCGAAATTTTGTTCCCTTTACACTCGAGATGGAAGGCGGCAATATAACTATTGGGCCAAGTTTTCAAATTACACTGCAAAGCGTTTTTAGTGTATAATCATATCGACTCTTCTGTCACTCCTCTTATCCTATTCGAATCATAACCGACAACAAAGTTTAAGCCTCGAGCCAACCCAAAGCTATCACATAGGCAGATATTGACTTGTAGTATCTCTTAGATGCCATCGTTGTTTAGTGGATTTATATCACGATATCAAATTACCTTTTACACACCATTCTTAAAAACAACTCCACCACTCTCGAAGCTTGGATCTCTTTCGAAGACATCTTCCAAGAATAAGAACTAGCATGCCCTTTACCTTGAACACAAACTTGTCACAACCCGGCTAGAAAACTATCCCAACATGTCCACTTATTGTCAAGCAATTAAAATGCTATCTGACCAACTTTCCAATGTCGGTGCTCCCGTCACGAACCAACCCCTTGTCCTTCAACTTCTCAGTGGTTTGACAAGTGCCTATGATGGTTACGCCATGATCATACAACCAAACCAAAACCTTTCCTGGTTTTCATGAAGTTTGGTCTCGCCTTTGCATGAAGGAATCTCACAATGCCAATCAAGCATCACATGAAGCCACCGGTTCAAACACCGCCCTCACCACCTAACAACAACGTTCACCTGTGACTACAGAAATCATGTTCCTCGTGGTCGTGGAGGTTGCTACCGAGGTCGCGGAGCACGCACTGCAAATCATGGACGGGGCAGTCACCAAACTTTTCATACAACAGAGGTATGAAAATGCGAATTCTTCCTCGCCCCCAACCATGGAATACAACCAATAGATTTTCCTAAAATCCCTCTTGGAATGCACCAACACCACATGCCTCATGGACTTACCCTCTATGTCCTTATCCTTCAACAGCAGATAATTGCCAAGTCCCACCCAAAATAGTCCGCATCATGGCTAAGGAGTACCCGGTTTGTGCCCTCAACAACAACAAGTGTATGCGACTTCGAAATTATCCTATGCACCTACTGATATCAAGCAAGCACTACATGTCGTATCCTTGAACTCTTTAGATCATCAAGGCTTTTTTGACACCAGCGCCACTCATACATGCTAATAACTCAGGTCTACTTTCCTCCAAATTTAATAATGGTGCGTTTAACAACGTAATCGTTAAAATGACAAATCCCATATCGGTCTTAGATAAGAGAGACCTGGTTCCTAAGGAATGTCTGGCCTCTAATATCACCAACGTATTTTAGGCGTATTGGCTGTGGATGAGAAGAGAACTCCACAGTTAAGCGTGCTCAGATGAAAGCAATCCAAGGATGGGTGACCTCCCCGGTAGTTTTCACCCGGGCAACCAAAAGCAGATCTGTGAGCTTCTCGTGGGTAAAGCAGACAATATTTGTGGTATGAGGAGGGAGGGTGTTACAGAATGGTATCAGAGCCACTCCTGTGCGACTTAGGATGGTGGGACAAACCTTATCGAGGATTGTGAGTTCTCGGGCTCATCGAGGACGTTGAGTTCTCGGGCTCATCGAGGACGATGAGTCCAAAAGGGGGTGATTGTAAAACCCTAGGCAAATCCCATATCGGTCTTGGATAGGAGAGATTCCTAGTTCATAAGGAATGTATGGCCTCTAATATTACCAATAGGTTTTGGGCGTATTGGTTGTGGATAAGAGGAGAACTCCATAGTTAAGCATGCTTATATGGTAGCAATCCACGGATGGGTGAGTCCATAGGAAGTTTTCACCCAGGCAACCAAAAGCAAATCCGTGGGCTCCTCGTGGGCAAAGCAGACAATATAGGTGGTATGAGGGGCCGGGTGTTACAAAATTACTAGTTCTTGGAATTGGGCATCATGTTTTACCTCCCCCTTACCCTCCTTTAAAACTAAACCAAATGCTGCTTATCCCTAATCTCATTACCAACCTTATTTTCGTTTGTCGTTTAACCCAAGATAATAATGTTACTGTGGAATTTGACCTCTATGGTTTTGTTGTGAAGGATTACCAAATGCGGACACCTATCCTCCGATGTGATAGCACATGAGATTTGTACCCACTCATGCTCAATTCTATCCCTTCAATAAAGACTTCAACCGCCTTGACAACTATTTCTCAAGACGTTTGGCATCAACGCCTCGGTCAACCCGAGACTCTTATCTTTAACTTGTTGAAGTCTAGTTTACCTGTTGTTTCAAATAAACCATTGTCAAACATTTGCAGTTCTTATGTTTTTAGAAAACATATCTGATTGCCATTTAGTGAATCTACAAATATTACTTATTCACCTTTTGATATTTTACACACCGACTTGTGGACCTCACCCATACCAACATCAAGGGGTCACAAATACTATCTCTTATTCCTTGATGACAAAACAATTTTTTATGGACCTTCCTAATTGGACATAAGTCTTAAGTGTTTGACATTTTCAACAATTCAATTATTTAATAAAAACCTAAGATATAAAGAGTATAACAACAAAATTTTCACTAATTTTGTAAAAACCATGGGATTTCTTTTCGGTTATCATGTCATCACACTTAGTCTTAAAACGAAAAGCCAAACAAAGTATTCGTTCTCTAAACAACATCATTTGTACTCTTCTCACCCACTGATCGACTCCTAATAATTTTTGGCATCATGCCTTACAACACGCCACTTACTTCATAATATCACTTCTTCTAAACTCTCGCAACACAAAACTCCCACCACCCTTCTTTTTAACCGCACACCCACCTATTCATATTTACGTGTTTTTGGATGCCTATGTTGTCCACTCTTCCCTTCCACGACCATCCACAAATTACAAAAACTCTCTTTACCTTGCATTTTCTTAGGGTGTCCTTCTAACCATCGTGGGTGCAAGTGCTATATCCGATTTCTAGAAAAATCTTCATCTCTTGATATATAATTTTTTTATGAAACCTCATGTCCGTTTTCTAAAACTCATACACCAAATTTTCAAACATATCATTTTTTTTCGAATGAACCTCACCTCATATCTCACATTCTTCATTCCAAAGTAACACGTCCTCATCCTTAGGCCTACACCCAAGCCCAAATCCTAATACCTCACACCATCCTAGTCCCCCTTCTCAATGACCACTTTTGGCCCAACCAACCTCACCCTTAATCCCATCTCCAAACATGAATATTGTATGTAGTTCAAAAAGGTCCTTAGAAGAATACAAACCATGTCTAGTGTGTGATGACAGTTCTCAACAAGTGGGTATTGACTGTGGTGAAACATTTAGCCCTATCGTGAAACCCCCTATGATCCGCACCGTGTTAAATTTAGTTGTATTAAATGGATGGCCAATCCATCAAATTGACGTGAAAAACATGTTTCTTCATGGCAACCTACAAGAAACAGTTTAAATGTACCAACCGTTGGGTTTTCGTGACAAACGCTTTCCCGATCATGTTTGTTTATTAAAGAAATCCTTATACGGTTTAAAACAAGCTCACAAGCTTGGTATCTGATTTGTAGGGGTTTTTCACTATATTAAAATGTTCAATTATGTGTTTTTATGTGTTTAATATTATGGAACACAATTACTTTGAGAGATTATTGAATTTCAGGTTTACAGAGCTTAACGGACACAATTTGGGTGCTTTTTGGGAGTTAGAATGGAAGCCGGAAGTTTACAAAGAATGCAACACTTGAGAAATAGATACATTGAAGGAAAAGTGAAGGGGGACGTAAATTGCGTCCTATGTGTGATCATCCAAAATAAAGCACGCAAACTAGGATGCAAAACAAGAGGAAAAATTGCTGATTTGGGGGGTAGTAAATTACGTCCCTGAGGATATGAATTACATCCCTGGGATGACAGCTATGAATTTTTAGGGTTTTGTAACCTAATTAAAGGTTAAAAAGGGGGTTGCGAATTTACTCTTCACCAAGTCGTTTTTGGCCATTCGGAGAGCAATTTGAGGAGCAACAAAGATCTAAGGATCCATCCTTTCATGCAATCAACTCATACGACAATAGATTTCGATTCCATGACAACCATTAGCGGCTAAATCACTCGTGATCTTCTTCGAGTGTAGGGTTTATGTTTATGATATTTGTTTAACTTTATTTGTTCTTAGATTGGGTTGAAGTTTTGATTGGCACGTTAAGCTATATGATTTTATTTATTGGTTGATTACTTTAAACGATTTTTGTTTTGTTTTGAAACTTAATCTAATACTCATCAGTTTTTAGTTTCTTTACATCATGAACATTGTGAGTCTTAGGTTTTGATTAGCAAATTGAAATTGGTAGTTTGTGAATAGGTTCGTTTGCAACCCGTTCCATCTCTTTCATTGAAATCAATCAAAGCAATACAATTATGTCTATGTGATTGTTTGCTAAGAATAAGTAGGTTATAACTTTCTTTTACAAACCTGAAACCCGAAGCTGATCATTTTCTTATTATTGTTTTCACTATTAATCAAGTTAATAAATTTGCAATCTTGTTTTTAAATCAATTATTAATTCAAAGTTATTTTCTTTATAAAGTTAAAATCATTGAACTAAAGTTACTCTTTCCAAATATTCCTCGTGGAGACGACTGTACTTACCCATACTAGTATAGGTGAGCTAAGTCTTAATTTAAAATTTTTTAGTAGACCACGACAATCTACATCTGTATCAACGGTTTGCGGACTATGTTTCTCATATGGGTTTTCAACATAATCAATTGGATCACTCACTTTCATTTACCGACACAGTAACAAAATTGTTTATCTACTTTTATATGTGGATGACATAATTTTAGTCACTTTTACAAATCGCCTTCGAGTTCACTTCATGCAGTCTGTCTCCAAAGAATTTGCTATAAAGGATTTGGGACCCTTGAACTACTTCTTGGGCATTGTAGTTCATCGCTAAGGTACATCATTTTTTTTTATCTAAAAAGACTTATGCTCAAGACATTCTTGAACGGGCCGGAATGAGTTTATGTAACCAAACTTCAACTCTAGTAGACACAAAGCAAAAACTTAGTGCCATAGAAGGTACTCCACTACCCAACGGTACCGAGTATCGTCACCTAGCAGGTGCTCTCCAATATCTGACGTTCACCTTCCTCGACATCACCTACGCGTACAAAAGTGTGCATGCACATGCATGCTCCACGTAACTCCCACATGCATGCTCTAAAAACAATCCTTCGATATATAAAAGGTACAATTGGTTACGGGTTCACAATCAGTTCAACGGCTTCCACAACCCTCATCACCTATACAGACGTTGATTGGGGTGGGTGCATCGACACGCGTTGGTCAATGTCCGGGTATTGTGTCTACATGGGCGACAATCTACTTTCTTGGTCCTCAAAACGCCAACTAATCTTATCTCGCTCAAGTGCGGGGGTAGAATACCACGAAGTTGCTCATGTCGTTTCGGAAGTTTTCTGGATTTAAAACTTACCGTTTGAGCTTCCATAAACCACCAAAGTACGTAATGGTTGTTTATTGTGACAACATCAGTGTCATTTATCTCTCTGGCAATCCCATCCAACATCAACAAACAAAACACATAGAAATGGATATTCATTTCATTCGGGAGAAAGTCACTCGTGGACAGGTACAGGTCTTACATGTTCCATCCAGGTACCAAATATCCAACATTTTTACAAAATTAAGGACTTCCATGGGTTTTATTCGAAGATTTTCGAAATAATCTTAACATTCGACAACCTCATGTTTCGACTATAGGGGTATATTAGCAACCAACTATTCACAACACATGGACAGCAAGATTATTGGCTCAAATCATTTAACATTTCGGTTACCACAAATCCAGCCGAGAGTCAATCCCTCGAAATCACCAAATTAAAGTGATTGTTTGTAAATTGCCAATTTGTATCATTTCCATGTTTATCTTGTAACTGTATATTTATACTTCATTGAAATGAAAAATATACACAATTGGAAGCCCAATCTTTTAATATCGATTAAACAAGTTAAAATTTAAAAACTCAAAGACAAGTTGCGGACGATTTACAAGGCATTGCCACAGATCCGGATGAAATCACATCACATATATCATATGAAGAAGAAAACAATTTCTTCTGGTGGTAGCATACTAAGACAGTGGCTACAAATTTGATGTGCAGTTAAAAATAATCACATCAAGAACTGCAATTTGCAAGAACTATACAGACTCAGTTCAACTCAGAGGGTGTTTACTATTTGCAATCTGGATTCGTTAAAGGTGAACATTAGGGATTGGGAGATGAACAATTATGGGTGTCTATGATTTGCAATCACAAGGATTGAGGAAGAGAGAGCGATTTCGAAGGGAAGAAGAGTACTAATTTAGATTTCTGCATGGAGATTTTTCATGTATTTTCCCTTATAATTCAAAGACAGGGATAGTTGTACGAATACTGCTGCGAACGTTGTTACTGATTAAGGTATAACTGAAAAAGGGTGAGGGTTGGATCCAATGGTAAAATCACTTAAGTTGATGTGATGAAATTCTATTTGAGATCAAGAGTTGACGTGTGTATATAAATTAATAATTATGGTGTACGTTAAATGCGGTAGAATAAGCAGATAAAATTTGATCGTTAAAAAAACTTGAGTAAATTTCAATGTTTAGTCCCTGTGGGTTTAATAAAATTTTAGATTTGGTATCTAATCTTTAAAAATTACAGATATAATTAATAATTTACATCCTTTAGTTTAATAGTTTCTCATTTTACTTCAGTCTAAGGACCTAACATCTATACTAATAAATAAAAATATCTTGGAGTCATATGGCATATTTTTAGACAGTCCACCTTATTGCCACCTAAACTTTATCCACTCGTCATCACTAAAATGAAACTTATATATGTTAAATCTATATTTACTAAAAAACATTTATAATTAATTTTTGAATTCTTATTTTTTGAAATATAATTGATATGGAAACAGTTGCAAACGTTTTTCTTAAATTATTTTTAATAATAAAATTTCATGATCACATAATATTGGAATCAAAATTCATTTACACACTCTGTGTATATGTGATACATGTTTACTCAAATTTTTGAGAAATTATAATTTTTTCTTTATTTATTATCTATTTAATAAAATTATATTTCACTCGAATTGTTCGTTTTATATCATCAATGACAAGACGTTCTAAATTTATTATAAAATGTTATTGTTAGAAGTGAATATATAATTCTTAATAATTATATAGTCAATATGAAAAAAAGTTAAAATCATGCACTATATTAATAAATATATATAATATATTCTTATGAATAATAATTATCATTTTTTTGTATATTTATTGTTCAAACTTAAATATGTCTGATATATATAATGATTTTATTGATTTATTGATGTTTTATTTATAAAATTTAATAATTTTATATATATATATATATATATATATATATATATATATATATATATATATACTATTTATTATACAGTTTTTTTTTACCCGTGTGACACACTGGTATCTAAGTTAGTTGCTAAATATGAGATGTTAACACAGGGGTATTTATGTCATTTAATTAAGGTTTATGTATCCACAATAACATCCAACTTGTACATTTTAAGTCATCAAATAACTAGCTAGTTCAAGTTTTTTCATGTGATAACTACTTATGCTATTATTATGCAACATAGATACACATAGAGTTTATACCACTCATTACATGCAATGTGAAGTAAACTTATAACTTTACATACTAAACCCTGACAATCCTACTAAGTAAGAGTCTTAGATCCGCATACATGTATGGTATTCACTATAACAATATAACATTATAACATTATAACATACCAAGCATCAACAATATTAGATTTCATAACCATATATTAGTCTATCATATAATGTTAGTTGCCAAATGGTTGGTGTACAAGGGAGAAATGAATTCCAATTTCCAAGTATGGCTAAAGATGATATGAAAAGTCAAGAGAAGCCTAAAGGGTTTCAACATAGTGATGCTATTTCTAGTTTGATATGTTACATTCAAGGACTAGTAAATATTTAACCCAAGTGGTTGAAATAGTGACGGATATGAAAAACAATATATATAAATGAATACGATTAAGATAAGAAATGTTGCATTGTTGTCGTTGATTGAATGAATACTTTAAAGTCAAAAGTTAGTATTGTAAAGAGAAATGGTAAAAATTTTGCTTCGTTTTTATTTGTTTGAATGGTGAGGAGACAAGTACAAGCATCCCTCATGTGATCCACTTGCATCCACGTCAACCAAGATATCTATCTGCTAGCTGTGCATAAATCTCAACCTTAAATATATATGTATGGGGTGGGGTGTCCCTCATCATCATCGTCCTATCTTTGTTTGGTTTGCAACAACCCAGACACAATTCAAGTAAGTAAAAATGGCTAAGCTCCTTTCTTCTTCCCTCCCTGCCTGTAATGCTTATGCCGCCCCTAAACAACACAACCCCTCCTCCTCCTTCGCTATTAATAATAACCATAATACTAATACTAGTCCATTCAGATCCCACTTCCATGGCCTCACCCTCTCCCTCTCCATCATCCCTCTTCCTTCTTCGTCTTCTTCTTCTTCTTCTTCTTTGAGCAGCAAGACCCCCCTCACTGTCTCTGCTAAGGTACATTACATTACTTGCTTCTTTACCTTACCTTGCTCATAAATCATCATCATAATATATACTGGCATTCTGGTGTTTCAGGTAAACAAAGGGTCCGTGCCCCCGTCCTTCACACTTAAAGATCAAGACGGTAAGACTGTGAGCCTCTCCAAATTCAAAGGCAAGCCTGTTGTCGTCTACTTCTACCCTGCTGATGAAACCCCTGGTTGCACCAAACAGGCAGGCCCTCTCTCTCTGCTCTGCTACTTCTGACTTCATATCTGAATGTAATTATTTGTGTGGTGCAATCTGCAGGCATGTGCATTCAGAGACTCGTATGAAAAATTCAAGAAAGCAGGAGCCCAGGTTGTTGGGATCAGCGGTGATGACGCAGCATCACACAAGGTAACACCACTCTCTCATCATCAAACTTTATGTCGCTCTAAATGCCATTCTCTTCTGCTCCCATTACCTCTATCTATAATAAAACCATAACTTACCCACCAAAATACCTATAAAACACACGTACTATAGCAAAACTATCCTTAAGTAACTCCAATCTGTGGTAGCTAATGCCATTCTCATCTGCTCCCATTACCTCTGCAACATTGATTCTCAATTCAGAAACAAAACCATGCAGCCACATAGCTTTCTTGACTGCTTCAGTCAAACCTATATACTCAGCCTCTGTGGTAGCTAATGCCACTACATGCTGTAACTGTGCTTTCCAACTAACCAAGTTACCTAGCACTTGAAATGCATACTCTGTAATAGACCAACCTCTATCCAGGTCCTTGGCAAAATCTGAATCAACATAACCAACAATCCGTTTACTCCCCACATGTTCATGACACCCAAACACTAAGCCATAGTGTTTAGTACCTCTGAGATATCTCAAGATCCATTTTACAGCATACCAATGAACTTTTCCTGGATTAGACAAGTACCTGCCGACTAAACTCACAGCATAACCAATATCTGGCCTTGTACACACCATCAAGTACATCAAGCTCCAAACCACATTGGCATAAGACACCTTTTTTATATACTCAACCTCAGCATCTGACTTAAGACAATCAGAGCTTGGCCGTTTAAAATGAGTACCAATAGGAACAGTTACTGGCTTCCCCTCATTCATTCTATAGTTAAACAATACCTTTTCCAAGTAAGAGCTTTGAGACAGTTTCAACACCCTGTGTTCCCTATCTCTCTTGATCTCCATGCCCAATATCTTCTTTGCTTCACCTAGATCTTTCATCTCAAACTCAGACATCAACATCTTCTTAGTAGCTTCAACTTCTTCCAAGTCTTGACAAGCCACCAACATGTCATCAACATACAGCAACAAATATACAAACTTGTTCAAGCTGTATTCCTTGAAATAGACACAACTATCATAGTTGCTCCTCATGAACCCATTAGTCACCATATGTTCATCAAACCTTTTATACCACTGTCTAGGAGATTGCTTCAGCCCATACAAGGACTTCTTAAGGAGACACACCTTATCTTCCTGCCCCTTAACCTCAAACCCCTCCGGCTGCTTCATATAGATTGTTTCATCTAAATTCCCATGTAAAAACACAGTTTTCACATCCAACTGATGTAACTCTATATCCATAGAAGCAGTCAATGACAGCATAACCCTGATAGATGAATGTTTCACCACAGGTGAGAATATTTCATTATAATCCACCCCTGGCTTCTGTATAAACCCCTTAGCTACTAATCTAGACTTGTACCTAGGAGGTTCACCTTCAGAAATACCATCTTTCAGTTTGAACAACTACTTACATGATACAGGCTTGTGACCCTTAGGTTTATCAACCAGCTCCCATGTGCCATTCTTATAAAGAGATTCCATCTCTTCCTCCATGGACTTACACCTTTTGAGCTTTCTTTCACAGAAATTGCCTCAGAGTATGTCAACTGTTCATAGATGCTTTCTTCTTCAACAGCAACAAAGGCTAATGATGACAAATCAATCCCCTTTCTATACCTGAGTGGAGGTACCACTTGTCTCCTATGTCTGTCCCTAGCCAATTGGTAATCATTCAAACCACATCTCTGCTCACTATCACCCTGAGTCTGGCACCATCTAGCCTCAACAACCTATACCCTTTCACACCATCAGGGTATCCTAGAAATACATATTTACAGGCCTTGAATTCTAATTTTCCTTGGCTAACATGAGCATAAGCCAACGACCCAAATACTCTAAGATCACCATAGTCGTACTTTCTACCTGACCATGCCTTCATACGAGTCTTCATGTCTAATGCAGCTGATGGAGACCTATTGACTAGATAAGCTGCAGTGGTCACAGCTTCAGCCCAAAACTGCTTGGGTAAACCAGAACTAGCCAACATACACCTTACCTTTTCAAGTAAGGTTCTGTTCATCCTTTCAGCCAAACCATTCTACTGTGGATGACCAGGTACAGTTCTGTGTCTTGCAACACCATGAGCTTTACAATACTGATTAAACTCATAGTTGCAGAACTCCAACCCATTATCAGTCCTTAGTTTCTTGACTTTTCTTTCAGTTTGGGTTTCCACAAGGACTTTCCATTCCTAGAACTTACTAAAAGCATCACTTTTATTCTTTAAGATGATCACCCAAACCCTTCTTGAAAAATCATCTATCAAAGTCATAAAATATCTAGCACCACTCACAGAATCAACCTTAGCAGGACCCTATAAATCAGAGTGAATATAGTCTAATACCCCACTTGTGATAGCCTAGCCCTTGTAAATTTAACCCTCTTGTGTTTCCCAAGAATACAAGTTTCACAAAAACCAAAATCATAATTCTTAAACTCAGTCACAACCTGTTGCTTCTGCAACTCCACTAGTCCTTGCTGACTGATATGACCAAGCCTCTAGTGCCACAACGTGGCCTTAGAACTACTATTACTTGATACAGTTGCCACATGGGACTCTACTACACCAACACTATCTAGTACATAGATATTATTATCCCTACTATTACCAGACAGTACCACCATTGATCCCTTAATCACCTTAGCCTTACCATTACTAAGACTAACATGGTAACCAGATCTCTCCAACAACCCTAAAGACAAGAAACTTCTTTTAAGATTAGGGATATACTTTACATCATGAAGATCTACTTCCATTCCATTCTTCATCTTTAGAGTCACTGTACCATGACCTACAATCTTGCAAGGTCTATCATCCCCTAACCTTACAGAACTATTCAAACTTCAAATCTTTGAAGAACTCCTTCACATGTGTCATATGGTATGAACAACCTAAATCCATCACCCACTCATCCTCATTACCACTTCTTGTGACAGCCAACACATCTGCACTCTCATATCCATCAGATACATCATCTCGTGCATTGTGACTAGAATGAGATTTTGACCCACTTGATTCACCCTTCTTTCTTTTCTAGTCAGGACAATCCTTCTTGAAGTGCTTCTCTGACCCACACACAAAACACATCCACTTGGACTTGGATCTTGACTTTGAGACACTTCTCGGCTTGAAGCTTCTGTACAAATCTTCCCCTGACCACCAAGCCCTCTCCACCATCTTCTTTATAATCAGTTATCTTCTTCAATTCCTTAGAATTGAGAGCTACCAACACTTCCTCCATGGTAAGAGTATCCCTATCATACATCAAAGTATCCATAAAGTGCTCATAAGATGATAGGAGAGAGGTCAAGAATATGATCGCTTGGTCTTCATCATCCAATTCAACTTTAATGTTTTTCAATATCTAACACCAACTTGTTGAATTCGTCAGTATGATCTTCAAGTGACTTCCCAGGCGCCATTTGGAAAGTGTACAAATGCTTTTTGAGATACAACCTGTACGCAAGAGACTTCGTCATGTACAGACTTTCCAATTTTGACCAGACCCCTGCCGCCGTCATCTCCTTCGATACTTCTCTCAGTATCAGATCACCCAAGTTCAAGATTATTGAACTGTGTGCCTGTTCAAGCATCTCCTTCTTCTCCTTATCAAACATCGTATTCGGCAACTTAGATTCTTCAGCCAAGGCATCCACCACTCGTTGACGAACGAGCAATGCCTTCATCTTCAGTCACCATAACCCAAAGTCATTTTTCCCGTCGAATTTCTCAATCTCAAACTTTGTTTACACCATCGTTACCGCCGAACGATCTTTGATTGAATCTTGATCCTCAATTGAGCCTCTAACCAGACTCTGATACCAATTGTTATACAATTGAGTACAAGAATGCCAAATTCAACAACAACAAGAACGAAGAAGACGAACTTAAAGAATACAAGAAAGAACTTTATTCAGAAATGATTACAAGTGATTGTGATTTTTTGTTTGTGATGATGTGATCATTCTCACCGTTTACATAGGATCCCTATTTATAGCGCTAATTGACTAACTAACTATAACAGTCAAATAATACACTCAACATATAATTGAGAATTTACATTTAGGACCCTAGACTAAAACTTCCGAAGCAGGAAGTACCCTTGTGAAAAACTTCCGAAGCCAAACTCTAACACTTCCAATATTCACCAAAACTTCCGGAGCCAAATAACCTTCGAAAGATTTTGATAAGCTTCGGAATAAATCAGATTAAGCTTCAGAACTCTTCCGAAGCAAACATAACCTTCGGAAGATTTCACCCAAGCTTCGGAAGATATATGTTAAGCTTCGGAAGAAACACTTGTTTTGACTTTAATATCTCACAAGTTCAATGATTCCGTTGCTTAATTGGTAATAGTAGGATGGATGCTTGTACATGCGGTTATCCTTTGTTGATATGAAACAATTAAAATGGAGTAATAAAAGCATATCACTTAGCTTGAAATGATGATGGTAGTGAGATTTTGTTTATTTAATGTTAATGTTGTGATCAAGTGTTGTTATGTAGGCATTTGCAAAGAAATACAGGCTCCCATTTACGTTGCTGAGTGATGAGGGTAACAAAGTGAGAAAAGAGTGGGGAGTTCCGTCTGATCTTTTTGGTACATTGCCTGGTCGACAGACGTATGTTCTTGACAAGAATGGAGTTGTTCAGCTTATCTATAACAATCAGTTTCAGCCTGAGAAGCACATAGATGAGACCTTGAAGTTGCTTCAGACACTTTAATCAAACACAAACACAAAGACAGCTGCTTCTTCTTTTGTAATTTGTTATGCAAGATAGACAAAGAACCAAACACGTCTATCTTAGTTATGTTGTGAATCATTCATTTATGAGTTAACTACACTAGTACCGATAAATAAATAGATATATTTATTGGTTCATGTATACATACATGACGAGCACCGTGAATTTTATTTTATTTTTAATGTGCTCAAAGCATTCATACGGATCAGTAGCCAGGGATATGAAAAAAAAGTAGGTTATTATTATTATTATTATTTGATATTCATGCATCTATATGTCGGTGACTCTTCCTCGGTCACTGAAAGTGATTTTTATGATATGCTATGAAAGAGGAGTTTAGATTATATTATAAAACAAAATTATAAGTCCCCTCTCTATTTTATTAATACATGGTGTTATTACAAAAATCTTTTAACAGCCCATAGAATTATTATTGAAAAGAAAAGGTGCACATCCAGCAATGAACTAGATAATGCAATATACAATCCACATTACAAATGTACACAATGTTTTCCAAATTAAAGTTGCGTTAATGTGACCCCTCCTAGGAACAAAGTCTCGCTTGATTCTTTAGCCAAAGAAATCCAATTTTCTTTACTTCTTTCTGTCGTTAGTTTAGCTATCGTAACTTGTTTGTTTGAGAAAAGGAGATCACTTTTTGCCTTCAATATCGTCCAGCATGCAATCTGCATAATTGATTGTATTAGAGAGATTAGTTGAGTTGGCTATGTGGTTGTTAGTAAGGTTGTTAGAGTTAGTTACATTGTAGTTAAAAGGATCCATCTAGATCCTTCTAGTTAATCTCTCTAGTTCTTGTATAAATAGAGAATTCTTCCCTCTTTAGAAGTAATGAAAAAGATCACATTTGAATATACTTTCTTTATGGTATCAGAGCTAATGCTCTAGGATTCCGGTTTCTTCTCCGGCAATCCATCTTCCTTCCAAATTCTTTCTCCATATATCCTCCGTATTCTTTGTCATGACTTCTTCTACTTCATCTTCTTCATCTGAAACAGTTCCTACAACAATGAATTTAACGAATTCCCTTCCAAATATTGCAAATTTTCTGTCAATCAAACTAGATAACAGTAATTACCTCAATTGGAAGCATCAAATTGTCACTATTCTGAAAACTTTGGGTCTATTGAGCTTTCTGCAAACCAATACTCCCGATTCTACAACAATTGATTAAGAACTTTGGGAGAAATACGATGGTTATGTTCAAGCTTTGATCACTGCCATGTTATGTCCTTCAATTCTGCATATTGCTCATAATTTAACAACAGCTGCATCTCTTTGGACGGCAATTGAAGACTCCTGCAAAACAGTCACAGCTCCGCACACAGTTTCATCTACTAAGACAAGGATCAAAGTCAAGTGTTGTATTTCTGAATGAAGACAATGAAATCGTAGATTCACTCAATGCTATTGGTGATCCAATCTCAGACAGCCTACTAGTCAGATTCTTCAAGGACTAAATGTCGACAATGAAAACTTTGTCATGAATATCGAGAATCAAGATAAGACTCTTACTTAATCTCAACTAAGATCAAAATTACTTACCTATGAAGCTCATTTGAAGCAGAGACAATCAACTAATCCGTCGATTCTTGCTGCCATGGCTGCTTCCACCTTGAATCCACCACATGTTGATGTATCAAAGTCGATTATTTGTCAGATTTGTCAAATCTGGTCACAAAGCTTCAATGTGTTATTTTCGATATTCATATACTGATTCTTCTCGAAATACTGGTAGTGGCTGTGCAAATTGGCATGGCAATCGGTCTCCTGGTGGTGGTGGTCGCGGTAGTCAACGCTGGCAACCTCCTCACTAATTTGCAGCTTACTAGCTGTTATTGACATCGACAGCAGCTCTGGTGGTAATGGCGTTGCTGCTGTTGCTGACCTAGGGCACGCAATGGTCCACGGTCCCTCTTTTGGCTTTAGTAATGGTGGATTGGGACCATATGGCTTTAGTAATGGTGTTTTGGGCCCGCGTCCCAACTTGTCTACTCCATATATTGGGCATGTTTCTTCTGGATCTTCTCATGGGACTTTTGGGCCTCAGCAGTCTCCTGATTCCTCTTCTAGCCTAAGTTTTAAGTCTAATTCAGCTGATTTAGGCCTCGTCATTTTCAGAATTGGGCCTCTATGTCCGCTTCACCACATTATGGACTCAGTGTAGAATTTTCACGCACGTGTCAGACAGTTGAATCTTGGATCCCTGATTCTGGAGTTACTGCACATATGACTTTGGATCCTTCTATTGTGTTTGGTACTATTCCTTACACTGGTTCTGAGCGTGTTATTGTCGGTAATGGTACATATCTTACCATACCTCATATTGGATTCTCTAATCTATGATTATCGCACTGTGTTCTATTACTTCGACATGTTCTTTTGGTTTCTGGTCTTGCCAAGAACCTTCTTTCAATCACACAACTTGTGATTGGTCATCCTATTTTTGTGTTGTCTAGGCTATCCTTGCTACCTTTGTCTTCCAATTCTTTACATAAACCTGGCAACTCATGTTGTATATCAAAATCTAGTCATTTACCTTTCCATTCTACTGTATCTCATTCCACTGTTCCTTTATATGTGATTCATTGTGATATATGGGGACCTTCCCCTGTTGATTCTAGATCTGGTTATCGTTACTTTATTACCTTCATTGATGACTTTAGTCATTTTACATGGATGTATCCATTGACCAGACACTCGCAGGCAGTTGATGTTTTTCGTCTTTTTCGACCTTTGGTTGAAATCTATTCTCTTGCACCATCAAACATCTTCAGTGTGATGGTGTTCCTGAGCTAACTCGTGGTGATATGGCCACCTATCTGTCTGAGTCTGGCATTGCCTATTAGATCTTTTGCCCTAATATCCCCTAGCAGAATGGGGTTGCTGAGCTCAAGAATCATCATCTGTCTAAGGTTGCTCATGCTGTACTGTTTCATGCTCATCTACCAAAGAAATTTTGGTATGATGCTTATACAACGGCAACCTTTCTTATTATCTGGCTTCTTACGTCGGTTCTTCATTACTCTACTCCTTATGAGGTTCTATTTGGTACTCGACCTGATTACTTTATTCTTCGTACCTTTGGGCGCTTGTGTTATCCATTTCTTGGAGATTCTCGTGTGGATAAGCTTTCACCGAAATCTACTTCATGTATTTTTCTTGGTTATGCTCCAAGTCATAGTGGTTACTTATGCTATGATCCTCGTACTTCTCGTACCATTACCTCTCGACATGTTACTTTTCATAAGACTGTGTTTGAGATTCCAGGTTCTCCTCAGTCCTCTGTCTCTCATTCTACTATCTCTCTTCTTGATTTCTTGATTCCTCCTACCTCCCATTCCTTTGTTTCCTCAACAGCTTCTCCTTCTTCTTCCTCTTCATCATATTCTTCTTCTCCTCTTCTTTCACCGTCACCTCCCTCTCCTCCATCTCCTTCCCCTCCTTCTCATCCTCCTCCCATCACCCATCCTATGGTCACTCGTTCTTGTGATCATACTCCACAGCCTATACAGTTCCCTGATCATGTCCTTTTTCATTCTACCACCGCTCCTACTACTGAGCCCTCTTCTTTTTCTCAAGCTTAGCATTATTATGTGTGGTGGGATGCTATGTGTACTGAGATTAATGCACTGCATTCTAACCACACGTGGGATCTTGTTTCTCCACCTGCTTCTGCCAACATTGTTGGTTGCAAGTAGGTTTACAGGATTAAGCGTAATCCTAATGGGTCTGTGAGTCGTTATAAAGCCATCTTGGTTGCCAAGAGCTTTCATCAGACGGAGGGGATTGACTACATTGAGACTTTTAGGCCTGTGGTTAAACCCACCAATATTCGTCTTGTCCTATCTGTTGCTTTTTCTCGTGGGTGGACCATTTGTCAGGTTGACGTCAACAATGCCTTTCTTCATGGAGATTTATCTGAGACTGTCTATATGTCTCAACCCTCCGTCTTTGTTGATCCTGCTCGACCTCATGATGTTTGTCTTCTTTGGAAGGCTCTTTATCGTCTTAAACAAGCCCCAGAGCTTGGTTTTCCAAGCTATTCTCTACTCTTCTTACCAGTGGTTTCTCTCAGTGCATATCTGATACCTCATTGTTTTTTTGTCAGTGAGATCACTGTATTTGTTATGTCTTGGTCTATGTGGATGACATTATCATTACTGGGAGTTCTTCTGAGTTTGTTACTTCATTGATTGCTCGCTTACACTCTCAGTTTGCTCTCAAGGATTTAGGGACATTATCCTATTTCTTAGGAGTTCAGGCCACTTTCAGTGATGATTGTTTGCACTTGTCTCAGCATCGCTATTTACTTGATTTGTTACAGCATACCAGTGCAAGCCTTTATCCACTCCTGTTGTTGCTGGCCGACTGTTATCTCGCTACTCTGGTATTCCTCTGGATGATCCATCATTATATCGTCACACTGTGGGTGCTTTGCGGTATTTGGTCTTGACTCGCCCTGAGATTGCTTATGCGATCGGTAGGTTTCTCAGTTTCTTGAGACTCCTACTGATCGTCACTTGGCTGCTGTCAAGCGTACTTTACGCTATCTTTGAGGTAATGTTTCACATGGATTGGTTACTTATCGTTCCTTGTGTCATGTTCATGGGTACTCTGATGCGGACTAGGTTGGTTGTCCTGACGATCATCGTTCGACTACTGGTTATTATGTGTTTCTTGGCAGTTGGATTTCCAAGAAACAACACATTGTTGCTCGATCTAGCATTGAGGCTGAGTATCGTTCTCTTGCTCATACTGCTAGTGAGATAAGATGGATTATATCTTTATTATGTGAACTGCATGTTTCTTCCTCCTGTTCGCCTACGCTTTGGTGTGACAATATTGGTGCTACTTATCTTGCGGTTAATCATGTTTTTCATCGGTGTACGAAACATGTTGAGATTGACCTGCACTTTATTCGTGATATGGTGTTATCACGCGAGCTTACTGTTCAGTACATTCCTAGTCACTCATAGCTAGCAGACTTGTTGACCTAAGGCTTGTCATCTTCTCGCTTGGATGTCTTTCGGTCCAAGCTTCACATTAATGCTTCCCGTTCAGCTTGAAGAGGCATATTAGATAGATTAGTTGAGTTGGTTAGTTATTAGAAAGGTTGTTAGAGTTAGTTACATTATAGTTAGAAGGATCCTTCTAGTTAATCTCTCTACTTCCTATATAAATAGGGAATCTCTTCCCTCTTTAGAAGTAATAAAAAAGATCACCTTTGAATATACTTTCTTTAGATTGACCCACTCTTTTTTAATTGGGTCGAAGTTGGTGTATTTTTGAAGCTTGAAAAGATCACGAATTATAAAGACGAAAATTGAGGGAATTCCACACCAATTGGCAATGTGTTGCCATAAAATCACCACAAAGTAACACATGATAAATAAGTGCTCCTCTGACTCATCTTCATCGCCACAAAACAGACATGTAAGGGAGTTAAGAGGAACATTCCTTCTTTTGCTAAGTAAAAAGGGCTGGGATGCGACCTTTTTCGACTCTGCAAACAAAAATGTTTACTTTCAGGAGTAGCCATTTTTTTCAGTTGAAGATCTAACTAACAATTATCCATTAAAGTAGTATGATAGAGTAGTCTTCGAATGGTCTTAATCTTGTTTCCATGTATTATTACTGTTGGAAATTTGGTCCAATTCACCTATTGTTGTAAGGTCAAGGGACCACCCCCAGTAACATACTATGCATGACCTATTTGAGGTGTATCGGTCTTTTATCTTGCATCCTTTAGAGGATTCCAAGTGATATAAATCTGGGAAACGGGTTTTGAGTGGCTCGTTTGTTATTCAAACATCAATCCATAATTTATGTGCTTCCTGTCTCAACAATACATTAAGAATTCTTTGTAGCTTGATAGTATGACATCACAGAATAAAAATACTCATTGAGAATCATCTATAGTAGGTATGGGTCGGAAAAACTTTACTACTTGCAAATATTTTTTACTTGTTTAACTTGATCAATGTTAGGTTGCATAATCAATGCCTTTGTTTTTTGGGTTTGTTCTAGTTGAAACCACGCACAAGACCACCATACATCATCATTTATGTTTAAGTTTGCATTTACAGCATATTATATTATTGAAAGATAGAGTTGTATATATCATATATCTGTGCCTAATTTAGCAAATAATAGTGTTTTGATTAGGCTTCGTCTGTATCCTAGGACGCGAAATTTCAACATTATATGGAACAGCCAAGTTACCACCTCAAGCAAACACAGTTGCAACATGTACTGCAACATAACCTATCACCGAGGCAACCAAGCTTCTCAGAGAAACAATAGCTACTTCAAGGCCCAACAACAACAACAATTACAACATCTTGTATCATCAGTAAGGTGGTGTTTGTTATTTTAAAAAAACATTTGCGAAGCTTCTTCTGTCTACAGCCCGCAGACCACGCGCAGACATGAGGGTCTATAAACTGTTTGTTTTTTTTGAAACGATTTCATTAAAAAAAAGTCTGCGCGGGGTCTTCTTGAGGCAGACATAAATTTTTAACTTCATACATCTTCTAAACCTATTCTCATTCTCAACCCCTTGTGAAACCCTTCTACCATCAGCATACATCGACCACCTCCACCATCCCGTCGCCACTGCCGGCCCCCGTCCACCGTTCCATCGCTGCCACCGGCCCTCGTCCACCGTTCCGTCGCCGCCACCCTAGTCGACAGTCACCGCCGCCTCCACTGCCCCTTCACCGTCGCGACCTACTACTCAACAACCACCTTACCGCCGGCCGCCACCATCCCGCCACCCACCACCCGCCACCATCTCGCCATCGCCACCCTATTCAGAAGGTAATTTTGTGATTTTGTTTTCATACATAATTGAAGATCCAGAAGAAGAAAGATATTCCCCTAAACAGTCTTCTTCTTACAAACTGCAAAGGTTTGATCCACCTCTTCTTTTACAGATGTCTACAGATATGAACAGCAGACTACAGACATTTTACCTCTGAAAAACAAAATACACCTAAGTCACCTTAGTTTCCCCTCCTACAACAAACACAAGAATGAAGACAACGATCTTTATCACACCAACAGCAACATCGACAACAAAAATTTATTATTGATAACAACCTTCCAATATCAACCCTTCCGGCTAACCAAGTCTAGGGCCAACCTAGACAACAACCAGTGCCTATAAGAGTTCATTCTGATTGGGGTGTTGTATATAGTGATTGAAAGTCAAAGATGGCTATTGGTTTTAAGTTTGTTCTTCTTTTGTTAGTCTTTTATAGTCGAGGGGTACTATGTGTAAACTTTGTAATATGAGTTGTTAGTCTTGGTTAACGGCTTATTGATTAAAAGGGGAAAAATTATTTTTCACTTGACCATATCCTTGGTTGTAATCTGATTTCTCATACTCAATGAAAGCTTCTTCATTCTTGTTGTGATTTTCTAATTCTAATTGATCCCTCAATCATAGTTTAACAATTGGTATTAAAGCCTTGTTGGCTCAATCTCTTGAATTGGTGGAATTCATTTGAAGATTCAAGAATGGATACTTTTGCAAAGTTCAACAAGGAAAAGTTTGATAGGAGAAATGACTTCAGTCCGTGGCAATTGAAAATAAGGGCATTGTTGTTTCATCATGGTGTGGTGGATGCTTTCAAGGGTGAGGATCGACTACCTAAAGCTCTAACCGATAAATAAAAGAACGAAATGATGGAGAAGGCAAACACTGCGATCATTTTGTGTTTGGGTGATCACGTTCAAAGAGACGTCTCAAAGGAAACCATGGTTGCATGCGTATGGACCAAATTGGAAGGTTTGTACATGAGTAAATCTTTAACTAATAGATTGTATCTAAATAAATGTTTGTACACTTTCCAAATGCAATCTGGCAAGTCGTTGGAAGATCACATCAATGAATTTAAAAAGATAATCCTTGATCTTGAGAATATTAACGTTGAAATTGATGATGAAGATAGAGCAATTATCTTTCTATCATCTTTGTCGCACTTTTACAAGCATTTTGTAGACACATTGATGTTTGGCAGAGACAGTTTATCAATAGAGGAGGTCATTGCAGCCATGAACTCCAAGAATTACACAAGAGAGGATATGTGAAGGAGGAGGGATCAGATGGATTGATTGTTCGAGGAAGGACTGAATAGAGGGATACTATGTTCAAGGGTTAACCCATTAACCAAAAAGATTCAATCATGTAAACCTATTAATTAATCAAAAAGCATTCAAAACAAGGGACAATATCCATTATTAACGTATATAATTTTAAGCATATCACATACCGATAAAAATCTATATAAAATTTCAAGCCATGAAATTAATACTTTTAGATTAAATAACAAAATTATTACAATATCGTTTGATAATGAGTCCAACAATACCACCCAAGTTTGGACAATTAAGAGTAAAATATTAACCGACTAGAGACAGTGTGTTTTTTCATAGTTAATGTGTTGCACACATTATTAATTTGGTTGTGTAAGACGAACTTATAGATATATAATATGTTGTGTCAACTGCAATGTTCATTTAGAGGTGTTTGGTAGCCTCTTGATGATTTTATTACAAGACTACATCTAAACCGGTCAGTGGTAGCTGTGTTTGGTTCAGCACAATGATACTTGTTAATAAGTCATTACACCCTTTAATGGTTAAGTTGAAAAAGGGTGTTTAATGGATAAGTGGACAAGTTTAGTTTCCCCTAATTAAGTACCGTTCACCTTAAAATTGGGCAGCCACCCCAAAAACCATCACCGCCGTCGTTTCTTCCATTCTAGCCCCCGTTTTTCGCTCTTGTAGCCTCAATCCTTGATACTCATTCTTGCAGCCCCAGCCCTGCTTGAACCTTCGACGACCTTCATCCCAGCCTGCTTGAACTGTCAACAGCCCCATCCTTGCTTGAACATGCGATGACCATTCATCCCGCTTGTATAGCATTCGACAGCCGCATCAGGTAATTAATATCCCATCCTCGCCTTGGTCAATTGTATTTGGTTTGATAATAATTCTAAGGTTTCATGAATTTGAAAAGAATTAGGGCTTCTATAAACTTTAATTTTAGTTATAAGGTTCCATGAAATTGAGTTTATCACCTATTTGTATGTTGCTAGTTAATTAAAAGTTGTATTTACTTTGTGTGCATATTGATTTCAAGATCTTTTAGTTCATCAAGTTTGGATGTAGCTAGTTTATAAGTTGTTTGTATGTTGCTAGTGTATGATACTTGTATGTTTATGGTTCATGAAAATGGTTTTAGTTAATCAAGTTTGTTTCTTTTTGGCTATTTGTATTGTTTGAAGAAATGACAGAAATTATAATGGATATGAGATAGTTGCTTTATCGGTAGTACCCTACCACACAATTGCATGGGAGTTTTATTGTTTGAAATTGCTTCGTGACT
Source organism: Flaveria sonorensis (assembly GCA_025506505.1). Taxonomy (NCBI): domain Eukaryota; kingdom Viridiplantae; phylum Streptophyta; class Magnoliopsida; order Asterales; family Asteraceae; genus Flaveria; species Flaveria sonorensis. The sequence goes on from CM046430.1 coordinate 549,022, forward strand.
ACCGTTCTTCTACAATACCAATACCAATTCAAATTATAAGCTTGAAGCAACTAATAATTTTACGTAACTGGAAGTATTAAAATAGAAGTTAATAATCAAATGTTTTCGAAATAAGCTTGACCAACCATTCATGCATGCTGCCAAAACAATTTTTATAACAATACACATCTATTTCAAATATTACATGTTGATCTATGTGTACATATAATCTGAATTGTTTCCCAAAAGATATTAAGATGATTGGATTTGATATTTTATTTGTAAGGAGTAAAATTAAGTTGCATGAAGATATTAAGATCATAACCAAAAAAAAATCAAGAATTTAATTTGTAATATAACAAATTAATGTGTAGGCCCTCGTAAAGACGTCGTTGGGTTTTGTGTTAATTTCGTAGCTAAGGTACGGATTCTTGTTCTTTTAAAAATCATAGCGTAAATATTTTTGTATCGTTCTTTTCTTTGGTAGTGTACGGATCCTAACCCTTTACACTTATAGCATTAATATCTTTTGCGTCGACCTTTACTTTTAAGTCTACTTGTATTCGGTATCTGACTCGTTATTTGATTTTTAGTCATAAGATAATAATATTGTTAGAATTGAATCAAATCGTTGACATTGTTATACATGCGATACAATTTATTTTCCTTGAACTCATTGTTATATAACTAATATTTTAGATGCTTAAACGAAATCTAGAGTGTCTACTCAAAAATATATTTAATTTAATTATGACTTTAATTTGATGTCAATACCCGAGCATATTGTTTACACGTGCTGAAAGGTGCACCTACGCTGCTACGCATGCTGAGAGACGCACCTATATGTGCCGAAGCACACACCTACACGTGCTGAAAGATGCACACATTGTTTACTGTTAAATGTGCTGAAAGACGCACACATTGTTAATGTTACTTGAATATTATTATTGTTACTAGCTCAATGGGTAATTCCTTATTATAAGAGTTATTGAGTACGTATCGTTGTACTATCGTATCTCTTTCGTTTCATCTTTAACTACTATTGTTCTTTCTGTTACTGAATAATTTTTGGCTCAACCGTGTTTGTTTTGGTTGTTTTTCTTGTTTACACGGTAGGTACTGTAGGAGATCAGGGGAACGTGTGAAGAGAGAGTGATTCAAGACATTAAGATGAAGGCATTTGAATAAAAATAAATAATAATTTCTTTACCTAGTAGAAATTTCTATTTTAAGACTTAGTATTTTCTTTGAAACATTGTACAGATTTGAAATTTTTGGTTAAGTATGTTAACTAAGTCATTAATATTGTCTCTGATTATCGTATTGTGTGACACGTCAACCCTACTCGGGTTGGGGTGTTACAAATGTAACGGAAAAATAGAAATCAGAACAGAATTTCATAGAGGATTAACGATAAATAAAGAACCGCTATGATTATTTACAAGCAATATTTGCATCCTAGTCAAAGCTTAAAAACAAAACCGGCAATGCACAACTCAGAATTGTTATTGAGCGTGCATATGATGTTTTGAAGGCGAGATTCTTAATCTTAAAGCAAATGACTCCTTTTTTATTTCCAATACAACAAGAAATATTGATTACTTGTTTCTTCGTCTATAATTTTATAAGAAAATGCAATATTTATGATCAATTATTTATGGATTACGATAAGAACACTGTGTTTTTAAAGTACAAGTTGAAGACAATGATGGTTAGTTCGTTCACGATATAAAATGAAGCTCACAATATTTAATTATTTTGGGTGATGAGATAATTAGTCAACTAATATTAAATTATTAAAATTAATATTTTGCACGAAGTATTAATTTGTATTTGGATTTTCATATGTTTTCACGATGTTTGAAGGATTAATGTGTAACTAGGATTTTAAACCCGCGCTTCGCGGCAGGGCGAAAAAACTTAAATACTAACAAAGACGATTAAGATCCTTTAAATATCAAAACACATTATTAATCAGTTATAAAAACTCAATGTAATGAGACTTTTTATCAATCCCTTTGCGTTCCATGCATTATAAAGTAACACCAACTTCAAACGTTGATCTACCCATTACACTATAAAGTGCAAGTCTATCTTCATAATAGTAACCCCTCTATTGTAGTTAGTTAAATATGCCCATACTTTTTGCAAATTCATGATAATTACAAATATATATTGCATCTTCAAAAGACAATATCATCCAACTTGTTTCCAACTTGTTTCCAACTTGTTTCTGCATAAAACTTTTGGCATGAATAAATAAATTATAGATCTCACTTTCATCAATAGCAAATAACCTTCCAAATTTCAATATAACTATATATCATGAACGATTTTTAAATTCTAGCTCTGACTTATTTAATAGTTAGAAGTTGGAGAACTAATCGGAATTCTTTTGAACTGGTGAACCACAATAGCTAACACATTTGGTTGCTACTCGTGCCCATTGAACCAGAACCAGGTGAGGGAACAAATCCATGTTATTTTCATTTTCCAATTAATAAAATGAAAAAATATTAGAAAAGGTGACATTACACATATACTACACTAGTAACGTGCCCGCGCGATACGACGCGTGCGACACTTTTCATTATGGTACTTGTCTCTGGTTAGTCTTATATTTAAAAAACTGAATTCCTTCTTTTAAGCATATTGTAACAAACATAAAAAAAATTGTATATAATTAAAGATACAAAGGTCTAAGTGTAAATAAGTTTAAAGTTCTACTTTTTTAGTAGCGTTAGAAATACATAATTACCCTTGTTAAATTGATTTTTTGGGTTGTACATTGTGCTTAAAATTTACAAATCTCTTAACTTTCATCAATAGCAAATAACCTTCCAAATTTCAATATAACTATGTACCATGAACGATTCCTAAATTCCAGCTCTGACTTATTTTATAGTTAGAAGTTAGAGAACTAATCGGAATTCTTTTGAACTGGGGAAGCACAATAGCTAACACATTTGGTTGCTACTTGTGCCTATTGAACCAGAACCAGGTGAGGGAACAAATCCATGTTATTTCCATTTTCCAATTAATAAAATGAAAAAAATATTAGAAAAGGTGACATTACACATATACTACACTAGTAACGTGCCCGCGCGATGCGGCGCGTGCGACACTTTTCATTATGGTACTCGTCTCTGGTTAGTTTTATATTTAAAAAACTAAATTTCTTCTTTTAAGCATATTGTAACAAACATAGAAAAATTATATATAATTAAAGATACAAGGGTCTAAGTGTAAATAAGTTTAAAGTTTCACTTTTTAGTAGCGTTAGAAAGACATAATTACCCTTGTTAAATTGATTTTTTGGGTTGTACCTTGTGCTTAAAATTTACAAAACTCTTAACTTTGGCCGGAATCCTTCCTTCCTGCATTATAATATAGTATAGATAATCCAAGGAATTGAACGGAATGTTTACCAATTTAACAAAAATATATATTCATAACTGAAATCGAGCAACTATTAGAATAGTGCTTACAGTTACAACTATTTTCTTATGAATATCAAATAATGATGAACATGAAATTTGATTCACCAAATCAGTAAAATTATAATTAATTCAAAGGAGAAAGCTTACCAAGTGAAATGCAAAAGCATGAGCTAATACGTTTGGAAACTTAAGCAACAGAAGATAAGCACTAACAAACAAGAAATATAACACCTTCAAAGTATAGATGTAAAATCAAGCGACGAACTTGTGAATAGAATCATATCTGACCTTCTACGGTGCTCTGAAAGCTGCAACAGTAAAAAGAATCGTACATACACTCGTCGATCAAGTGCACGTTGTGACGACGGCAATGATGTACTACCAACGGCACCACCTGCCGTCATAATCCCAGACAACCAAAGTCAAATATCACCGAAGAGCGCAAAGGGCTATGGTCAGAGATAGCCGACTCGGATTACGCAAAGTCACCACCACTGCCACCACGATTGCGTGACCACAGCCTCATCGCCGGCCACCTACACCAAACCAAAGCCCCAAATCGGACCTGAAGCGGCGACAATCGGCGACAACACATCACCACACCACCGCCAAGTAAGAAACAACCCCAAAGGAGACAAAGGGGAGAACAGACCACCGCCACCGTCATAGTGTCTCCAAGGCCAAATCGGTCACCTACACCAAATTAGACTTGGGGTGGCGGCAATCGGCTTCAACATACCACCACCAACTAAGAGACGACCAGCTACATCAAATCGTGCTTGTGGCGACGATAATGCAACACCACAACCACCGCGGAGTAAAAGACAACCACTACCAGATCGGCGAGGCAACGTGGAACACGCTACCTGTAGCCTGCGGCGACAATCTCGCCAAAACACGAATGGGGGTGAGGGTTTTTGAGCTGAGAATAGAGGTGTATCTAAGGATGCGTTAGTGGTAAAGAAAGGACTGGAGTTGTACGAGAGGCATAAGCACATGTACTCTTAGCTACGGTATTTCACACTCACAACACAAAGTTGTCAAAGTTAGAAATTCCAAAAAGGTACTGTAGCACCCACATTGGTGTTTAATATATAGTATATAATATAATTAGGATTTTCTATGATATTTTGTATTTTTTTCTTTTATAATTATTTATCATTCCATACAGTCATTTCAAAAATTAGACCAAACAAATGCATTTCATTTAGCACAAAATAGTTCAAATAAGTAAATTAGTCATTCTGCATAGTTATTAAAAAATTCGTTCAAACAACAAAAAAAATTCGTTCAAACAACAATTACCGACTCAACACTCTCAAAATCTCTTATCCAGGGAGATCTCTTAGTTACGCACTTATTAGTTAAGTCATAATTCAGATGCATTTACTATATAATTCGTCACTTGAAAGCAAAATTACTAGAGTTAGAACAAGAAGTACATGAGGAAGAAATTGCATTGGGATTAACGGTTCCACTTACCGTGCAGAGCTCACTTAAGTAGGGATCTACGAAATAGTTTTGAAACGAATAAATATCCTACTCAAAGAAAAAGTCAAAATTTGGAAAACCCCTTTTAATCTATCTAACAAAGCCCCTAATTTTATAGACCATTGGAAACATACTAATGTTATGTTAAATTTAAATGAAAATGAATGCTGAAAATGAATTAATTTTTATGTTTTTGTTTTTTTAAGAAATTGAACATTTTTATGTTGTTTATGTTTGTTCGTTAACAATTTACATGTAAACGAGTAAAACGGCTCGCAAGCTATTTGCGATTAGATCGAAAAAAAATTCTAACTGGTCTAACTCGAGCATTAGAAATAAAACTACAAACTAGCCAAGCTCGAGCTCGATCTTTTGCTGAGCTCGGACTCAACCTGGCTTTGTAGTTGGTGCGTGTGAACTTGCGGCAGACTTTGTATCATCGGAGAGGAGAGGATTGGGACTAGAAACATTAGGCATGGTATCAACCCTAAGAACATGAACGTGAGTCATGTTATATAATTTTAAGCAAATAAACAAAGAAATATAACATTATAAAAAACGCATCTAAATTTAGTCAAACAAAGGAACCCGGGCACTTAAGAAATTAGCGAAGGCAACAATACATACGAGTAGACAGGGATAATTAATTGAGTAACGTAGTATCGTGTACTAATACCGGATGGATTCCCCAACCCTATTGCTTTGAAGGGTTTTGATTCTCAAGATATTCTGTTCTTGCCGGGATCCTGTGAACAGAATAGAATAAGTATATATTGTAAATAGAAAAGATGTTTGTAGATCAAGTAAAACAAACTCCCTAGTCCCTAGGTTGGGGTTGGGGTTACCATTGTTTTCTCTTCTCCAAGAATCGGGCCAGGGAAGCTTTTCTTGCAATTGGAAGATCTGCAACACACACACACACACACACACGAATACCAAATAATCACCCGCACAGACAGACAGAGAAAGTGGATGTATGAATTAGGCAGGTGGTAAAGTAAGAACCAGAAACAAGAGGATGCTGCAGGGGAGGGGGTTGTTTGTGTGCCAACATCATGATTTCTATGGCCCTGTGGGGTGGGAAATCATCGACTACCACCACCTGCCCCCCATAAAAGATGTTCTGTTGATTTTGCCTTCCCACGCCTAAACAAACATCCAAATCATCCATCTATTTTAAAGTCTCAGAATCAGAAGAAGACACCTTACCTGGAGTGCAGAGAACGGACTAAATGTCTGAGACAAGTTAGACGACGACTTCTGCCCGGAATCTACAATCTCAGACATAATCATCAACAACCCCCACCACCGCTCCTCTTCTGTCTTCTCTCATACGTAAACAGGAAAATCTATTTTTTATGGCCTTTGTTTATTTTGTATTAAAGCACGAGGAATACGTGCTATGACTTCACGTCTTCTCAACAGGCACCGCCCAGGGCCATATTTTTTCATTTTCTTTCGCTTTCTTTTCCTTTTCCTTTTTCTTATAAAACAAAACCATCAATCAATATTATATACATACATAGTTTTTGACGTCCTCTGCAAACCACACTACCATATTATCCATCCAATTATAATAAATAAACCAAACAACTTCTCCTTGTTACATATAGATAGCTTTTTTACATTCTCACTTTAATCAGTTTTGTTAAGAATTATTGCTAGGTTAATAGTAATTATAAAGAATTGTTTTTATCATTGCGGTGCTAGTGTTTGAGCCAAAGTTCGTTCTTAAAAGGTGATTAATTATCCCAAGAATACTAGTTTTACTCTAGTATTTCATGTGTACTAGAATAAATTGGTTGCTACGGTGCTACTTTTTGGTTTACAACTACATATTAGTGCTTTGGTTATAATGCACAACCATGAAACACAAAGTAGCTTAAGCTTGTTTGCTTTACTGTTTGGGCACTCGGAGTGATGAGGTGGCACGCGGGGAAAAAAAAAAAGTAAAAGTCCTTCGACCGGTGAATTTTTACCGATTTCCCGGGTGAACAAATAAATATAAATGAAGGGGTGCTCGGGGTTTTTAGTATAGAGGGATGAAAGCAATAAAAAGGAAATGTTGGTTGGTTTAGAGTTTGACAATGTCAAGCAAATTAGAACCACCAGCGGTGTGTGATTGACTGTACATTCGGATCGACTTGAGTTTCAGTTTCTAGCCACCAACCATTGTGTTTGTGTGTTTGTGTGTTTGTGCAACAGCATCATATGAATGATGACTCAGAATGAGAATGAGCATGAGCATGAGCCCACTTCCTTTTCCACACTCCCAGCCCGGCCACCATTACGTTAATAACGTCGAGGTTTCTAATTCAAGCGAATTGATTGAAGCACCCCACCCCCCCGGTTTCCCATTCCTCCCGGCTTAAGCAAACATGGCCCTTGTTTGCCCTCGCCGGCTTCCGCTCTTCGTCGTCATCATCAGCGCCATCTTCCCTCGTCCATGCCTCTCCCAACAATCTCCGTCTGGTGCGCTCCTTCAATTCAAGAAATCCCTGACAAAGTCAGATGCTTTGTACAATTGGAAAGACGACGGCTCCAACCCATGCGACCCCAGCAATGTGTGGGTTGGCATCATATGTTCCAACGGCGTCGTCAACACCATCAACCTCTCCGACATGGATCTCGAAGGCCAACCCGACGTCGCTGCCTTGGAGCCCGTCGAAGGCCTCAAAGCCCTTAGCATCCAGAACAACTCCCTCGCCGGCCCTATGCCCCAAATCAATCGCCTTCGTTTCATCAAGGCTTTTTACGCCGGCAGCAATTGGTTCTCCGGCGTCATCCCTTCCGATTTCTTCCAAACCCTCGGCTCCCTCAAGAAACTCTGGTTGCAGCATAATAACTTTTCCGGACAGATCCCAACATCCATCGGACAATTGCCAAATCTCAAGGAACTCCATTTAGAATACAACGAGTTTTCAGGACCCATTCCCACATTTCTGGAACCTGACATCATCACCACCCTTGACCTCTCCAACAACAACTTACAAGGAGAGATACCCAAGACTTTGAACAAGTTTGATGCCCGAGTGTTTCAGAACAATGCTGACCTCTGTGGCCCCAAACTCTCAAGAGAATGTAAGCCGGCGCATCCTTCCACTCCACCGGACCAATTAGAACCCTCATCGGAACCTCCCAAATCATCAGTCAAATGGATCATCATGATTGTGGTCGTTGCTCTATTGATCTTGATCATTCTGGCCAGAGCCAATCAGATAGATGAAGACAGGAGACCTTTGGGTAAGGGAGGTATTGATGAAACTGTTGTCAACATCCCAACCATCACCAAAAAACCCACAACAACTTCTACTAGTGCCAAACCATACAACAACTCCAACAATAATATTAGCAGCAGCAGCAGCAGCAGCAATACCAATAGTACCAACAACAACGTTAATAACAACGAGCAGCAGAACGTTCAAAGAAGCAGCAGCAGCACCATTAAGGAGAGCAAAGATGCATCAGCAGCCGTGGCATCTAAAAAAGCCCCGTCCCAGATGGCTGGGCGAGCGGTGGGTGGGGTGGGGGACCTGGTGATGGTGAACGAAGAGAGGGGGGTGTTTGGGTTGCAAGACTTGATGAAGGCTGCAGCAGAGGTGCTTGGGAATGGAGGGTTGGGGTCTGCATACAAAGCGATGCTGGGGAATGGAGTGTCCGTGGTGGTGAAAAGGGTGAGGGAGATGAACCAGATGACTAAAGAGGTGTTTGATGCGGAGATGAAGAAGCTAGCCAAACTGAAGCACCAAAACATACTCACCCCACTCGCATATCATTTCAGGAAAGAAGAGAAACTGTTGGTCTCCGAATATGTCCCCAGAGGAAGTCTGCTCTACGTTTTACATGGTAAAATCAAGCATATACATACTGATAATTATTTTCTGTTTACATGCATGAATTGAACTTGAACTTGAACTTATACATACATGCATGCATGTTGATATATATATACTGCAGGTGAGCGTGGGACATCCCATGGAGAACTAGAACTAGACTGGGGTAAGCGGTTAAAGATCATAAAAGGAGTTGCGCGTGGAATGGGTTTCCTTCATACAGAGTTTGCATCGTATCCGTTGCCTCATGGGGATCTGAAGTCGAGCAATGTACTAATTGGGTCAGACTATGAGCCGCTTCTTAGTGATTACGCTTTCTATCCTTTGCTTAATAATACCCCAACACTGCAATGCATGTTTGCTTTTAAATCTCCGGAAGCCATACTCAACCAAACAGTTAACCAAAAAAGCGACGTGTATTGCATGGGCATCATCATTCTGGAAATCATGACAGGGAAATACCCATCCCAGTATTGCAGCAATAACCAAAAGGGCGGAACGGATGTTGTCCAGTGGGTTAAGTCGGCTCTTGCAGAAAACAGAGGAACAGAGCTGATTGATCCACAGATATCATCATCATCTTCTGTGTCGGAAATGGAGAAGATTCTTCATATCGGAGCGGCTTGTACAGAAATCGAGGCTGACGAGAGAATCAGCTTATCTGAAGCGGTAAGAAGAATAGAAGAGGTAAGTGTTTGATTGAGGTGAGTGAGGTGGGATATGGTTGAATAATTGATTTATGCATAATGTATCTAAGAGAGATCATAAAAAGAAAAAGGTTAAGGTTGAGGGGTGAAGGCGGCGGATCAAGCTAGTCATGGTCGGGATGCATCTGGTGTATCTGAGAGAGAGCGCCCTCGGCTTCACTAGACCGCCTTGTTTCATTTAGATTAGAAAATTCATTAATTCATCCTTGTCAAGTCATGTGTATGTACGTGTGGAAACAAATAATGAATCATGCACATGTGATTGATTGATTTTGATTATTATGCCAAACTGGCTTGCTGCATGCATATGTACTCGCCTCTGCAGTAGTTCACACCATCTTATTCTTCATAATAAGCTTCAATTAACTGCCATCATCCTTTTGCGATAAACTATCATACGAAGTTGAAATCTAATATCTAACTATACTAATGAAGTTGTTTAAATAACAATAAACATCAATTTTCACTATTTATAGTTTTATACAATATATGACATCAATGTTATGTTTTTTTATCTTAATACCTAGTAATTTTACTTTTTATGAAAGTTTATTTACATTTTCGGAGAGTACTACCTAGTTAATTTGTCAAAAACTGTGTTTCAGGTTGGTTATCAGAAATGAGCAAGAACCCACCCACATGTGAGTTATACATCCAACAGGACATAGTCCGTGAGCACCTTTATAGTAATTTTGTGTTTATGTTTTACTATTACTACTATCTAATTTTAAAAGTTTTATTAGACCTTTGTAAGATAATATATGGTATGATAGGAAACTTAATAGCTTATAATACATAATTATTAAGTAAAAAGATAATAATGAAAAAAGAAGAAGAAGACATAATTATATATAATATAAATATTAAGTAAAATAAATTTAAAAATAAAATAATTTTAAGTATATAATCGGGTAAACAAATACAATCTCATAATTTTGGGTTTCAGGAATTTCTATCGCGTTGGAGTTTGATTTCAAATCAAATTTACAATAAGTGATAGTGAAAGAGGAAATTCGTAATCCGGACAAAGCAGAAGGATGATGTGTGTAATTAGTTGTAACTTGTAAACATACACACATCATAACATCATATGTATATTATGATGAGATGAGTGTTGCAAGCAAGCAAGAAGACCCCCAAAATCCATCATCCCCATTCTCTGCAATTGCAATGCATCGATGGGTAGCGAAACGGTTGCTTCAGCCTTCAATGTTGAGTGCTGATATTCCAACGCCTCGTTTGCGTTTTCTGTCATCCACAACGCCTCAACCACCTCTCCCCAATCCAAACCCCTTTGATATCAGCACATCAACCTCATCTTCGTCTTCATCTTCATCTTCATCTTCATCTTCATCCCCCCAAGGAGATACGCATCACCATACCTCTCATACTCATACAGGAACAAGAACAAGAAGCGCACCTAGGGCTAATTACCAACAAGAACAATCTCGAGTCCTAGCCGCCTCCCTCCAACATGTGGTAGGACAATATCTTCTTCCTCTACTCTTTTGCATCATCCATGTTAATGTTAATGTTAATGTTAATGTTAATGTTTTCCCCAATCCCTGGCTAGGTTAAGTGTTCAGGATGAATTAATTAATTACTGTAATTCATCACCTCCTCTTGCCTTGCCTTGCATTTCAATGGGGGCATTATTATTATTATTATTATTATTAGCAACGTAGGGATCGTTTATTCTTCTGCACTGCCCACTACGGAAGATGGATTCATTCCTGCACTTTTTATCAAATAAACTGCTGTTATAAGGAATTATGTCTCAGAAACTGCTGCTATCTTGGCCACATAATACTCAATTAGTTAGGGTGTTTCTTTGTTTCCTTTTTGCAGATTAGGTTGGGATGGAGTGAAGCAGCCATGATTGCAGGTGCTAGGGACGTTGCTGTTTCCCCTTCCATTGTTGGAGCTATTCCACGAAAAGAAGCTGCACTAGTAGAGGTATATCTTTCTTTGTATGTCCACCTAATGTTTTCAAGGAAATTACTTTTGTATACTACCACCATCTTACGTCATCTCTCAGCTGTTGCTCTTTTTTTTTATTTGTCTCCAACTGTTTACTTGATTCTACCCCCTAACATTCCATTCCATTCCATTCCATTCCATTTCCCTTGTTACAGTATTTTATGGACGAGTGTTTGCAAAAACTTATTGATATAATCGACTCTGGCGAGTTACAATTACAAGATTTGGTACCAAGTGAGCGTATAGCAAAGCTTATTAAGGTTCGCTTACAAATGCAAGCTCCTTACATATCAAAGTGGCCTCAAGCACTTAGCATTCAGGCAAGTTTTTCAGTTTTAATGCTGTTGTTTAGATAACCTAACACTAACACAGTAAGTAATTCAAAGTATGAGCTTATATGATAGGCGCAACCATCAAATATATCAACAAGCTTTAAACAACGAGCGATGCTGGTGGATGAATTCTGTCATGCCTCAAATGATGAAGGAAGTGGTGTGGATTGGTACCTAAAACGCACTGCTGTTGGTGGGGTATACTCAACAGCTGAAATATACATGCTAACCGATAACTCCACAGGTTTCTTTTCCTCTCTCTCTCTCTGTTTTTATGTTAACCTTACACAGCCAAGAACAGTGGATTTGAGTCTTACTTCAGGATGTGATTGATGATAGTGGTGTTGTTTTTCAGATTTTGATGATACATGGATATTTTTAAATGAGCGAGTGAGAGACGCCTTTGATTTGAAGAAGACCTTTCAAGAGGTTGTGTAGTTAATGATATCATGATCAGATTATATTTACACATGTGGAATGCTAATAATCTATTATGGGTAATCTTTTCAGGTGAAATATTTTGCAGAAGCTGTGGGGGCAGGCTTGGGGGGTTCATTGCAGGGATTTACAAAGAAAGGTTGTTAGGGTAGAAGTTGCTTTGGTGGTGACATAAAAATAAAACTCTAGGCTTGCAAGTATTTTTGTTCTTCTTTTAAAGCAAGAAATTACAGAAATGGTTTGTTGCAAGTGTAATCATGTTTTGTTTGATCATTTATGTTTTCTGCGAACCAAATAAATAAAGTGTCTTTTATATCTTTGTGTGGTAGTGGAGTTATTCATTGGCGATCAATTGATGTGTAATGTTTATGTTGTTGATGTTTGTTGTATTTTGGCAAGTAACATAATTTTAAATCCTTCCTTGTATCTTCATCTTCTAAGCCAATCAAAATATATTCTGAGATCCGTGCAGTTTGTATGTGCAAATCATGATTAATGCTTGTCAAATCTCTAGAACAATATCCATTGACATAGTATAGTATAATCAAGGAACCAGTAGCTGGAACTAAAGAGTAGGATAAGCTAGCTGGGTTATAAATATAATTAAGATTTTAACACTCAACGAGTCTTCATTCGTGTGCTTCCTTCATCATCCATGCCATGGATATGTATATGGTTGTTTGGCGTTGCCTTTGCGGCAAGTTTACACAATTATCTTCTTCTTCAGAGTATCTGTAAACAAAAAATAAACTTGGCCTTGCTTGTAAGGAAGATGGGATGGGGATGGTGCAGGCGCATTTAAGAAATAGTGATTTATACATACATATTTTCTCCATTCTTGACATGTTAAAAGCCACGTTGGGTCGTGTAAGGACTTTCTTACATGACTTGGTCTATTTCTAGAGGAGTTTCTGTCATGTTTATTTTAATTCTTCTTTGTTAGCCATTTGCCCTGTGTGATCTTTTTATTATATGCTACAGAATAATTAATCCATTGTAGTTATAACTAATTAACAAGCACACAAGCCCATAAAAAAATTTTTTTAACGAATTCTACTAGCTATTTCATATTGACCGACTTATTTGATAAGTACTGCCCTGCATTAATTTGATACTTCAATTATTAAAAGAGAAGTACATTAATTCGATACTTAATATACTTAACAAGGTTTTAGTAGCACCTTGGTTCCATGGAGCTACTATCCGGTGAAGTTTCACTAGGATTCACTAGTACACAACACAATTATTTAAAAAATGAGGAAACAAATAAAATTGAGATGATATAATGTAAAACGAAAAAAATAGTGAGAATGAAAAAAGTTGATGTGTCACACAAGAAAAAACAAGAAAAACAAAATAGTTGCTAGTGCCTTATAACAACTCATGGAAATTGGATTTCCTCCATATAGATTTAAGAATAAACCTCTAAAAACAAACTCACAACTCATATACGTTTATGAGGTCAAGTCTACCGTATCACATTTTTTTGTTTACAGGTAGATGCAATATATTTACATATACTATAGACCCCTCTAGTGTCATCCTTGTCCGCCACAGCACGCTTCACAACACGCAAAGCAGCCTAAAAACGCTAGGCCACCAATCAACTGGGTGACCAAAATAGCACACTGATCGTTGATCCGTGAACAGGCTTGAATGCAGCACATGCAACAGCACTTGCCACATAGATTAACACAACAGTTGCCAGCTGCCCTCACCAACATCTCTGCTTGGTCTGGTAATTTTGGTTCATAACCCGGAGGTGTGTTCTCTATAGTTGCAATCAAGTTACCAAACCCAACACCCACCCGCTGCAACACCTTTATCATTTCAGTTTTTTCTCTTATTTCAATAGTTTCTTTTTTCCCCTGCATGTATAACATTCAAAATCCTTATGCCAATCAATCATCCCACAATAAATTTAAGTATGCTCAGGAAAAAAAAACAGTCGATAGTCCATATTTAAACCTTTTTAGTGCCTGATGATGTTGATGCATGCTTTTCTTGTACTTGGACCGTCTCCAACAAAACCATACGTGTATACTCACTAATAACACCACTCTGCATGCTTATTTTTGCTACCTGCCCACCCACAAAAGAATGCAAATTATTGAAAAGAACTATGTAAGCTCCAATGTATCGCATCAGTCCTAAAAAATTAAGACTTGGTTACAAGCCAAATTTTAGCCAGCCAAGATGCAAAACATTTGGAAGTTAGACGCAAACTTGCACTATGATATAAGTAATATGTCTACCTAACTCTTATTAATTATGAAGGAAAGAAAATACAAGAGTTCAATTTACTGACCTTCTCCTCAAGCTTTTTATCTTGTAAAAACCATGCTTGTGACGTGTAATGTTCAATTTGTTGCTTCACCAGGACCTAGTGACCAAAATGAAATCAAACAGACCCCAAAAAGAAAGAAAGTAAGAGAGTATGAAAAGAAAAATAAAGGAAAAAATTAAAGACGTGCGTGAATCTACTTAGAAAACAAGATTACAAAAAAAAAAAAAAAAGGACACCTGGCTTACCCACCTAAATTAGAAAAGAGAACAAAGCAATAATAAAGCCCTTAAAAGGCATTCTAGTTCTACTTTTGCTAGCTTGCTACCGACAGGGCATGCATAGAGCATTCTTATCATAGAAAACCACTATAAGTGATAGCAACCCATGGGCAATAATAGCAAGTCCTACAACATCCAGGGTTCTTTTTGTAAAATTGTTTCAATCCAATTTAAATTGGATAATTCCGCATGGTTTGAATCTTCAGCAGCAAGCTACAGCTGTATTTTGACAGCAAGCTACAGCTGCTGATTTGGGTTTATTTTTTGATTGATTTGAGTCTTTATTACATTCCATAAGATAAGAGTTTTATTTTGGTCTGTAGTTTATTTCCATGTCCTGTTTTCATTATAAATAGAGATAGGTGCTTTGGAGTTCTTGTATCAATTTTCCCTTCCAGTCTTCCTTAATAAAGACTAATCTGTGCCGACTACTTCAGCATTTTTTCTAGCTGTTTTCTGCTAAACTCTTGTGCCAATTATTCCCAACAATTGGTATTAGAGCCTTCTTCAGTCCTAGGGAACCTGTTTCTGCCATCAAAGAGGAAGTGTTGCTCCAATGGCTGATATTCCACAGAACAATCAGCTTGTTCAGGTCAGGGAAGGAGGAGGTTCAACCTCCTATCAGTGTCCGATGTTAAGTGCAACAAATTACACTTCGTGGGCCGTTAAAATGGGGTCGTTTATGGATGCCCAAGGTCTTTGGGATGCCATAGAACCTCCGGCGGGTGTTGATATTGATGTCAAACTCGGGAAGAAGGCGAGGGCCTTCATATTCCAAGCATTGCCCGAAGAAATTCTGCTGCAGGTCGCTGGTCATACTGTAGCAAAAGACGTTTGGGAAGCCCTCAAAACTCAGTACCTCCGAGCAGATAGGGTACAACAGGCACGTATTCAAAACTTGAACCGCGAGTTCGAGTTACTAAACATGAAGGAAGCAGATAGCATTGATGATTTCGCAAGCAAGATTGGTGAAATGGTATCTAAGTTTCGGACACTTGGAACCACGATGGATGAGAAGACCAAAGTCAAGAAACTTCTAACTGCTGCACCAACCAGATTTCTCCCGGTTGTTGCAACAATAGAACAGTTTTCTGACCTGGAAACGATGGTATTTGAGGACCTTGTTGGGCACCTCAAAGCCTATGAAGAAAGGATAAAGCCTACCGAACTTGACTCATCAGGTAAACTGTTGCTGACCAAGGATGAATGGCAGCGAACAGAAAGACAAACCATCAGCAGGGGGCGGGGTTCCAGTTCATCCGACCATCGTGGCCGTGGCCGTGGTCGAGGAAGGTACAACAGCCGAGGAAGGGGTGGTAGACACCCTTCAAACAGCTGTGAATCTGAACAGAAAGAACAGGCCAACAGTAAACAAGATCGAAGAAATTTGGGGTGCTATAATTGTGACAAAATGGGCCATTTTTCAGCAGAATGCCGTGCACCCAAAAGAGCTGATGGAGAAGCAAATCTGACTCAGGAAGACAAACCAGCCTTACTTATGGCCTCATGTCCACAGGAGGTTGTAATGCTAAATGAAGAAAAAGTTTTTCCAAGCCTTTATGCCAAAGATAATTTCGATAATGGCACTTGGTACTTGGATAACGGGGCCTCAAACCATATGACCGGGCAGAAAGAGTTTTTCAATGAACTAAACGAGAAGACTATCAGTCATGTTTGATTTGGAGATGGGTCTGGGGTCGAGATCAAAGGTAAAGGCTGAATCTTGTTGCAATGCAAAACAGGAGATCAAAGGTTAGTGAGTAATGCTTACTATATTCCTAATCTTTGTAATAACATCTTGAGTCTTGGACAGTTCACTGAAGTGGGCTGCAAGGTGGTTATGGAAGATGGCAGTTTGTGGTTATATGAGAAGAATCGAACCTTGCTAATTAAGGTCCGAAGATCCCCAAACAGGTTGTATAAAAATCAACTAAATATTGTTCCTTCTATATGTTTACATGCCAAGATGGACGAGACTGCATGGCTATGGCATGCATGTCTCGGTCATCTTAACTTTGGGGCTTTGAAAAGATTGACAGGTGAAAATATGATGCGGGGAATGCCGATGATCGGCCACAATTCACAAATTTGTCAAGCCTGTTCGGCAGGAAAACAACATAGGCTGCCTTTTCAAAACAATTCATCATTTCGGGCCATTTTACCACTTCAACTTATCCATGTTGATTTATGTGGCCCCATTACACCATGTACACCTTCCGAGAATAGGTATTTCCTATTACTCGTTGATGACTACAATCGTTATATGTGGGTGTATATGTTTAAGGCCAAAAATCAAGCTTGTGATGCTTTTGTCTCTTTCACGACATTGGTGGAGAAACAATGTGGGCATAGAATCAAAGCTTTGAGAACGGACAGGGGTGGGGAATTTGTCTCCACAAATTTTAATCAACTTTGCAACAAAGAAGGAATTGAAAGGTACTTGACGGCCCCATATACCCCTCAACAAAACGGGGTAGTAGAAAGAAGAAACCAGTCCATTCTTGGGACTACTAGGTCTATGCTAAAGGCCATGAACCTACCTCGAATTATATGGGCAGAAGCTATCCGCCATGCAGTGTATCTCCTAAACCGTTCACCGACAAAAGCTTTGAAGGATAGAACTCCTTATGAAGACCTGAAGAACTGAAAGCCAAATCTGGATCATTTGAGAGTATTTGGTTGTATAGCTCATGTGAAGGTACCATCAACAAAGCTTAGAAAGCTTGATGATAGGAGTGAGCCAATGGTGTATCTTGGAAGTGAACCGGGAAGTAAAGCCTATCGGCTTTACAACCCAAGAAGTGGAAGAATATGTGTTAGCCGGGATGTTCGTTTTGAAGAAGGAAGGCCGTGGGATTGGTCAACGGAAACAGAAAAAGAAAAAGGTGTGAATAACTTTGAATTCACAATACATGGCCATGGTGTATCACAAGGAAGCGGGAGTCCCCTTAGTGCTGAACCAGTTGGCACCTCGCCCAATCAAAGCGAGGACCAACATGGTCCGTTCAGTTCAGCACAAAGTGGACCAGGTCTAGATTTCCCAACCAATGTTCCAGGCAGCCCAGTTGTTCCCAGTAGTCATCAAAGTACATCTGGGCAGAATTTTAACAGCCTAGAAAATTTCTTTCAGAGTCCAGAACAGTCTGTGTCTTCTGGTTCTACCTTAGCAACTGAAACAGTCCAGAGAACTACCTATGATGACGCGCCAGTCCGAGGTTTTCATCCCGTTAATGATGTGTATGGCAGAACTGAATCAATTCAACATGTAGAATTTGAACGTTTATTGCTATTAAAAGATGAAGAGCCATCTGATTACAAAGGCGCAAAAGGTAATAAAGATTGGGAAAAAGCAATGGCGGATGAGCTCGAATCTATTGAACAAAACAACACTTGGAAGCTGGTGGAACTTCCTAAAGGTGTCAAACCCAATCGGGCTGAAGTGGTTGTTCAAGACAAAGAAAGATGCTAAAGGTGATGTAGTCTGTTACAAGGGAAGATTGGTGGCAAAGGGGTATGTCCAAAAACACGGCATCGATTATGATGAAGTGTTTGCACCTGTCACACGATTAGAAACAGTCCGTTTGATTCTTGCCTTGGCTGCTCAAAACAATTGGGAGGTGCACCACCTTGATGTCAAGACAGCATTTTTATATGGACCTAAAAGAAGATGTGTTCGTGTCTCAACCAGAGGGTTTTGAGACGCCAAGCGCCTAGGTGCTGGAATGCAAAGCTTGATGCTACATTACAGCGGCTGGGTTTTATAAAATGTCCACGAGAGCATGCGGTGTACAAAAGAGAGGGCAAGAAAGGCACTTTGATCATTGGTGTCTACGTAGATGATTTGATCATCACCAGTCCTTGTACCGAAGACATAGCAGTTTTTAAAAAACAAATGAAGGGAAATTTTGAAATGAGCGATTTAGGGTTGTTGAAGTATTACTTGGGCATTGAAGTTGAGCAAAGAAAGGATGGTATATCCTTGAAGCAATCTGGTTATGCAAACAAAATCTTGAAGCAGGTAAACATGTGGGAATGTAACCCAACCAAGTTTCCTATGGACTCGGGGTTACGATTGACAAAGGAAGATGATGGTGAGTCAGTTGATGCTACCACGTACCGAAGATTGATTGGGTGCCTTCGATACTTAACTCACACAAGACCAGATATTTGCTACGCAGTTGGAGTAGCCAGCCGGTTTATGGAATCACCAAAAGCCACACACATGCTAGCAATTAAGCAGGTGTTGAGATATGTGAAAAGGGACTGTGAACTATGGCATATACTACCGTCGTACTGGAGATGCAGAGCTGATTGGTTACAGTGACAACTCACACTCAACTAATTTGGTCGACGGAAGGAGCACAACAGGTATGGTGTTTTATTATGGGGGTGGACCAATAACGTGGTGCAGCCAGAAGCAAAGCACTGTTGCTTTGTCCTCATGTGAGGCTGGATTTATGGCTGCGACTACTACAACGTGTCAAGCAGTCTGGCTAAAGGGTTTGCTTGAAGAAATAACAAGGAAAAATGTGGAGGCCATAAAGCTATTAAAAATCCTGTTTTTCATGGACGTAGCAAACATATCAATACGCGCTATCACTTTATTCGTGAGTGTGTTGAAAATGGCTTGGTGACTATCAAGTATGTAGCCGGCAATGAGCAGAAAGCTGATATTTTGACCAAGGCTTTGCCGAGAGTCAAATTTATTGACATGAGAGAAGTGTTAGGAGTTGAAGACCTATCGGAAGTAAAGATCGGAATTAAGGGGGTGAATGTTGGATAATTCCGGATGGTTTGAATCTTCAGCAGCAAGCTACAGCTGTATTTTGACAGCAAGCTACAGCTGCTGATTTGGGTTTATTTTTTGATTGATTTGAGTCTTTATTACATTCCATAAGATAGGAGTTTTATTTGGTCTGTAGTTTATTTCCATGTCCTGTTTCATTAATAATAGAGATAGGTGCTTTGGAGTTCTTGTATCAGTTTTCCCTTCCTGTCTTCCTTGATAAAGACTAATCTGTGTTGACTACTTCAGCATTTTTTCTAGCTGTTTTCTGCTAAACTCTTGTGCCAATTATACCCAACAATTTACACAGGCATGCTTCCTGTGCAAGCTCCCACGCTTTGTCAGTGTCACTTTAATTTCATCTATTTTCAATTTTATTGTCTTAATTTTAAGCAACTTCCTCCTTTAGTTTAGCTATGTTTAGTAGTGGGAGTCATGGGTTAGTTTCTCTTTCGTGATTGTAATTCTCTCTTAAAAAAACATTGATGGAATGAAAAATGGCAGAGAATTAGCAAGGCAATAATCCACCAAGTGTTTATCTCCATTTGAGTTGAACTACTCTTCTTTGCTAGGTTAATAGTGGCTTGTTGAGTGGTGATCGTAGACACGATTCCCCCGTAGTGGTGTATCTTTATCTTCTGTTGGAAGTCATCACCCTACCGTCTTGTTTGGGGGTGTTTCTGTATCCAATTAAGCTGTAGAATTATCCCAATTCCAACCGTTTATTTGAGCCGGCGTTGATTTAAAACAATTTTACATCAATAAGTAGGAGCATAACAACACAACTGTGATAAACAGGCAAGTGGTTGTCATTCATGCACAGTACTGCTGTAGACTTGTAGTGTCTTAATACTCATATGATGACATCAAAAACCAAATTGAGCGTCCCTGGTAGCAGCCTATGTTCCTATGCAGTATTGTGCAAAGTATCAGCTCTAATTAGTTATGTGTAATTTAATTTCTCTTGTTTGGTTTTTTATCAAGTCGAAATTTCAGGCTCTATTGATCCCTATATTGCATGTTCTCGCTTCAATGTGAGGGTATATGGCTGTGGCATGGACCATTCTTGTGGTCTTATGAAGTCCCTCTTAATATATATGGCTCTTCTGCTTGAGTTCAGATAAACTAGAATTCTTATGATTTCAGTAACATGCCATCTAGTCAAATTCCTTTTTTACTGTAGGTTTTCAGTTGGTAAAAAAAGTCAAAGTGCATCACCTGTGCTGATGTTATCTCTCAGCCATTATAATTTCTTTTTCCTTGTTTCTTATAAAAAAACTTATAAGTTAATTAAGATAATCCTGCAATCTAAATAAGCAGCTAGGATTACCCTCAAAGAGAACAACTATGTACGGTTGGTAAATACCATGGAAGTAGAAAACACGATAGTAAAAAAGATTATAAACAGAAAAAGAACTAACTTGTTTTTCAAAAAGAGGACAACTGAACAATAGTGTAATTACAAATATAGTGAAAATTGAAAAAGTTTTGTTAGAAGACATACCTTGTCAAGAGGTATTTCCTTCGCTCGCTGCACCTTAAGATCAATAGTGAAGTTACTCCTATCTGCAAAAACCCCTTTAACTTTTAGGGAGTCAGGAAAACCACCCCTGTAATGCCCAAATACGACCAAAGGCCCTTCCGAACAAAGATCTTGAATAACTGAAGGATAAACCTAAGTAGATGGGCTAGAATTAGATCTCTAGAAGAATAAAACAAAGACTTCTACGAAAAATGCTTGACTGGTAAAAAATGTAATCCAAATTACTTCAGCATGAGGGAACAATGTCTTTAACAAACCTGAAGAGCATCAAGATCATCTAAGCCATCAACTGCAATGTTCAGCAAAACTGTAGAAGCAGCTCTAGAAAATAAAACTTCCATTCGAGCTGCAATTAAATCTGGTCAAACATACATACACATCAGTAACTTAGTAGTATCTCTAACAAATTTTGCTTTAAACAATTAGCTTTCTGGATAAAGTCTCTCTCTTATATTGAAAAAAATTATGAGTTACCTGCATCAGAAGCAGCCTCGAAATAGCCCCTGCCAATCATTGCAAGCATTCGCAAGAAGTAGTGATTGCAGAATGATCCTACAGAAGAAATACAAAAAAAGGCGAACTAAAACAATTCTTCATCGAAAATGACGAGAAGAGAGAAGCAGTTGAACCACCAAAATCGGTGCAAATCTTCTTTAAGCAGCAGTACAACAAGTACTACAGGTCAAATTTTTCTAAATGACAATGTCTGTTCCATGCCAAGTTGTTAAAATATCTAGCACACCCTCGTTGAGTAGAAAAGATTATATTGTTGTAAAGCCAATCCCACAGTTGGACTCATGCAAAGCTAATGTAGCCTGTAATGGCATTAGGTGCAAGAGTAAAAAGTAGTTGGTAACAAAATCATTACCTATACCAAATGTGTAAATGCGTGGACACATGTCTGATCCTTGATTTTTGAGTTGCTTTATCATAACTTCACAAATTTGTCTCTCATTTTCAACTGCACCGTCAGTTATAAAGAAAATCATTGGAACTGATTGCTTGGTACCTGATAGCATCTCTACAGCCTGATAAATCATAAATCAGAAAAATGAAACCGATAAAGAATACACTAGCAATATATCATGGATATCTGATACCCAAATGGCATATATGCATTATAAGAATAGCAATGATGATCAAACAAGTGAAAATCCATCCCGATGTTTACAGTTCGTCTCAATAAATCATCTAAAGGGATCACGAAAACTACTAAGTACTTATACATCTCTCCCTCTGTCCAAAATAAGTGTTCACTAGACAAAAAGCACAAAGTTATTGCGATGTGCAATTAAACTTTTGCATAGTTAAATGTCAAATTTAGCAGTATAATATGTGCAATTAATGCAGTTTAGTGATGAAATGCAATCAATGGTACAATGTGAAACTTAATATATTATCTAAAATAGACATTTTATAAAATTAACCTGATCAAGAGCAATTGACATGTTTGTACCACCACCAGGAATGAAATTCATGCCAATCCAATCAGTAGCTTTTGAAAGGGCTTCCTCGGTTGCCAACTCCAGAGTTGATGAATATAAGTACGTCTGGTCATTGAATGCCATTATACTAAATGAATCCTCTTGATTAAGTTTTGATAGTTCAGCAATAACAGCATTTTTTGTAGCCTCGATTGTCCTACCCTTCATGCTTCCACTTATATCAACAACAAAGAGCACTTCCTTCCTAATAACCTTCTATACGAATAGCAAGCATTAGCCTTCCAAAAAAACTTCACCACATTCAATAACATAGAAAAGAGAAACAAACAGAGATAAAACAAAACCTTTTTGCTGAGATCAGGCCCTGGAAATAGATACAAAGCAAACATCTCCCTTTGGTCGATAGCAAGTGATGATGGAGACTGCAAAAGGACGCCACCAAATGCATTGGTTGTAGGAACCTGAAAGATGATGAATGTCATAAGCTCAAGCACAATATGTTCCACTAATCAATTTGATACTGCTTTTGTCAGAACAAGATGGTAGAAGCTTACAGAGTATGCAAACACAAAATCAGAACTTGACCATTTAAGAACTTCTGCTTCATACAAGAAAGCCAATTTCCCTACTAGACGTTTTTGCTCCTAAAACAAAGTATAGTCAGTTTTAAAAATAATTTAGAGAAATGATGAGGAATTAAATAAAGACAAAAGACACCTTCAATGGATGGCT
Organism: Flaveria sonorensis; assembly: GCA_025506505.1. Taxonomy (NCBI): domain Eukaryota; kingdom Viridiplantae; phylum Streptophyta; class Magnoliopsida; order Asterales; family Asteraceae; genus Flaveria; species Flaveria sonorensis. The sequence continues at coordinate 572,293 of CM046430.1, forward strand.
TGCGGTCTTACACACAACTTCTGTACCCAAGCCAACGTCGACAGTCAGTTGAATCTTTTCCTTTTTTGAGAGTTTCTTTCCTGCAGGAGTGACATACTCTGGAAAGCTGAAGGGAACATCCAAAGTGAAATCGCCATCTTTATAAAATAATTTCTGGGACCATCTTACTTTGACTGAAAGATTTGAACCACCATCAACCTAGACAAAGGTAAATGAAGTGAGAAACTAAATTCCAGTTATATGAAAAACATAAGATAGGATGTGAGTAGAGTAGCATGTTTAAACTTTAACCTGTGGTATTGTCAAGGTAAAGATGTGAGGTGTGAGAAAGCCTCCATCTTCAGGCTTGGCTACGTTATCCGTCTCCCCCTTTTCATCCATGACCACAAGCTGTGTCTTGTAGGATTTTCTGGTAAGCTCCACCTCTACACCTAGAATTGAACCCTGTTAGCCAAATGATGCGATATTACTTTACATGAGGATTGAGGAGGACAAGAAACAAATTCAACCAAAACATTAAATAGAATGTATGTAGGCAGTAGGTACCTGTAAGCCGATGGGAATAGCGAGACGGCAGTCAGAGGTGGCGCTGCCCATAACACAGTGAAGCCTCCAGGAACCGGACAATGTGACGAAGGCGGTGTCCAGATGGCAGTGGGCCTGAATGTGGATGGCGTTCATCTGAAGCGGGATCAAGGCGGGGGGGTCGCACCTGCCGTGCACGTGAGGCTGATAGCTGGGGACGTCAGGGTTATCCACGATCCCTGGATTGAATATGACGGCGTAGAGCATAGGCGACAGGGGATAAAGCGATGATCTCATCGGACTCAGAGGCTTCGGGGGAGCCACCGATCGGTCTTTGCCAAAGTATATACGTTTCGACAACCGAAGGCCGTCCTCAACGCCTCGACTGAAATCATCACCAGACATCTGAAGCTGAAGCTGAAGCTGAAGATAGGGTTTGGGTTTTCGAAGGGAAGGGGAGGTTTTTGAACTGAAACTTCTCCTATCGCCGACGCTTTGCTTTGCTTTGCTTTGGTAGAAATAAATATACATCCAACGGTCCCTACACGACGAATCACATGTCGCCTTTGCTTCTTCCGGATGGACCTTCTTTCCTTTCCTTTCCTTTCAACCCTCCAACTTTCTAGTACTATTTCTAGCATATTAAAATTCATTTTGACAAGACATTTATATATAGTTTGATTTGTCCAATGAAATTGGAGTTGTTATGGCTTAAAAATTTGAAGCTAAAGGTGGTTGAAAATTTTCTTTGTTAAGATAGAACATGAGGGTGACAGGAGGATGGATGGACGGACGGACGGATGTAGGGCTGTTCAAATCTCTCGACTCTCGACGTTCGTTCAGAATTTGCTCGAAAAATGCTCAGTTGTAAACGAGCCCACTGGCGGAGGATAGTGGGGACCGGGGGGGCCACCGCCCCCTTATTTTTTTCGTCGGTAGTGTTAATTTTTAGTCTGGTAGTGTAAATTTTTATATAAATATCGACTTCGCCCCCCCTAAAAAATTAATTCCCCCCCCCCCCCCCGTCCCCCTATGGGAATGTTCAAGCTCCGCCACTGAACGAGCCGATCAGCTCGGATCGGGTTGTAAACGAGCCAATCACGAGCAAAGGTCCGCTAGGTTCGGTTCGGCTCGAATTGATATGTATATATAGTTTATACCACTCTAGTAGATTTGATCCGTTATATACAAATATATAATTATATTTATGCATACTTGATCAATCAACCTAATAAAGAATTCTACATTAAACATAGAAGTGAAATCCTAAGCCGTTAAGAATTATTTTTTCAAACATTTCCCGCTCTCACCATCATCGTCCTCTGTAATATGCTATCCGTTTTATCGGCTACCGACTTAGCTTCATCGTCAACCACAACGTATTGTCATCCATGAAAATATTATGTAATGAATGTGGCTGATTTTTAAGTCATTGAACCTTATTCGTTGCAGTATAAATCGTATGACACACAAAATAGTTGGGTTGTATGAATTGTTCACAGCTCGTTTGCGCTCGCTCGAAAATTTAAGGCTTGAAAAATGCTCGTTCGATTTTCCGCTCGGTTGTAAACGAACAGATCGGCTCGGTTCGGTTTGGAAATGAGCCAAGCACGAGAAAAGATCCTTTCGGTTCGGTTCGGCTCGGCTCGTGAAGACGGAATGGTTAAAGAAAGAAAGAAAGAAGGAAGGAAAGGAGGAGTTTAAGGACATAAATTGATGTTTGTGAAGAAAGGAAGGCAAAGAGTGTTAAATTAATAGATAGAGAGAGCGAGAGCGCATTAACGTGCAATCCACCCTGGCATCCTTGCCGTCCCCGTCCTCCGCCCCAACACAAATCCTTTCAACCATTTAAGCATTACCTGTTTTGTTTTTTTTAATTCATTTTTGTACTTTACTTGGTATAATATTTTAGTAAACCATTATGTCATTTTTATCACCAGTTTTCAGAACTGTATCTTTCCGATCGCATGTTCATGTGACTGGTCGAACAACTCAACTTTACTGCTTCTATGCTCATATGATACATCAGTGTTGGGTAATCTATTAATAAGTTGGAAATTGTGAGACTTTTCATGGGTTAGTATTTATTTATTTATTTATTGGGCTTTCCTTCAAGTTTGAATGTTGATATTGATGTTTAGTGAAATTAAACATCCAAAGTGCCAGTATCGCACCTGTATGCCACCAATCACCGCCTTCACAGTTATAAGTACGAGGTGTTAGGTGTTGCATCATCGAGTACTAAATAACAAGGTTTAAGAGATATGTATACTATTATACTATATCAGAACAGATGTATATATGCATTTTTTAAAGCTGTATGAACAACAAGTGATCATCCATGTATGAATAATATATCTGCAATCTGCTGGCTTTCTTTCCTATATAAGAAGAAAAATGAAAAAAGAAAAGCTCTTTCTTTCTTTCTTTCTTTCTTTGTTACTAGAGAACAAATCCTCCTAATTAGTAATTACTACTCCCGGAACAGTACATAACCTCCTAACTGCTTTACAGGCAGGCAGGGATGGATTTCAGATTTGTTCAAAAAGAAGCTCGTTCCACGTGTCCGGAACACCTGGCAAGCACCAATGCAAACAATCTTGCATCCCTGGAGCTGCTCGAATCGAATATCTTGATATGTGGCCCTCCTCTCTCACCAGAGACAGACCCGTTACATCCAACAGCTTAACGTCTGTTCCCTTAACCGCGCCTGCAGCAATCGGATCACTAGACTCCTCCTGCACCACTTCCAGTGACCCCGGTGTCGTGCTGTCACATGTACCTCCAGTGTTCCATTCTCCATTGAAAAAATGTCTAGGTGAAATTGACCTCAAGAAAGCCTTCAGACCAGGGTGCTTTGGCAACTGAGAGTTCACCCACCTCACAACACTGTGAATTGTAAAGTTTTTAGCCCCACCAATATCTGCAATCCTCCTATTGGTGTTGGGTTTCCCTCCAACATACATAACCCATCGGTTTGCATTAAGCTTCCCTCTGTTCCAGTGATGCCCTGTGTTGAGAACAAGGACATCAATTCTGCCAAGAAAATGTTTCAAAAAAGCTGGTGGCCGATCAAGGTGCATTGCATAATCTGTGGTTTCACTTCTGGGGTCAATGGGCTCTATGTCGCACAGACTCGCAGACCAGTAGTACAAGATGGTGGTGTTAGTAGCAGGGAACCGGAAAGCCCACCCATCAGGGCGGGTAGATCCATGGGCTTTAACCAACCCGAATTCCTGTCCAACGTCTTCAACATCCAGCATCTCTTCACCACCTGTCACCATGCACATTAGAGATTGGAATTGCTGCCGACCCAATGAATCCCCAACAAAAGCTAATGTTTTGTCCTGCATTCTGAAGCATGCATAACAATTAGTGAAATGGTAATTTATTTAATTGACCATAACCAACTATATATGTGTGCGTGTATGTATGTATGTATATATGTATACCTTTTAAGGAATTCCACTCCTGTAAAATCCTCCATTTTGCAGTCTTTCGGCTGCCACTTTAACTTCTCATACCCAAAATCCGTCCGTTGTGTTAAACGGCAAGCCCACATCCCCGACAACCATTGTTTACAACCAAATCCAGAATAGAGAGGTCGATTATCAGCAGGGACCCACTTCCCTTTACCAAAGTTGCAGGCTGGAATAGGTGTATAAACCAATAAGTAAACAAATAATCAGTATTGATACTAATAAATATAATTAACTCTAAGCTAAAGAGAACTGCACCACTGTTAGTCACCTCTACAAAAAGCATTGTACTCATGCATGCTTGTTTATGCTGATATAATATAGAATAAAATTGCAACCTGGGTTAAATATTATCTTCTAGGATTTCATATTCACTGGCCCTTGCCCTCCTTGTACTACATTCATATGTATTCATTATTCAGTATGAATGTCTTAGGGCTATGCCACTTAGTTTTATCTAGTTTGGGTTGGAGCCTCAGAAGTCACATATGGAATCACAGAGCCCTAAATTTCCAATAGAGTTTCTGATTTTTAGTTCAGAAAATTACAATAGAGGGTGCATGCCACTTTACAATCACCTTTTTCACGAAAGATGATAAGGAAAAAAAGGATTCAATCAGAAATAACAGAAAAGGCTAGTAAAAAATTGAAAATAAACAATCAGCACTTGAGCTCAAGATAATTAGCTCCTGTTGACTGTTTAGTAACATTGAATAAACTACTATAAACTGATATATGAACAAGATGATAACGAACACATCAAATTTTTATGATCAGAAAGTATACCACTTGGTAAAAGATGTTATATCCTGTTTCTTGGTGTATGTAGAAATTTACCTCACAAAACAGAAAGGATGGCAATCATGACTCTGTTTTCAGAATAGACAGGATAAATCACACACATGTAAACATATATAATGACCCACAGGCATATGGATCAATATTGTGAGTGGGTATTTTCACTTTTTGTTTAGTCAGAGGACTACATATTACAGAGAATACACATACATGTACAGACAATGATGACTAAAAATTGTTACTAGTGTCTTGCATGTGAATGAACTATATGGATAAATCGCATAATAGCAGTCCACGTGCCTTTCCACTACATATTTACTTACTTACCATAATAGCAGGAACCATTTATGTAATTTAGCCTAAAGTAAGGAAATGAATGTAAGACGAACCTTGTGTTTCTACTTTAGTAATTGGAGTGTCAATCACAGGTGATTCTGTTCTTTGGGAAGTCACTGAGGCTATTAACTTGTGTTTAACTGTCTCCGACCTCTCTTTTCCTTCAGAAATAGATTTTTCGACGAGAAGCGTTGTTTTCTCTGCACCAATGGTACATGAATAAGTGTCAAACAAACAATTAACATGATGAGTTGCATTTCACAACGAAAAGATCCAGCAAGATATGTCATAAAGTTAGGCTATATTTAGTTCACAGCTACACATAGAACAATAATGTTCTTCTACCAAGCGCTGATTAATATGAAGCAAGTCTAAAATCCCAATCTAACTGTTATTAAAAGATAAGCATCACATGGTTCACCAACAATTAAGTGAGTTTTAGGAACACGGTTGAGAAAGGTCTACCGTGGTGCGTTTTCTGAGAAGATATTGGATATTCATCCTGTGGAGTGTGGAATGAGTTTGTGTTAGTTGAGAGTGATGGGGGCTCTAAACCAAGACCTTGTTCAGCTTCTCTAAAATCATGTTTTACTGGAGTGACATGTTTCCTTTCGACTTCATCTGTCATGACAAAAGGTGTAACAATAAAAAGATATTGTTCAAGCACACCACCACTGTATGATGATGATGATGATAATGCAAACCTGGAAAGAAATGTGATGGTTGATCATGAGGTGGAAGCAAAGTAGTGAGATGAGGGGTTTTCTCCCAATTCCAGAGTACAACAGAGGCACAAACAAAAGCGATAAAGAAGAGAGAAAGCTGCTTCGTTCTCAGCCCAGAGAAATACAAGTAGCCACCTCCTCCTCCTCCTTTCATCACAATGCTATTTGAGTTGTTAATCAAGCAACATTGACCGATATCTGCAAAGGATATTTATTGATTACAACACAAAAGATTAATACTTTTTTTTGTTTTTCAGAAAAACCCTAGTGCACGAGTAATGCAATATAATTGAAATCATTCCAACACACAGAAACATAATAGACAGAAAGAAGATCCATAGATCTGCCCTCGAAGTTTCAGATCCTGAAGGAAAGATTTGCGAGTAACATCGGGATCTAAATCTAAGTGAATAAAAGCAGTTGAAAGGACGATCCAAACAGGCAGCATTACTAAAACCTAAGTTTACTTAAATGCATAATCTTAAGTAACGAATGCGATGTGCATACCTGACGCCAGGAAAGATTTGCAGAAACAAGGCGGATGAAATTATGAAGGAAATGAGATGAGATGAGATGAATAGGCTACTACTGCTTTAATTAACTCATAATATTAAGATGATGATGATGATGATGATGCTGATGCTGATGGATCCAGATCCCAACCAACTTAAATATAAAGATTTGGTAGGACGCCACCCTCCCACTTAATTCTATTCTCCTCTCTATGCTACTCTGATTTCAATTCAATCTTTATAACCTAATTTAGGATTTAAGATTTAGAATTTAGGATATATATATATTCGAATTCGAATTAGAACCAAATAAAACAAGGAAGAGTGGGGCCATAACTAAATATGGACTAAGAATTAGAAAAACAATGGGGCTTTTTACTCTCTTTATTTAAAACTTTAATGGCTAATAGCACTAAAATACTTTAACTGATTTTCTAACACCCAGTATATACAGAAAGACTGAAATTATCACCCATTTTATTATAAATAAAATTTTAATTTAATATTTAAACATTGGTCACGTTCGCCGATTTGATCATTAATTAGATGTGTCGTGTAAAATGATAAGGATTAATCACAACTTGTCAATAGTTTCTCTAACGGGTCGTTATTTGGTTCTGATTTGGATGAGTCATAAGTTCTCGTACAAATCGAACATATGGTAATATCAAACAAAGGAGTGTGCAATGAAATTGATGTATTTGAGTTTAATAGGAAAGTTAAGCATCCTAATGAAACAAGTGCAACAATAACTAAATTTGGAAACATCAAGTTACGTGATAAAGTGTTCTTATATAATGGTTTTGTTGTATCATGATATTATGCTAACCTAATTTTTGTTAATAAAGTGACCAAAAACAATAAGCAACTGATATATCTTTTTCATGAAAATAAATTAATATATTCAATATTTAAATACCAAAATGAACCTTGTACTAAATGATAATCAATTTGATAACCTATATTTTTGTAGAGATGCGTTCAAATCTGTAAAAGATATGCTTTAATAGTTTGTATCTATGGCTTCTCAGATTAGGACACCCTTTTTACAAAAACATTAAATGTGTTTGAAAGATAACTTTGATTTACAAATCTCAAACAATGCTATGAAACTAAGGATTTAACACCATCCCATTAAGAGACAAAGTTTAGGAGAATTAGTTCACTAAAATGTTTGATAAGTACCAAACAAAGAAGATTATATGTACTTCCTAATGGTTGTGGATGATTATATTAGAGTTGTGAGTAAGGAAAAAGAAAAAACAAAAAAAAGTATTGAATCGAGGTGTTTTTAGGTGGAAAAAAACTCTTAGAAGCAACTAAACTAACTTCCACTTTAACTTTCAAATGGAGTCAATGATATATAGTATGAGAAAGTTCTATATTAGTTTTAAATATTAAAAACATTGTAGCATCGCCGATTTTGATCATTAATTAGATATGTCGTGAAAGGTGCAATTGATCAATGCATAAAAATGATATCTTCCAATTTTACTCTTATTAATAGCATGTAAATCTTATTAATTTCACACATATATAACATGTAAACCTTTTATAATATTTATTTAAGAAACCTAAAATAACATCAAATGATAAATAAATTTAGATCTATGACGTCGCCAGGCTAGCAATAGTTAATGATTGTATCTTACAAGAGTCATCACATGATAATTACAAGTGTTCAAATAACCATGACAACACAAAATGAATTGCACAAGTGTTATAAGAGTAAAAACGTGTTTACAAGTGTATTTATAATAGGGTTAACATGTTTCACCCCAAAAGTGTGAAATATTATAAAATGGGGTATGAAAACTCACATGGATTATAAGAATGTCAAATAAGAAGGTCTTGTATATAATGCCGAGGATTCGTTAACGTTCAACCTAAATGAACGACGCGTTAAGTTAATCATGATAATTATGGTGTTATATTTATAAACCATTTAGTCTATGATTTTAAATTATTATATAGATACAATTTATTATCATTTTGGCGGTTAAATGACAAGAGTTTTGGTGATTAACACTAAAAGTTAAACCCTTATCTTCAAATGGATATTATTGACTCTTTAAATAAAATAATAACTTGTAGATTTAAGTGATTAAAATAATTTTATTAATTACAATAAGTGTACATTTTAATTATGTACATGTATATTTATTTTCTTAAATATTGTAAATAAACGCGTAACAATAAAGAATTTATTTAATAGAAATTATTACAAATTTAGTGGAAATTCATTAGAATTTAAAGTTAATAATAAATTGTATTTTGTACAATTTTTATAATTTTGAAATAAAAGAAATGGGAATTTCTTAATTTAGATTTTCAATAAAAATATAAAAGAAAATGATATTATAGATTTTATGATTAAAAATAATTGTTATATGATTATTAATACTATTTAACTATTTTTTAGAATTTTATATATTCCAAAAACTTTTTTAAAAAAATTTATGGCAGGGCCTCGGGTTCGAACCCGGGCCCTTTGCCAAGACAGCATGACCAAACCGCTGGGCCAAAGCCCCGGTTGTGTTAAGTTTCAATCTGAAATTATTAAAACCACACTCCCATAAAAACCCCAATTCTCATCTGAACCCTAACTCTGAAATCAATCAAATTGAACATCAATTCGTTGATTATAATCAAATTAACTATGAGGCTTTTGTTCCCCAAGTAAGAACGAGTAAAAACCCTAATGTAATTACCTGGAATCGTTTGAAATTCGATAGAATAGACAGAGGTACAAGGTCGACTGTTCTTGATTTGGGAAATTCGATGTATGAGAGTTTTTGATGAAATTGAGCTTACAGAGAGCTTGAAAAGGACGAATGCAACCTTTCCCCTTTGTTATAAAGCCTCAATTTGATCGATTAAATGTCCAACAGCTATAAGATTAATGTCGGGGGTTTCAGGTCGAATTGAACAGGTTTAATGTTGTTTCAGGTGAATTTAATCACATTATTGGTTTTAAAATGATTAGGCTAATGTGTACGTCCGTTTAATTGAATAATTACATCGAATTAGTATAGAAACGGCTTCGGGCTTGAATGCATTTCGGTTTCGGTTTCGGTTTCATTGGGTATCAATATCACTGTTAAAGTCAAATTAATAACCATAATTGAGTTCGAATCGGTTTGGTGGTTCGATTGATGCGATTTGTTTCGATTATTGGGGATAGAATCGGTGTGTTCGAGGTGGCCGAAGTTCCTTGGCCGGAATTACGGGGGTGGTGTTTGTGTTTTGAAATAATTACCCGAGGTTCTTGTGGTTTATATGTTTACATAAATCGCCCAAAATTAAGTTTCTTAGTCAAAATGAAATTTTACAGTTTAACCCCTAGAGTTTTATTCTTTTTATTTTATGCCAATAATTTACAAGTTTTAATATAATTTTGATTTTTTATTTATTTTTCATAATTAAACACTTATTATGTATTATTATTATTATTATTATTATTATTATATATATATATATATCTTTTTAACTTAATATTTAATAATAAGACAATTTATAATAATTTTAAAGGCCAACAAAGATCAAAATAAGAGGAAATTTACAAATAAGCCCTCGTATTTGCATTAATGACAAAACACACCTTACAAGAGATAACGAAGTTTAAAAAGCATTTAATGAAAATTACGAGAGGTCACAGTCTCCCCAACTTTAAGAAAATTCTTCCCGAAATTAAAGACAAGACTAAACAACAGATAGAGATATTTCTTATTCATGTGATCCTCGTGTTCCCAGGTGAACTCAGCTCCACGCTTGTTTTTCCAACGAACTTTGACGATAGGTATGGTAGATGTTCGGGTTTTCTTCAGCGTTCGGTCCATAATCTCGACAGGTTTCTCAACGAAGTGCAAGGATTCGTCGATTTGGATTTCTTCTAAAAGAACATGCAAATTTTCATCGGCCAAACATTTCCTCAAATTTGAGACATGGAGAACAGGATGAACCCTGCTAAGTTCAGAAGGTAGTTCCAGTTTGTAAGCCACTTTCCCAACTCTTTTCAGAATCTTGAAAGGTCCTACAAAATGTGAGGCTAACTTGCCCTTCTTCCCAAAGCGAACAACACCCTTCCATGGTGAGACCTTTACGAAGAAACATGTCGTTGACTTGAAACTCCAATGTCGGTCCAACAGATCGGAGAACGACCATATAAAGCTCCAAATGGTGCCATCTTGATACTTGAATTTCATTTGGTATTCACGTTCCCATGCGAATATTTAGGGCACGTTTAGAATTTTAACGAACTGTAATTGGTGTTCGGTTACAGGGGAGTTGCTTCACTTTGCGAATTATGGAATTTTTTACAGGTTTCTTGACAAGATGCATACAATTTGAACTTCTCCAGCAGGATACGAAAGTTATCATTGACAAGATAAATTTCTGAGATTTGACACATGAAATGTTAGATAAGCAATGCTGAGTTCTTAGGGCAGTTTAAGTTTATAAGCCACTTTCTCAATACGCTCAAGCATTTTGAAGGAACTTACATAATGAGATGACATCTTGATGCTGATGGAAAGACCTGTAATTGTATGAAAGTTTGATCAACAGCAATTGAGAATCCCAAGAGCTACTAAATAAAATGACACAAGCTCAATGCATATCTTGAAAGGTTGTGTCGTTCTTTCAGCTTCGGTCAGCGAATGATGAATCTGTACCAAGATTGTCTTGACGATTTAAAGGCTTGGCTAGAACGAAAGATAAGTAGACCATCACGATCGAAGATTTTTGAGACACACCACGGTGGCTGACTATTTGGTTGATGTAGATACGGGTCAATTTCTTGACTCGATATTCCATAAGTATCGATATGAATTGCACCGGTTTACTTATTCGGCCAATCAAGTGTTATTAGGATGTCTAGAAATAAGAGGAAAATTTGTGATGAACTCCATCGATAAATGTTTCCTTTTACACATAGAAACTTCAAGTTAATCAAAAGATTCATAGGGATACAGATGTTTGGCTTTGACTTTTGAGGCACTTGGACATATACCAAGCTATGCCTTCTTTTCCTTTAAGCCAAACCATGAATACTAATTGTGAAGATTCGTGAACCTTTTTATCCGCATAGGGATGAATGTAATAACGAGTCTTGTAAGTCGCAATCAAGATAGAGATTTAGAGATTTTCAAGATTAGAAATTCAAAGACGACCCAAAAAAAGTAACGCAAACAATAGGAATTGCATTTTTTATTTAGATACAAGGATCAAATGAAAATGTCATTCATGATCGGATTAAAAATTTAAATAATTCGGGATATAGTCGATAAAGGCAATCACAATTATTTTTCAAGTACGGCTTGCACGTACTGTTCATCAAACCCATGAACACATCCGAGATATTGGTATAACCAGAAGGGCATAAACATAAATTTATAATGACTTTATCTTGTACGAAAGATTGTTTTAGGAGTGTTATCATCGTGCAATTAAGTTTTGATGATAACCCGAATGAAGATCGATAAGTAAGAAATAAAAGGTTCCATAAAGCTAGATCAAACGACAAATTGAAACATAAAAAAAAACGTGAGGAAAATCGATTAAGATTTAAATGTTCTAGTCTTGGAACTAAGATTAATATAAAGTGGTCAGGACCTCTTTTGAGTTCAGGAATCATGCTTTGACTTGATAGGTTGGAATACTATCGCCAATAAATCAGGTAACGGTATTCACCCTTCAAGTTACTACATGTTTCTTGTCAATAGGAATCTTAAGACCTAGGTAAGATTGAAATCAAGGAATGAGAATAGTCACCAAGATGTGGTTATCACTCCTAGCTTGGTGGTGTAGTTCTCGAAACATGACACTTAACTTACTAAAATGAAAGCTTGATCCTAACTCATTGTTAAGGATCCACATCGAATAAGATGAGGTAATTTGCCATTAAGGTAAGGAAAATCACTCCTATCTTAATGGTGAAATTTTGTAAAAACAAAATATAGCAAATTGAAAATCTTCATCAAAGTACATAATTCACTCCTACTTTGAAGAGGTCATTTCATTTGAGGAAATACAAATCCATAAGATTTAGATGAGTGAAATTATCATCAAGGTATGGAATTCACTCCTATCTTGATGATGAAATTTCATAATAATAAGAAAAACAATCGAGAATTGAAATTTGTCACCAAAGTACGGGATTCACTCCTATTTTGGTAAGATAGTTTCATTTAGAAGATACGAGTGTCCTTAGTCATAAGTTAAATTGCAACCTCTTGCATTTCCTATGGTGCAAAACGGTTAAAAGATTCTATCACACAATATTATTACAAAGCTCGACTTAGCAAACGAAAAGAAAAAAATCGGTTAGAAACTCAGAAAACGTCAAATTACTTCAATGTAACATTAATAAGAGAGAAATCATGCTTGCTAGGATCAGGGTTACAGTTCGGAATAACTGGATCAGTCGTGATAGGTTTTCAAAGCTTGAACGGTTTAAGTCTAGAAAACGAAATCAATGACAAAAACGATTCAAAACAACAATGAGATGCTCCAAATGTAAACGTTCGATTCGCAAACCAAAGGGAATACGTTGGCTTCTCAAAGTGTTAGGTCAACCATAACTTTATTGAAGACACGCGTACCTATAAGTGGACACTCACCTCATGGATTCCCAGGTAGGGTAAACGGGTCCATTGGTCGAATTGGATTAATATGGATACCCTGCCTAGACAAAACATCCCGAGATACAGGTATCCCACTATTGCAGCATTGCATGAATTTAATTATAGGACACACTTTAAGGAGATTTGAAAACCATAAGTAACATTTTAAAGTTTTGAAAACCATTCGATTTAGGCACACAATGACTTTAAATATGTACTGAGATTTATATACGCATTGATCAAGGTATAGCGATAGCCACATGAGGCACATGACGTATAATAATGTTTAAACATAGGAATTGAGGAGTAAAACGAGTTCAATAATAACGAGTTCATTTTTAAGATTTAATAAACATATTCAGGATTGTTCCATTTGGTAACACAAAGCCAATAGGAACATGGACGCGTCGAGGTGATTTAATCCCAATTACCTTGAGGGAGATGTGTATGTTGACCATAATTTAGCACTCATCCCGGAAATCCCCGGGTAAGCATAACAGGTCCCGCAATGGGATTTATACGAAATGCTTGCCTTATCCCGAGGGCATTTTGCCAGGAAATCCAGAATACAGGTGGTTATGTGTCACACACTTCCCTATAGGCTATTAGAATTAAAACCTCGATGAGATTTTCAAGATTTAGACATATCGTCTAAGGAATTTTATCCACTCGATAGGATGCGTAGAATTCCACACGTAATCGAGAATAAGATTTAGAAAAGATTCTACGCGGTAGAACTTAAAGGCATAAAAAGAGGATTAGAAAGTTAGGGTATATAAGGTTCAAGTCCTATTCCTAAGGCATCATTTTCTAACTATAATCAAATAGCACATAAGGAATTTATCATGCAACATGTAACAACATATGATAGGCATATAAACTAACTTACAAGGTCATAACGATTATTCATGAAAAGGGTCCCTAGGTTAACCATAGTCTTGGCCACCATTTCTAATAACCTAAATCCCTATAGTTATGGGCTCTGATACCAATCTGTCACACCCCAACCTTAACGGCGGAAAACGTCGAGATGTGAGAGTTAAGATTGTTCATATCACACAACGCTAATTCAAAAGTATAAATATAATTATTTTCCAAGGTTCATAACATACAGGAAAGAGATATCATAAGTTTCAAGCAAACAAAAATATAAAAGTTTTCATAGCATCATGTGACAGTATAAGTCATTTTATTTTAATCTAGGTCCAAATCCTAGATATGTTCAAGTCTTCAAAAGCAACTTAAGCTGTATCATTTCCTGAAACATGTTAAAAAATAAAGTCAACATAATGTTGGTGAGTTTCCATAAATTAATCATACATAGATATATATCAAAGATGGCAATTCACGTCATAGGTTATTGAATAAAGTAAATAAATATGGATGAATAAATGTAACAATCAAACCTTGACAAATATGGCCATTACAAGATTAAACGATTTGCTAAGTGTACTTGGTTCCCATAGTGCTCAAGAATACGACACTAGGAGCTGGCAATAACCTCGGCTTTAGCACCAAATAGGCTTGTCAGGCCTATAGATCTATGACGTCGTCAGGCTAGCAATTGTTAATGATTGTATCTTACAAGAGTCATCACATGATAATTACAAGTGTTTAAATAACCATGACAACATAAAATGAATTGCATAAGTGTTACAAGAGTAAAAACGTGTTTACAAGTGTATTTATAATAGGGTTAACATGTTTCACCCTAAAAATGTGAAATATTATAAAATGGGGTATGAAAACTCATATGGATATAAAAATGTCAAATAAGAAGGTCTTGTATATAATGCCGAGGATTGGTTAACGTTCAACCTAAATGAACGACGCGTTAAGTTAATCATGATAATTATGGTGTTATATTTATAAACCATTTAGTCCATAATTTTAAATTATTATATAGATACAATTTATTATCATTTTGGTGGTTAAATGATAAGAGTTTTGGTGATTAACACTAAAAGTTAAACCCTTATCTTCAAATGGATATTATTCACTCTTTAAATAAAATAATAACTTGTAGATTTAAGTGATTAAAATAATTTTATTAATTACAATAAGTGTACATTTTTAATTATGTATATGTATATTTATTTTCTTAAATATTATAAATAAACGCATAACAATAAAGAATTTATTTAATAGAAATTATTACAAATTTAGTGGAAATTCATTAGAATTTAAAGTTAATAATAAATTGTATTTTGTACAATTTTTATAATTTTGAAATAAAAGAAATGTGAATTTCTTAATTTAGATTTTCAATAAAAATATAAAAGAAAATGATATTATAAATTTTCTGATTAAAAATAATTGTTATATGATTATTAATACTATTTAAATTTTTTAGAATTTTATATATTCCAAAAACGTTTTTAAAAAAATTTATGGCAGGGCCTCGGGTTCGAACCCGGGCCCTTTGCCAAGACAGCATGACCAAACCGCTGGGCCAAAGCCCCGGTTGTGTTAAGTTTCAATCTGAAATTATTAAAGCCACACTCCCATAAAAACCCCAACTCTTATCTGAACCCTAACTCTGAAATCAATCAAATTGAACATCAATTCGTTGATTATAATCAAATTAACTATGGGGCTTTTGTTCCCCAAGTAAGAAAGAGTAAAAACCCTAATGTAATTACCTGGAATCGTTTGAAATTCGATAGAATAGACAGAGGTACAAGGTCGACTGTTCTTGATTTGGGAAATTCGATGTATGAGTGTTTTTGATGAAATTGAGCTTACAGAGAGCTTGAAAAGGACGAATGCAACCTTTCCCCTCTGTTATAAAGCCTCAATTTGATCGATTAAATATCCAACGGCTATAAGATTAATGTCGGGGGTTTCAGGTCGAATTGAACAGGTTTAATGTTGTTTCGGGTGAATTTAATCACATTATTGGTTTTAAAATGATTAGGCTAACGTGTACGTCTGTGTAATTGAATAATTACATCGAATTAGTATAGAAACGGCTTTGGGCTTGGATGCATTTCGGTTTCGGTTTCATTGGGTATGAATATCACTGTTAAAGTCAAATTAATAACCATAATTGAGTTCGAATCGGTTTGGTGGTTCGATTGATGCTATTTGTTTCGATTATTGGGGATAGAATCGATGTGTTCAATGTGGCCGGAGCTTCGCCGGCGGGTGGCCGGAGTTCCTTGGCCGAAATTACGGGGGTGGTGTTTGTGTTTTTAAATAATTACCCCGAGGTCCTTGTGGTTTATATGTTTACATAAATCGCCCAAAATTAAGTTTCTTAGTCAAATGAAATTTTACAGTTTAACCCCTGGAGTTTTATTCTTTTTATTTTATGCCAATAATTTACAAGTTTTAATATAATTTTGATTTTTTATTTATTTTTCATAATTAAACACTTATTATGTTTATTATTATTATTATTATTATATTATTATTATTTTCATTATTATTATTATTATTTTCATTATGAATTTTATTATTATTATTATTATATATATATATATTTTTAACTTAATATTTAATAATAAAATAATTTATATTAATTTTAAATGCCAACAAAGATCAAAATAAGAGAAAATTTACAAATAAGCCCTCGTATTTACATTAATGACAAAACACACCCTTACAAGAGATAACAAAGTTTAACAAACATTTAATGAAAATTACTAGAGGTCACACCTACTTCCTTCAAATTTCTATGATTCATTTTCTTGATCACTTGATTCCTAGATTTGTTTGTTATTTGTTGTTGTTAAATAACCCTCCTGCCTTCAATGTGTTGTTGTTTGGATGTCGGTTTATAATAATGTTTAGTGCTATTTTTTTACTTGCATTGCATTTATTAATGAATTGGAGAAGAAATTATGAATATGACAATATGCGTTTTTCAAGTGTTTGTGAAAATTTGTGAGAAAGGGTTTGGTGTTTTGTAGGCATGTATATCATTTACAATTGTCTTTGGGTTATTTATTTTGGTAATGAAAATGTAATACTCTCTTGGATAGCAGTACTGAATCCTTTATCATTATAAATTTTCTAAGGTATTCTATTTTTTTTCCCTTTGTCATTTTGATTGTTATTGTCATGAATGGAATTTTGCCCCAGTCTGTTTTTATGGCTTTGGTTTAGATTCATAATTATGAAGAAGATGAGGATGACGTTGAAGATGAAAGCCAACTACTTGGCTTCTGGTTTGATTTCTGCTAAAGGGTTGTGAGTTCTTCCGCCAACTGTTCTTTAGTTGGTGAGGTCAGGCCTTCAACTTGTATGATGTTCTAGAGGTTAGAATTGAGGATTTGAAGCGATCATAATGGATGGAAAAATGGCTAAAACACACAAGTCAAGTGAGATGCAAGTGACATGGACTTGTAGGGTGACGGTTTTTGGTTAATTAATAGCATTTTAGTATATTCAACGTATTACAGTTGATTACTACTTACATTGTTGGTAAACCCGTGCATCTTTGTTGTTTCCTTACATTCAATAAGTATTTTAGTTATTTTAGTGTTATGATACTAATCTTCGTTTTATGATTGTCATTTACCTATTTTCCGCCAATTAATTTGTTTTTTGAATGTTTGGAAGTATGAAAAGTGTCAAGAACAACGGCTACAAATGTTCATCGATGCCTATATGTATGGTTGTTGGAACTGGTAACCCCGATGGCCTATGGACCTTGATTTTGAAGCGTTTGAGACAACCACTCTTAATATGACTATTTTGGTAGTAGTCTTCATGTTGCAGGTTTGACTTCTCATCCCACCATTTTATTCCCATATCTTTGGTTGTTAATTACATAATTCCATCTCATGAGACTTGTAATGTGTGACCTACATAACATAAAGGAAATGGTTAACTATTTGTTACATATTTAAAATTCTCTTGATTACCTATCCTTAAATGCAATGAACTTCGACTATTTCAAGATATTGACTCAATTTTTGACCTAAAGGTCATTTTAAACTTGCAGGAGGTAACATCAAATTACTTTAGAGAATTAACACTCTTGTTTTGTTATATGATTAGGCCTGCAAGTTTTTTGCTGCATATAGATCTTGCATCTATGTGTGAGCTTTGGAATTATTGACTTTTTATAAACAATTCTAATAGGTTTCTTCGGTTTTACTAAACTAAGTCTCTTTGTTCCTACAGTATCTTAGTTTGATTTCATTTCAGACTCCTGGTGTAAGAGCAGTGCGGGAAAGTGCGAAGAAAGCAAGTTGTTTGTAAAGAAATTTGAGCATGGATTTGTTGTTCTTCCTGTTCATCTTTATATTTAATATATTTTTTATGAATTACAAATCGTTATTACTTTTAAATTAGTCTCTACAGTAGTATTATGGTGTATGCAGATTTTGTTTGCTGATCTACCCTGTCATTTTGTTAGTTCTTCAGTGCTTTGATCATTAAGATTTTAGAAAATTTGATCAAACCATACTACAACTAAAACTACATAAGTCAGTAAGATTAAGAGTCACAAAAATGCATTAGTAAATTGGCCTTAACTATTGTTTATTTAAATTTTTTTTATACAGCCTACGGAAATGAAGGCGAAATTGGTTTACTTTCATGAATATTAGCTTAAAATCCTTGAAAAGGTATGTAGAAAGATGTTAAATTGTTTTTGATTTGAGCATGTAATTTTTCTTCTCTATAAGAATCTCTTAAAATCAGAGCTTTCATCTAGCGGGATAACTTGCAAGGAAGGTTTTTAGGTTTAAGGCAAATCTTTCCAATGTTTCTTTCATGAGGCAGCTAATATTGCAACTATATCTGTAACACCCGAAAATTTGCTAAAAAGAAAAGAAAAGAAAAGTATAAAGAAAGAAAGGAGAAATTGCATAAGTGAAGGGGCTAAAGTTGTATAAAGGACAAAACCTTATTATTTTATGTTTAAAAGAGGCATGGCCACCCACTACATCTGCATTCACGTCCTCTTGGTTGCAAAGAAGAGAAAAAGAAGAAAAACAGGGTTGTCATCGGTTTCTAGTGAGAGAAACCTTCGAAGGTGAGTGTTTTCTTGCGTTTTTATTCGGTTTCAGCTGAGTTTTCAGCATCGGGACCGATTCTTATGCGTTCTTTGTGTTCGGTTCTACATTTTTGGTGTGTTTAGGTGTTTGAACTCCAAGTGCTTCCGTGTTTGGAGGAGTTTTGCTTGAAAGCTCCTGCAGGTGAGTTCTAGATCCCCGGTTTTTATGTTTTATACTTGTTTTGGGGCTGAAAATGCATGTAACTAACTTTTTAATCTTTTCAGCATGTTTAACCGTATATTTATACCCTGTTTATACGGGTGAATGTATGTTTGTGTATGATTTGTTGTGTTTCGTGTTTATATGCTTGTTTTAGGTGCTTGGTATATTAGATTTGGGTTAAGAACATGTTAAAACGATGAGTGGGTCTGAAAAATAGTGTAAGTTCGAATTTATCACTGCCCATGCACTTGGAATTTTTTCCATGCGCCTAAGTACCTGGTTATGCGCCTAATATAGTGCCCATGCGCCTAACATAGTTCTCATGCGCCTAGAAATTTTGCCCATAAGCCTAAGTGTTGCCCCTACGCCCAAACAGTACCTCATGCGCCCACTGCTCATACGCCTAAATGCTCATGCGCCTAAGTGAGGTTTATGCGCCCAAACAGTACCTCATGCGCCCACTGCTCATGCTCCAAAGTGAAGTTCATGCGCTTAAGTTTCCTCATGCGCCTAAGTCTTTCCCATGCATCCAAGTGTCATGCACCTACATAGTACTCATGCGCTAAACATAGTGCTCATGCGCCTAACGCCTTAGAAAATTTTCTGAAATTTTGGGAAATAGAGACTAAGCCCTGGGATGCTTTGGTGGTTATGTTTGTTGGTGTTATGTATGTTTGTGGCCTGTTTTCATGTTCTATATTACGTATTATTACGTGACTTAAGTGGTGTGTGTATGCTCATATAAGTAAAGTAATATCATAAAAGAAGTGAAAGATTAATGATAACGAAAAGTGGAACATAACAAATGAATGAAATTCTTGCAAGAAAATGAAAGGAGGTTCACAGCCATTGGGTTGTCAGCTCAACTGTGTGCGGTTTAGCTAACCCGAAGAATGCACACAGGGTCAATCCTAGAGATTTACGGGACCCTTGTTGCTTGCCCCAGGTACTGGAGTCAGCTTCGTGCACAATGTTCGGGGTCTATTTATAGACCCTAGGCCCAGTACCAGCTTCGTGCACAATGTTCGGGGTATTGTACATTGGTTCGGAAGAAAGTGAAAGATAATGATGAAAGTATGAAATGAATGATGAAAGATAATAATGAATATTATCTTGCTGTATGTATGATGCGTGAACACGTACGGAAGTAATGGATTTTATAAAAAGAAAGTATTTTAAGAAAATTATATTTTTATATATTAACAAGGGACTTTAATATTAAAACTAGAACTCACTCAGCAACGCTGACTTTTATGCATTTTCACTTGGCAGGTAACTTGTTGCTGGGGATGGCACGCGGGTGAGGCTACTTGGCGGGCAAAGACTGGCATCCATTCGTGCTTAATGATATTTTTGTTTTGTAATACAACTGGATGATTATTTTGTAACTGTTAAAATACAATGGTGTATTATTTAGCAACATCAAGTACTAATGCATGAATGGTTTTGATAACTTAATCCACTGTGATATTTTTTATGAAATGTATTTATTTTATATAAAAAATGTTGTGATTGTCCAACTGTGAGGTCTCCGGAACGAGGTCTTATAAGTTGGTATCAGAGCCAAAGTTTAAGAGAAATGGATAAATTATTTTAAAAACCTAAACTTAAACTGAGAATGGGACCGAATGGAGGGATGCCAGCCCAAGTAGCTACTTGCCATCAGGTAATTCGTTTTCTTAAATGTTAACTGGTATTATGTGCGTGTGTTATCTGATTTATGTGCCCTTAGTAGATTTGGATACTGATGTAGTTAGGATACGAAATGCTTGGGGGATGAAGAGTAAAGTAAGTGGCTAATCACAACTGGCCACTGTAATTAGGGACTTACTATACTTGACATAAACTGAGCTATTACCTTGAATGACCGTGTTGGTGTTTGAATCTTAAAGTGTTTAGAAGATGGCTGGTGGTAGATCATCGAAGGCTTCCAGAGGCGGAGTACGGGGTGGCCATGGTGCTGGACCACGTGTCACGAGGAAAAAGACTAAGACCGCTGAGACAGCTCCTGCAGGGCCCCAGCTTCATCACTCGGAGGGCGGTGATGAGAGTGCTAACTTGAGAGCCTCAGTAAAGGAGGTGGTTATGGAGGAAGTTCATCGGGTCATGCAGACGATTCTGCCGTCTGTAGTGACCGAGGTTATTAGAGCTGTGAGGGAGGATAAGAAGAAGGAGAAAGAGGAGAGAAGGAGAACCGCCAGGAGAGGGGGCGAAGGAGTAGGTCCAAGGGAGATGGAGCAACCAGATACTGAGATGGTTGTCTCTAGTGATGATGATGAGGAGGAAGCAGTGCAGGAGACTGCGAAAGGGTGTAGTTACAGGGCATTCCAGAGATGCAAGCCCCCACATTTTGATGGAAATGGTAACGCTGCTGCTGCTCAACGTTAGGTGAGAGAGATGGAGGCTGTGTTGGAGATCAGCGAATGTAAGGAGGATCAGAAGGTAAAGTTTGCTACCCATTCATTCATGAACTTGGCTTTATGTTGGTGGGACAATATTGTCCAGGCTGAGGGTAGCAGGGTTATAGGGAGGATGAGGTGGAACAAACTGAAGAAGATGGTGATCGAGGAGTTCCGTCCTCATAGAGAACTTGAAAAGATAGAAAGGGAGTTCTTGCAGTTAAAGGCGGGAACTATGACACACCAGCAATACACAACTAAGTTTAACGATATGGCAAGGCTGGTGCCAGACCAGGTTACGCTGTTGTCGAGAAAGATCAAGAGGTACATACAAGGTTTACCGGCAGATATCCGCAGACACATAATTGCTGCCCGGTCGAGTACCTTTAGGTCGGTGGTGGATTTGGCAGGAAGGCTATATGATAAGAGAGAAGAAGTGGCGGTAGTGGAGATGAGCAAGAAGAGTTGTGGTGACAGGAACTGGGACAGGAAACGTTTTGGTCGTGGTGGTTTCACCCCGAACAACAAGAAGGCAAGGGTGGATGATCGAAGGGTAGTGTTGGCAGGTACGGGGATGAAGCGGTGTGGTAAGTACAGGAAGGAGCATACGAAAGAATGCAAGTGGGGACTGAACGTTTGTTTCAAATGTGGGAAGCCTGGTCATGTGGCAAGGGATTGTAAGGCGAGGAGGTGCTATAACTGCGGTGAAGAATGCCATATGAGCAGGGATTGTAAGAAGCCGAGGGCTGAAAGTTCTGGGGTGAAGAAGGGGACCGAGAATGAAGGACAGATGGCAAGCGCTAGAGCATTCACGATGATCCGGGAAGAGGCCAGGGTGGACCCCGATGTCGTGTCAGGTACCTTTCTTGTAAACCAAACTTGTGCCTCTGTGTTATTTGATTCTGGTGCTAGCAGGAGTTTCATTTCTACTGCTTTCTATGCTAAGTTGCCTGTTAGTAGTAGAAGAATTGATAAGCCCTTCGATGTAGAAACTGCCATTGGTAAGGCTACCAGGATTTCCGACTTGATAGAGGATTGCGACATAGAACTAGAAGGCCATAGGTTCTCTGCTAAACTATTTGTGATGCCCCTAAGCGGATTTGATGTAGTTCTAGGGATGGATTGGCTAGCAGCCTATGAGGCAAATATTGTTTGTCGCAAGAAGATGATCCGATTGACAACGCCTGATGGGAGTTCGGTAATGATCTACGGTGATCGATTTACTACCATTCCAAAGGTGATTTCAATGGTGGTGGCAGAGAAGTACATGAAACATAGATGCAGCGCCTACCTAGCTTACGTGAAGGATGTGGATGCGTCAGTACCACAATTGGCCGACGTACCAGTTGTATGTGACTTTCTAGACATGTTCCCAGAAGTTTTACCTCGTGCTCAACCTGTTTCCAAAGCACCGTATCGATTGGCTCCATCAAAAATGAAGGAACTGATGGTTCAGTTACAAAAGTTGATGGACAAGGGTTTCATCCGACCGAGTATCTCTCCCTGGGGTGCTCCGGTCTTGTTTGTAAAGAAGAAGGATGGTAGTATGAGGATGTGCATTGACTACCGTGAGTTGAACAAGTTGACGGTGAAGAACCGATATCCGCTACCGAGAATAGATGACTTGTTTGATCAGCTCCAAGGTGCCAGTTGGTTCTCGAGGATAGATATCCGATCTGGCTACCATCAATTAAAGGTGAAGGATCAGGATATCCCAAAACATCTTTTCGCATGCGTTATGGACACTACGAGTTTCTCGTTATGTCCTTTGGTCTAACTAACGCCCCAGCTGCCTTTATGGATTTGATGAACCGGGTGTGTCGGCCGATGTTGAACAAATCAGTAATTGTGTTTATAAATGATATTTTGATTTATTTGAAGAGCGAAGAAGAGCATGCCGATCACATTCGTGAAGTATTGGAGACACTCAGAAGAGAGAAGCTGTATGCTAAGTTCTCCAAGTGTGCCTTCTGGTTGCGTGAAGTTTAGTTTTTGGGACATGTGGTAAATTCCGAAGGGATCATGGTAGACCCGGCAAAGGTTGAGGCGGTGATGCAATGGAAGTCTCCAAAGATGCCATCTGAGATTCGCAGTTTCTTGGGTTTGGAGGGCTACTACAGGAGGTTCATCCAAGACTTTTCCAAGATAGCCTCACCATTGACCAAGTTGACCTGCAAGGACGTGAAGTTTGTATGGGGTCTGGAACAGGGGAATGCTTTTGAGGAATTAAAGACGAGATTGACTCAAGATCCAGTCTTGACATTGCCGGAAGGGAGCGAAGACTTAGTGGTCTATTCGGATGCTTCTTATTTGGGATTGGGTTGCGTGCTAATGCAGAGGGGAAGAGTAATAGCCTATGCGTCCCAACAGTTGAAAATTCATGAGGCTAATTACCCTACTCATGACTTGAGCTAGCGTCTGTGGTCTTTGCGTTGAAGATTTGGAGGCACTACTTGTACGGGACGAAGTGCACTATCTTCACTGACCATAAAAGCTTGAAATACTTCTTTGAGCAGAAGAACCTCAATATGAGGCAAAGGAGGTGGCTAGAATTTATCAAGGATTATGATTGTGAGATCCAATATCATCCGGGCAAGGCCAACGTACTGGCAGATACCTTTAGCCAAAAAGAGAGACCCGAGCCAATCCAGGTGAAAGCTTACCAGTTAGTGATGACCCGATGTGATGACACAGGTCAAGGGGTTCCAAGATGAGGCATTGAAAGAATATCGCCTTAACTCTAAAAGGATGAGAGGTTTAGTCACGGAGTTGGGTGAGAATACTCTCGGAGTTAGAACCCGCTTTGGGCGGATGTGGATCCCTCGTTATAGAGACCTACAGGGGTGAATCATGGATGAAGCTCATAAGACTCGATACTCTATTCATCCCGGTGCTACAAAGATGTATCATGATATGAAGAAAGATTACTCGTGGCCGGGTATGAAGCGAGATGTGACGGAGTATGTGGGTAAGTGCCTTTCTTGCTTGCAAGTGAAGGCAGAGCATCTGAAGCCATACGGGAAGATCCAACCTTTGGATATACCCGAATGGAAATGGGAGCACATCACCATGGACTTCATCACGAAGTTACCACGTACGACAAGGGGGTACGATGCCATATGGGTGATAGTTGATCGTTTGACGAAGAGTGCTCACTTTCTACCGATCCGTGAGATGTGTTCATCTTAAAGTTGGGCGGCTCTGTTCATCAAGGAGATTGTGACCCGTCATGGTGTACCAGTGTCTATTGTGTCTGACTGTGACACTCGGTTTACATCTAAGTTTTGGAAGAGATTCCATGATGCGATTGTACGAGGTTGCATATTAGTACGGCTTACCATCCTCAGACAGATGGTCAGTCGGAGAGGACTATACAGACGCTTGAGGATATGCTCCGAGCCTGCGTCATTGATTTTGGAGGAAGCTGGGATGAATACTTACCGTTAGCTGAATTCTCATACAACAATAGTTATCATGCCAGCATTGGCATGCCACCATATGAGATGCTATACGATAGGAAGTGTAGAACGCCCGTATGTTGGGGAGACATCGGACAGAAGGAGTCAGGGAGCGTGGAAATAATCGAGGCTACGACTAAGAAGCTAGAAAAGATCAAGGCCTTTATGAAGGCGGCAAAAGATAGGCAAAAGTCATATGCTGATAAGAGGCGTAGGCCGATAGAATTCAAGGTGGGTGATAAAGTTATGCTGAAGGTTTCACCTTGGAAGGAGATCATTCGGTTAAGAAAGTGGGGTAAGCTGAGCCAGAGATATATAGGACCTTTCCGAATCATTGCTCGAGTAGGAGAGGTGGCCTATAGGTTGGAGCTGCCCAATGAGTTAAGTGGGATTCATCCAACATTCCATGTATCTCATCAGAGAAAGTGCCTAGCCGATGAAGATATGATTGTACCACTGGAGGATATTGAAGTGGATGAACGGATCAATTATGTAGAGCAACCAGTGGCAATCATTGACCGGAAGGAGAGGAGATTACGGAATAAAGTGGGTCCACTGGTGCGAGTATAATGGAGGCACAGGAAGGGATCCGAGTCTACGTAGGAGACTGAGGAAGACATAAGACAACATTACCCACAACTGTTCGAGAAGTGACGGGTTTCGGGAATGAAACCTTTATAAGGGGGGTGGACTTGTAACACCCGAAAATTTGCTAAAAAGAAAAGAAAAGAAAAGTATAAAGAAAGAAAGGAGAAATTGCATAAGTTGAGGGGCTAAAGTTGTATAAAGGACAAAACCTTATTATTTTATGTTTAAAAGAGGCATGGCTGCCCACTACATCTGCATTCATGTCCTCTTGGTTGCAAAGAAGAGAAAAAGAAGAAGAACAGGGTTTTCATCGGTTTCTAGTGAGAGAAACCTTAGAAGGTGAGTGTTTTCTTGCGTTTTTGTTCTGTTTCAGCTGAGTTTTCAGCTTCGGGACCGATTCTTATGCGTTCTTTGTGTTCGGTTCTGCGTTTTTGGTGTGTTTAGGTGTTTGAACTCCAAGTGCTTTTGAGTTTGGAGGAGTTTTGCTCGAAAGCTGCTGCAGGTGAGTTCTAGATCCCCGGTTTTTATGTTTTATACTTGTTTTAGGGCTGAGAATGCATGTAACTAACTTTTTATTCTTTTCAGCATGTTTAACCATATGTTTATACCCTGTTTATACGGGTGAATGTATGTTTGTGTATGATTTGTTGTGTTTCATGTTTATATGCTTGTTTTAGGTGCTTAGTATATTAGATTTAGGTTAAGAACATGTTAAAACGATGATTGGGTCTGAAAATAGTGTAAGTTTGAATTATCACTGCCTATGTGCCTGGAATTTTGTCCATGCGCCCAAGTACCTGGTTATGCACCTAATATAGTGCCCATGGGCCTAACATAGTTCTCATGCGCCTAGAAATTTTGCCCACAAGCCTAGGTGTTGCCCCTACACCCAAACAGTACCTCATGCTCCTACTGCTTATACGCCTAAGTGTTCATGCGCCTAAGTGAGGTTCATGCGCCCAAACAGTACCTCATGCGCCCACTGCTCATGCGCTTAAGTGAAGTTCATGCGCCCAAGTAGTATTCATGCGCCTAAGTTTCCTCATGCGCCTAAGTCTTTCCCATGCGCCCAAGTGCCGTGCGCCTACATAGTACTCATGCGCCAAACATAGTGCTCATGCGCCTAATGCCTTAGAAAATTTTCTGAAATTTTGGGAAATAGAGACTAAGCCCTGGGATGCTTTGGTGGTTATGTTTGTTGGTGTTATGTATGTTTGTAGCCTGTTTTCATGTTCTATATTACGTATTATTACGTGACTTACGTGGTGTGTTTATGCTCGTATATGTAAAGTAATATCATAAAAGAAGCGAAAGATTAATGATAATGAAAAGTGGAACATAACAAATGAATGAAAGTCTTGCAAGAAAATGAAAGGAGGTTCACAGCCATTGGGTTGTCAGCTCAACTGTGTGCGGTTTAGCTAACCCAAAGGATGCATACAGGGTCAATCCTAGAGATTGACGGGACCCTTGTTGCTTGCCCCAGGTACTGGAGTCAGCTTCGTGCACAATGTTCGGGGTCTATTTATAGGCCCTAGGCCCAGTACCAGCTTCGTGCACAATGTTCGGGGTATTGCACATTGGTTCGGAAGAAAGTGAAAGATAATGATGAAAGTATGAAATGAATGAGAAGAATGATGAAAGATAATAATGAATATTATCTTGTTGTATGTATGATGCGTGAACACGTACGGAAGTAATGGATTTTATGAAAATGAAGTATTTTAAGAAAATGATATTTTTATATATTAACAAGGGACTTTAATTTTAAAACTAGAACTCACTCAACAACACTGACTTTTATGCATTTTCAGTTGGCAGGTAACTTGTTGCTGAGGATGGCACGCGGGTGAGGCTACTTGGCGGGCAAAGACTGGCATCCATTCGTGCTTAATGATATTGTTGTTTTGTAATACAACTGGATGATTCTTTTGTAACTGTTAAAATACAATGATGTATTATTTAGCAACATCAAGTATTAATGCATGAATGTTTTTGATAACTTAATCCACTGCGATGTTTTTTTATGAAATGTATTTATTTTATATGAAAAATGTTGTGATTGTCCAACTGTGAGGTCTCCGGGAACGGGGTCTTACAATTTCTCTTGAAAATTTGTATATAAACGTATTGGAATTGTACACGTGGCTTGCTACAACACGCGGCTGCATTCAAGCAACTTTTGAGTACATGAAGATCATTTAAAGTTGATTCCAGTTGTTTATTGTTACGTTTTTTTTATTTAACATGATGTTTGCGCCACAACGAGCGCGGACACCCATTAGTATTATTAAATTAAATAAATGTTGATAGACTACTAGCTAGGACTCATCTCCGCCACCGCCACCACCCCACCACCCACTGATAATTCAACTTCTCTTCCGAATATATATATATATATATATATATATATATATATATATAAATGTATATATGGAATGCTCTTCTCATGTTGGAAACACGAATCCTTTTCCTTCAGGTGCCTGCCTACCTACCTTATACATGTTCGCCTTCCCTTTTCTTCTTCTTCAATTACTCACTCTTTCATTACTCCTACAACTGACTTCGTGTTTTTTTTTTTGAACGAAAAGATGAAGCATATGTTATTAAAACCAAGCTAGCAAGAAACTAGCAAATACAAACACAAATCACCAAACTAAAGTACAGAAAAATTACATAATTAAGTGAATTAAAATTTCTCCAAGTTTGCCAATCTATATTAATCTTTCTATACATGCTCTTGATCCAAAGGAATGAAGTTGCCTTGATGCTCCCTACAATGTTTGCCACTGAAGTAGATTTATTACTATTTACCAACTTGTTTCTTGCTTTCCATAAATTCAAAACCATGACAAGGACAATTACATGGATAATCTTTTTCATAACTTTGATCCATGTGTGGATTTGTGTAGTTTCACAAGGTCTAAATATGAGAAGGTAAAAATGGCCTTAACCTTTATCCAAGCACTAATTTCGGCCCCAACATCACAAGCAACATAGCAAGAAACAAAGATATGTTCATCCATACTACAACATATGTTGCTATGTTCCTCATATTATAACTACTTAAACTTGCCCCACCTTTGATTCTGGTTTAAGTCGCATTGCCTACTTCACTAGCATGTACACTTGTATCTTTTTAATTCATTTGTAGGAAAAGTTGAAGTCCATTGAAACGTTATAGTCTGCTTCTTTTTGCATTAAGGGGTAAGTACTGTTAGAATATACAAATGATCCTTAGCCCAAGCGGATGAGATAAGATATCTCGAAACTCTATTAAAATAAGAAGGTATTGGGTTCAAGTCTCATATGTAATAAAAAAAGGGTTTCAAGTTGAGCCAGAGGGTTTTTTCTCAACCATGGGGACTTTCCTCCTAAAGGTAGTCTCGAGTTGCGTACTTAAGTAATGGAGATGATCCGGTGATTAGTTGCCCGTTAGTGATTCAATTAGCCATTAAAAAAACTATTAGCATATGCCCACCCACTTTATCCTAATCCCTATTAAACCAATTAGCTTGATTTGAATTGCAGAGGAAATTCATGCTTCATGTCACATGTTTGCTGCTTCGATGGCTGTTTTGTTGTAAAACTACGGTGCTGCTCTTTAAAATCAAAAGCATGCTTATGCTGCAATTGTAGTTGCTGCCAAAAGTGCCAGGATTGTAAATGTTGTTGCCCAACCAAGTGCCCAAAATGTTCCAGTTGTGCTTGTTGTAGCCTAGACTATAGTTGTTATTCTTCTTGTCGTCAATGCTGCTGCTGATGCTAATGCATCAATGAAATATATACATTCAAAATCACAAGTTCCGTTTTGAAGAAAAACTCTTGATTGCATACCTCTCTTATATCTCCCTTACATCTTCCTTTCTTACGCTCCTATATTTCTCTCATAATCAAGCAAATAACGCCTTTGCTCATAACCATACGAAAGAACAAAATAAACAACATATGCTATATATGGGATCTAATCTAGTGACCACCAAGAAATAATTTAACCACAATTACAATCATAATCCTATATTTACCATATAGCTTGATCAACTCCAGCTAGGGAGTCTAAGCAACCATGTGGTAGGATTGTAGGAAATGAAAATCCCTGTATATATTACCCTTTCAAGACATAAAATATTTCAAAGGTAACTAGATTCACTAATCCATATATTACATTAAACCCATAAGCGCATAACATGTAAATAGGAAAATACTCAGTGATTAAATAGGAGGATAAAGCTTGTTCCAAAGGTTCAAATGCATCATTTTTTCTAGTGACCATACTTCTGGAATTCCCATTCACTATTATCTATAAAACAGCCAAACCACAAACCTTGTGAGTGTAAATAGTATCATAAATGTAGAGTTGCTTATATACGAGGAAAGGGCATACCTAATGGACAGACTTGATGAGTTTTGAGCCATCTGCTAATACAATGAAAGTGAAACGCATGATTGCAGACCCCTACACACAAAACAAAGAAAGTAAATTAACTAAATGACCAACACAACTTACAAAATAAACAAGGGAGGAAGCTTTGATAGAAATGAATGAGGATAGCGAGGACCAACAGAAACAATAAACAAAAAGTTAGTTTAAAAACCGACATCAGAGAGAAGTACTTTTCAAATCATCAATGACATCTTTCAGCTTAAGGCCACATTATTGAATAAATTTATAACTTTATTTGCATTCAGCGTGTAAATTAAATAATTTCCTTCTTATGTGAATATTTTATAAACCGAGACAACCAAGAAACAACTTTCAATAAGCATTCCAACAATAGTTACCTGTTTCACATTATGCATGATAATGAGATATTTAGGTAACAAAAAGTAAAGTCTGGTTGTTTATCTCAAAACCCTACTACAGCCAAAAGTACCCATGAATAGCCGCTTTCACATTTTTGCTATATAACCAACCTATCTTTAGCATCCTTATAAAGCATGACTGGATGACATAACCACAAATTTATTTAATGTAATTCTCAATAACTAAGACATCGCTGGTAGCAATTCAGTTTTTATAGATTGTCATTTTCTCTTCATTTTTTCAGTTAGGCTTTTGTCTTGACTTTACTTTGTCTATCACACAGTTAGGATTCCTATTTGAAGTTGAAGTGATAATGTGTTTGGCAAGACTTCTGATATGTAAAGCTAATAACAGAAACATGACATCATGGCTTATCTATAAAACTAATATTTTAAAATACGTCTATTACATAAGAAATATATAAAAAAAGATGTCGACTATTACAATAACAATTACCCTAAAAATCATCTATCTAGGTAACTGAATCATGCAAAAACACCAACAAACACAATCTTTATATTCCAAACTAATTGAAAGAACAATGCCACTATGTCTAATTGCAATATTAATATTAATTATCACACAAAAATACTTTTACAGCAAAATTCTAATTCCTAGTGCTTAGTTTTAAAATCTAATATAAAAAATCCAAGTCAAAATGCAATGCTCAATTGAAGCTAATATGAACTAACTCTGATAATATGATACAGATGAATAGGATTTATTAGCATTCGAGATGTCAACAATTAGTTCTCCCATAGTTTACTCTCAAAAGGTTAACCAGCTCTCCAATATAGAAAATCACTAATCAATATTAAGAATGATAAAATTACAACCTTATGATAGAAGATATCCTAATCCTATTATACACAGGTTTATTAATCTTATAATAAAACCCATCTCCTAAACTTGTTTTAAAAACAAGGCGAGTCGAGGCTAGACCCAAAATCTGAAGCATGGGGAGCGCACATCACATATGCAAAGCATTACTCTATGTACAACCAAATAAGCTTTATTTACAATATGAAGTGTGTCCGTCTCATTTGTTTTACATATCAAAATTTTTATCAAGTTGTTTTTTTTACATATCAAAGTCTTACAAAAGTAACAGATCCTAATTTTGACCCATAAGTACATGTTGCCCAAGAACATAAAATATAAAGAAGAATAGAAAGAACAATTGCAATCAACAACTAATTTCCATTGATATGGATATGGATATATAGGACACATAGTTACAACATCAACCCTCCTACGTAGTAGACAATACTATACTTTGGCATATATACATATATAACCCTTAGACTATAACTTGAGAGGGATATGTTGTCAACGTAGAGAGTGATTTTTTCTTCCTTCCATCAAGTGAGTTCACTAAGTAATCTTTTAAGCCATAACACCTGACATGCTGCAGCTGTTGCAGCCATGAATTCAGATTCACATGAAGAAAATGCAACAGTTTGTTGCTTCTGCGTGCACCACGTTATGGGTGAGTTTCCAAAGTAGAACACTAACCATGTAGTGCCTTTTCCTTCCTTAGTACTAACACCATAACTGCTATCACTATAGCTTGTTATCTTACATCCACCATTCCTCTTATAGGTTATACCAAAATCCTTTGTTCCTTTGATATAACGAAGAACTTGATGAATGGCCTTAAGATGATGCTCTTTAGGTTCTTGTATAAACCTACTAAGCAAACCAACTGAATAAGACAAGTCTGGTCTGGTATGAAGTAGATACCTTAGACAACCGATCAGACTTCTATATTCAGCGGGGTCAACCGATTTTCCACCTTTGGTTTTAGTTAACAATGTGCCAGGGTTCATTAGGATCTTGGTTTCATTACTATCTGGCATACCAGTATTCTTCAGAATCATAGTAATGTAACCAGATTGTTTAATAAATATATCATCCCCCGATTGGGTGACTTCTATCCCAAGATAATAAGCTAGTAACCCTAAGTCACTCATCACAAATTTCTCTTCCATTTGAGATTTGGACAAGTCTATTTCTTTCTTTGGAGTTCCAGTAACTATAAGATCATCAACATAGACTCCAACAAGCAAAGTAGAAATTTTGTTTTTTCTTGTATAGACTGCTTGTTCTAAAGTGCATTTCTTGAAACCAAGTGATTTCAATGTGTGATCTAATTTCACATTCCATGCACGTGGTACTTGTCTAAGTCCATATAAAGCTTTAGAAAGTTTGCAGACTTCCCCTATGTCTTGTGGTTTCATAAACCCTTCAGCTTGTGACACATAGACTTCTTCCTTTAGTTCGCCATGCAAGAAAGCAATTTTACATCAAGGTGATGTACTTCCCATTCATTATAAGCTGCGAGCGCCAGAATAAGGTGAACTGTTTCTATACAGGCTATAGGAGCAAAGACTTCATCAAAGTCTATACCTTGCTGCTGTACATAGCCTTTGGCTACCAAACGAGCCTTATGCTTTATTATTTTCTTGTTTGCATCTCTCTTAGTCTTGAATACCCATTTTAGGCCAATTGCCTTATTATTATCGGGTAACTTGGTTAATATCCAAGTTTTATTCTCGTTGATTGAATCCATTTCAGCCTGCATAGCTTCAATCCATTTCTTATCTTTGGCTGCCTCCTTATAGTTTTGAGGTTCCTCTTCAGTCAATAGTAACTCATTAATTTCAACTTCTGGGGCTTCTTCATACACACTTTGTAAGGGTTTAAAACCTATTATTGGTGTATGATCATAATGTCTAGTTAACCTTCCTAAAGTTGATGTATGTTTAGCAGCCTCTGTTGAATCAGGTTCATAGGTGTAAGTTGGAGGAGTGAGAGGAGAACTTGATGAACTAGGAGATAACGGGTCTTGATATTCATGATTACCATCTCTAATAAGTTCATCTTCCGTAGTTAGTGGATCTACATCATTCTTTCCTTGAGGAATTTTATTTGAATTTTCCTTAACAATGAAGCTATCTATTCAGGTTCTTCACTTCTAACTTCATTCATGTACTCTTTCCAATTCCATGAATCATTTTCTAGGAATTTGACATCCCTACGAATACAGATTCACTTATTTGTAGGATCAAATAATCTACATGCCTTTGATTCTTCTTCAACTCCTAAGTATATCATTTTAACACTTCTATCATCCAACTTGGTTAGATGATTTGATGGTAACTTAGAATATGCTATGCATCCTAAAACCCTTAAATGTTTTAAGTTAGGTTTCCTACCTTTTAACACTTCAAAAGGTTTAGCATTTGTCCGTGCGTTAGTTGGAATTCTATTTAGCACATATACGGTATGCCTTACAACCTCACCCCAAAAGTTTTAAGGCATTGACATAGCCTTCATTATGCTACGAGTAGTAAATAACATAGTTCTGTTTCTACGTTCGATCACACCATTCTGTTGTGGTGAATAGGGTGCTGTAATTGTCTAGCAATACCATTTTCTTTACAAAACCGATTAAATTCACCAGATGTGAATTCACCTCCTCTATCGGTTCTCAGCATTTTCAATTTGGTTCCAACCTCATTTTCCACCATTTGTTTGAATTCTCTAAAGGTTTCAAAAGCTTGATCTTTAGAATTCAAGAAATAAACCCACACGTAACGAGTACAATCGTCTACAAGTAAGAAGACATATTTCTTTCCAGAATGAGTCGGTGGTGATATGGGACCACAAAGATCTCCATAAACCAAGTCTAAAGGTTTAAGTGACTTGAACTTAGCTTGGTTTGGGAATGGATCTCTACTGTGCTTTCCCAATAGACATGCATCACAGATTTGACTTGCATGACTTATATGAGGAATTCTTGAACCAAATTTTCATGAGTCAGAGATTTTATAGCATCAAAATTCATATGACCAAAAGAGCATGCCATAGCCATGCTTCTTCATCTAGTTTGGACAATAGACACACAGGTACACCAAACTTTAAATTGATGTTGTAAAGTCCGTTTGTTGAACGCCGGACTTTTAAAAGCAAAGTCTGACTATGATCATATAGATATAACAAATCACATTCCAATAGGACTTTACATCCGTTTTCAGTTAATTGTCCTAGGCTGAAAACGTTACTTTTCAAACTTGGAATGTAATAGACATTAGAACCAATTCTTTGTTCTTTATTTTTGCATTCTAACAAGATTGAGCCACTTCCTTTAATTTCTACATACGAACCATCACCAAAACGAACTTGTCCAGAGATCTTTTCGTTTATTTCTCTGAAGTGTTCTTTATTACCAGTCATATGATTGCTTGCACCATTATCCAAGTACCATAGACTTTCATTGGTAGTCACATATTGGTTTGGTTCAAATTGCTTTTCATTCAAGAAAGCTTGATGGTCTTCTTGTTTGTTATGAACAACCATCAGTAGAGTAGGCTCATCATCTTCTTCCACTAGGTTAGATTGTTCATGTGTTTGCTCATTTTGAGGACACGAATTCGTATAATGCCCATGCTTCTTGTACTTGTGGCATCTACCCTTACTCAAATCTCTCTGAGTTTTCTTTGATCTATTATAATGGGATTTCTAAGAAGATCCTTCATCCTTGTCTTTTTGCTTTCCCTTGCCATCTCGCCAATTCTTCTTTGACGAGTTAAATCTCTTTGGTCCACGATTTCCAAAGCTTTTTCCATGACTATTATTCTTGTCATGACACGTGAACAAGAGTTTACCTTGAGTCTCAACCAATGTTCCTCTTTTAAACTTGATCCTTTCTTCAAAGGTTTTCAATCTTGCAATAGTATCATCTAGAGTTACATTGTCTAGATCAGTGAATTGCTCAATGGAAGCAATTATCTGAATAAATTTATCAGGCATAGAGGTCAAGACTTTTCTAACTAGTGCGGGTTGATCATATTTCGCACCACACCCAGTTGCCTTACTTACAATATTAGTTAGTCTTGATGTGAAAGCGTCGATAGTCTCATCGTTTTTCATCTGCAGCTTTTCAAACTCAGACTTAATACTTTGCAACCGTGCTTGTTGCACTTGTGGTGCACCAAGATGTCTGGTTTTAAGTGAACCCCACATTTCTTTAGCAGATTTGCAATCTTGTACGTGCAAGATTAAATCTTCGGATAGAGTCTGGCTAATGTATGCCATTGCACACTTATCTTTTCTCTTATCCGAATTCGTTTAAGTAGTGGGTTCTATAGTTTCCCAAAGATCGTTTGCATCTAGCATGATGTAAGGCCCCGTTTCCGGAACACTTACAAGCTGGACCGTCATCGCATAAAACATTCAAAGCACACATTACTTTTGTAGCGGAATTTAAAAACTTTCATTAATAATCAAAAACATATCATTTCAATACATTACACTAGTTTAAAATACAATGATATGTCAAAATATGGATGCCGATCTTCAAAACACTCCCAGTAGCGTATGCATCCATGCCTGCAACTCCTCAGCATCAACAAAATACCTGCCAACTATTATGCATACAAAAAGTCAGCGACGCTGAGTGAGTTCTAGTTTTATAAATAAAATACTTTACTTTCTTTAAATCATAACCTTCGTAATCGTATGTGATCACACAACATACGTACACATAGATAATAATTATTCATTTATCTTTCTCAACGTACATCATCGTTCATTTCTCATTCATTCATTTCGTACGTTTCGAACTTCATTATTATTATCTTTCACTTCTATCTAGATCCTGTCTCCTGCAATATCCCCGACTCGTGTCCAAAGACTGATACTGTGCCGTGGCCTGTAAACAAACCCCCGACTCATGTCCGAAGACTGACACAGTATCGGAGTACGCGACAAGGATCCCGTTTTGTTTTGCAACACCCCCGACTTATGTCCGTAGACTAATACTATGCCGGGGCCTGTAAACAAACCCCCGACTCATGTCCGAAGACTGACACAGTACCGGGATGAGCATCACGACATCATTCGGGTCAACCTCAAGGATTAGACCCCCATCGAGTTTATCCCAAGGATAGACTCCCCGTGTGCATCCTTCGGGTTAGCTAAACCGCACACAGTTGAGCTGACGACAACATGGTCGTGCGTCTCCATTCATCGCTTGCAAGACTTTCATTCGTTCTTTACGTTCCACTTTTCATTATCGTTATCTTTCACTTTCATTACATAATACTTTACTCACATTCATACATCATATCACGTAAAGTCACAACATAACATAACAGGTATAATAACATAATACATACGTTTTGAAAACCGTTTAATGAAGAAAGATAACACATACATTCAACCACAACATTCACACCATAGACATCATCACAAGCCACCACCTCATAAATAGGCATAAGCCACCCCGAGACATCATTTCTTAGCACTTAATTTCTACTTCCCAAAACTCCAGAAAAAGAACCTAAGTCCCCAAAGAAATGCGGATGAGCAAGAACAAATGCGGGAGAACAACACTAATGCGGATGAACACCATTAATGCGGATGAACACCTCAGAAAATATTCCATCCCAAAGAAATGCGCATGAACACTGTACTTAAATGCGGATGGACAATGCGGATGAAGTCTTAATAAAACATTCCAAGTGTCCAAAGAAATGCGGATGAAACAAATGCGGACACTGTAGCAAGTGCGGATACTATAGCAAATGCGGGAGAATAAAAGAAATGCGGACGAACAGATTAACCCACAAACATACTTATGCTATTTCCAACTCCCAATCACCATCCTAACACATCCATGGCTCAGATCTATCATACCACACACTTAGAACATACTAAACATCAAGTCTAACCCATAAACATCCTCTAAACAAACGTTCACAAAACAACCCACGAACATAAAGCATAAACTCACGGTTATCTTTTAAAATGCTTGTCCGGTATGCATAATAGCCCCAACACTTTAAAAATCAGTAAAAGAGGGGTCCTAAAACTCACCTTGAAGCAGCTCTTCGAACAAAGCACCTCCAACTCGAAACCCACTTGCAACAGCAGCTTCAAAAATCCCGAACACAACCTCTAAACACCGAGAACTTCGGTTACAAGCTGCAAACTAAGCTAAAACCGAACATAAACCCAAGAACTAACCTTTTTGCAGCTTCTTCTTCCTTCTTCTTCTCCAAAAACTGATTTCTTGCTCTCCTTCTTCTTCAGCCGAGACCAAAAAGCAGATCTGCTGCTTTATGGGGTGGCCATACCCTTATTTATATTAAAATAATGAGTTTGTGCACCTTTTGCACTTTGCCCCCTTCAACTTGTGCCCATTTTCTTTTCTTTCTAGACACTTTTCTTTTCTCGTCTTTTAAATAAAAATTCGGGGTGTTACACATGATCTTCATTCGAATTGCCCAAGTTGTGTAATTTGTAGATTTCAACATCGGGCATTGAAAATTTGAAATAGTGGTTCCCGCTTCCTTATAAGTTACAACGGGATTTTTTTCTTTTGGTGACTCCGTCATGGTCACCACTTAATAATAAAATGTATACACAGAGTATAACAAGGTTTTTTTAATAAAACAATCCTTTAACAATTTTCAAGAACCAAACTAAAATTGATTCTAAACAAAAAATCAATCCTTTTGTTTATAAATGGCTAATCTAAACAGAAGTTAACCAAATACTAATGACCGAACAATACCGGGTCAATAATGCCAAATAATGATCGAACGAAACAACCAAACAAATCTTGAACTAATTTGCTTGAATTTAATCAAACAAGTAATATGAATACTTGTCTTTTGATGGTTTCGAATCAAACAAAAAACAATCAAGATGAGACAAAAAGACCCCAAAACAATTTGTTTTGAATCAAAATTCAAAACAGTGACTTTTGACCACCGAACGCTACTGGGTCTATTAATTTTTTTTTTGGTGTCTAACTTGAACCAATCAATAGATTCGCTAGAAAAAAATAATTGGGTTTTTTTTTTTTATGTTTTTCTGAAATCTAACACCGAAACTATTCGGTTTTCACATCCCTCATATAATAGAGGGCAAAATTTACTTCAATATCTAGTATGCTTTCAAACGGATTCAAGCAATCTGTATTCACAAACTGATTGAAAGAAACAATTAATAATCAAAATAACAAACAATTGATTATTACAATTATGTTGGCAAATTGTGATTCTAATGATCAACCAACTACTTGCTGTGACCAATGACTAACAGCACTTAAATCAATTTGTTTCTGATTGACTATTCAATCTATTAACTTTTGTAAGGCCTAATCGCCTGCGGGTTCGATTGAATAGCAACGATTTCGATATAATCTGTTCTAAACCGTTTCCGCTTCACAGAAACAATCGATGGTATCAATTTGCCACGGATTTCAGATCGATTCAAATCGAAAAGTTTTCTTAATCTATTGTTTCTAACAGATTCGTAAGGCCTAAGTGCCTGCGAATTTAATTTAACAACAATCAATCAATTGATTCGTATGAACCGTGAGGGCCAAAAATGCATGCTGCTTTTTCAAATCGAAACAACGGAATGATTGAATGATAGCGAACGAACCGTGAGGCCAAAGAATGCATGTGGCTTTTGCAATTTGACTCGATCGGTGTGTGGCTCTGATGCCAAATTGTTGCCCAAGAACATAAAATATAAAGAAGAATAGAAAGAATAATTGCAATCAACAACTAATTTTCATTGATATGGATATGTATATATAGGACACATAATTACAACATCAACCCTTCTAATTACATAGTAAACAATACTATACTTTGACATATATACATATATAACCCTTAACCTATAACTTGAGAGGGATTAACACTAAAAGTACACCAGAGGCTGCCTCAAGCCCCTAAAGCACTTTTTAGACGCCACTTTTTAGTCCAAACCCTAAATATTTAACTTTTATGACTTACCTAATAATGATAATACTAATACTTACCTACTAAGAATAAAAGAAGAATAATAATTATATAATATTAACCAGAAGCATGATACGCCTACGTAACAATGAAAGTAAAGGAGTTTATACTTCGACTTGTAACCGCAATTTCATTAAAGTCAAATAGTCAATGTGTGCTTATTTATGCTATGCAAGTCATGAAGATGCCAACAACAATTGAACATATAACCAACACTTAAGAGAAATTCTAACTAGTTTTAAAAGTGCAAAAACATACAAATGAATGCCAACTCCAGATCTTTGTCCTGATTTTCATTATTATTACAAATGCAATAGAAATGCAGATGTTGAGATCATAGAGAAAGTTTTGGTAGTTGATATTCATAAGTTCATTGAAAAGGTTCTATAATACTGAATAGCCTTAGATATTGAATAAGGACGAGCAGGCAGTCATGCCAATTTGCCAAACATTTGTCAAGAAATAGTAAGCAAAAACATTTCATCAATCACGTAAGACACGTGCATGGTATGATAGATAGTGTAATTTTAAGCTATAATTAACCTTGTTACCATGGTAATCTTAACAATACTACTCTAATGAAGTTATCATAGTACATAACTATAACCAAATAGTTAAGATTGTTTTTAAAACAAAGTTGATCAAATATATTTTTGTAGAATGAAAAAAGTTTGCAATTTTAGGAGAGTATTCATACCCCAAGCAACTGTGCATTCCTCACTGGTAGCACTAGCTTGGTTAGCCTGACATCCAATGCCTGCCAATTAAGAAAAAAATAAGCAACTAAGTAAGTAATATTATCCCCCAATATAGCTTTTGAAAATATGGATTAAACTTCAGGAACTGAATATGTCATTTACTCAAAGTGTTACTTCTTGGGTTATTATGTCTATTAATAACTACAGGGACTAAACATGTTAATGTTTTGTTACAGGGTGTTAGTTGTAATATAGTTATTAGAGGTTGTTGACTTCGGAAGTTATGTGTTTTGCTTCGGAAGATATATATCGGAAGATATATATAAGAGGGTTAGTTGATCATTAGATAGATGATTCTTGATTCTTGTTCTTCGTTGTATTCTTTTCTTCATAATAAGATTTGAGAGTTCTTGTTGTTGATTCACGAGTAATTTCAATTTATTGTTCATCAATTGGTATTAGAGCCAAGGCTACGACTCGAAATCGAAATTTAGCGATCCAAATCATGAAGGGCAATCGAAATCAATCAAGGGTGAAATTGCTTGATTGGAAGAATTCCAGTGAACATCATGGTGTCTACTAAGTTTGAATTGGAGAAATTCGATGGTAAAAAGGATTTTGGATTATGGAGATTGAAGATGAGGGCCCGGTTGGTGCATCAGGGAGTTGTAGATGCTTTGAAAGGCGGTGAAGCGGTAATCCCTGCAAACACAACTCCTGAAAAGGCACTAGTGATTCAACAAAAGTGGAAAGAGATGATGGAAAAGGCATACAGTGCAATCATCTTGAGTTTGGGAGACCAGGTGTTAAGGGAGGTCTCAAAAGAGACAACTGCTGCTGGAGTTTGGGTGAAATTGGAGGGTCTTTACATGACAAGTCATTGGTCAATCATTTGTACTTAAAGAAGAGGTTGTATACGTTTAATATGACCACAGGTAAAACAATTGAAGATCATATGGATGAATTCAATAAGTTGATACTGAATCTAGGCAACATTGATGTTACTTTAGATGAGGAAGATCAAGCTGTGATATTCTTGACTTCTTTGCCTCAGTCATATGAGCACTTTGTTGATACCCTTATGTATGGACAAGAGACATTAACAATGGAGGAGGTATTGTCAACTGTTAACTCAAGAGAGTAAAAGAAAAGATCAGAAAACCAAGAAGAAACGAGCAGTAGTGGACTTCTAGTCAGAGGAAGGTCTGAACAAAGAAGTAGGTCCAAGAGCCAACACAGGCCAAAGTCCAAGTTCAAAAGAAGATGCTATATCTGTCAATCTGAGAAGCATCTCAAGAGGGAATGTCCAGAAAGAAATAACAAGAAAAATGAAAGTCATAAATATAAGAACCAAGGCATTTCATCCCCAAAACCATCATCAGATAGGTATGAAAGTTCTGAGGTGTTAATGGTGTCTCGAGGAGTTGATAATGAGTCACAGATAATGGACTCAGGGTGCTCATATCACATGAGTCCTCATAAAGATCACTTCAAAGATTTAAAGATAGAAGATCTTGGTGAAGTGAAGATGGGAGATGATAGAGCATGCAGAATTCAAGGCTATGATTCAATAGTCCTGAGTCTGAACAATGGCACCACAGTGGAATTAAGGTATATTCCTGAACTAACTAATAATTTGATTTCATTAGGAACCTTTGAAAAGGCTGGGTATAGTGTTAGTTTGAGAAATGGCAAGGCTAATGTCATTAAAGGATCTATGGTAGTGTTAACTGGGTCTAGGACTGGTAATAACCTGTATCTACTAGATGGTCATGCAAGTAGTAGCCTTGTGTCTATGGTGGCAGCTAAGACTGAAAATCTGTCTATGTTGTGGCATAGAAGATTAGGCCATATGAGTGGTCAGGGTTTAGCTGAGTTAATCAAACAAGATGTAGTCAATGGTTTAAAAGGATGTGAGTTTAGGTTCTGTGAACATTGCATAATGGGTAAATCTCATAAAGTAAAATTCACTAAAGGAAAACATTGTACTAAGGGTATCTTAGAATAATGTTCATGCTGATTTATAGGGACCTACTCAGACTGCATCATTAAGTGGAGGTCATTATTTCTTGTCAATAATTGATGACTACTCTAGAAGACTTTGGGTGTTCATTCTAAAGCATAAGAATGAAACATTTGGAAAGTTTAAGGAGTGGAAAACCATGATAGAAACTCAGACTGGAAAGAAAGTAAGAAAACTGAGAACAGACAATGGTTTAGAGTTTTGTAATGCTAAGTTTAATCAGTTATATAGAGAACAAGGTTTGACAAGACACTTAACAGTTCCTGGTACCCCTCAACAGAACGGGTTAGTTGAGAGGATGAATAGGATATTACTTGATAAAGTAAGATGCATGTTACATGAGTCGGGGCTGCCTAAGAAATTTTGGGCAGAGGCATTGAGCACAGCAGCATACTTGATTAACATATCACCATCATCAGCAATAAACATGATGGTTCCTATGGAGAAATGATCAGGTGTTAAAGTTGACTACAACAACTTGAAAGTGTTTGGTTCTCTGGCCTATGC
The DNA here is from genome assembly GCA_025506505.1 of Flaveria sonorensis. Taxonomy (NCBI): domain Eukaryota; kingdom Viridiplantae; phylum Streptophyta; class Magnoliopsida; order Asterales; family Asteraceae; genus Flaveria; species Flaveria sonorensis. Next base: position 614,766 of record CM046430.1, read on the forward strand.
TCATGTTAAAAAGGATAAACTTGAGCCTAGGGATGTCAAATGCATATTTCTTGGGTACTCACATGAGGTTAAAGGATATAGGTTGTGGTCAATGGAGAAAGATGGGGTGAAAGTACTAACCTTTATTGAGAAAATATTATATAAGGACCTATTGAAGAATGCAGGTAATAGTAGTGAAAGTATTGATGAGCATGAGGTAATAATTGAGGTGGAGAATGATGAGTCAAGAGGAGAATCAATACCCAGTTCATCTGACAATGACAAGTCAGGTGGTAACTCTGATGGCAATGCCGAAGGAGTTACAACACAGGGACCATCTAGTTCTGTTTCACATAGCTTAGCTAAGAATAGAACTAGAAGGACTATCATTCCTCAGGTTAGATATAGATCAAGTAATACTGAAGATTTGTCTGCATTTGTGTTTATGTCTGCACAGCAAGGGAGCATGATAGAGCCTTTATCATTCCATGAAGCTGTGAGATCAGTGGATAAGGAAAGATGGATTGAGGCTATGAAGGATGAAATGAACTCTCTGTATGAGAATGAGACATGGGTCCTTGTTGATAATCCTAAGGACAAATGGTTAATAGATTGCAAATGGTTATACAAGTTAAAGAAGGGTGTGCAGGGTGAACCACCCAGATTTAAAGCAAGACTGTGTGAAGGGTGAACCACCCAAATTTAAAGCAAGACTTGTTGCAAAGGGGTTCACACAAAAGGCGGGTGTGGATTATGATAAAATCTTCTCACCTATTGTTAAACATACATCCATCAGGTTGTTATTAGCATTAACTACTCAATTTGATTATGAATTAGAGCAATTAGATGTTAAAACAACATTCCTACATGGATCATTGGATGAGATCATCTATATGAGGCAACCACCTGGGTTTGAGGTGGGGGGTCAAGAAGACAAGGTGTGCTTGCTTAAGAGGTCGTTGTATGGACTTAAGCAATCACCAAGGCAGTGGTATCTCAGGTTTGATAAGTACATAGTCAGTCAGGGATTTAAAAAGAGTTGTTATGACAATTGTGTGTATTATAGAGAGTACACTAAAGGAGAATTTGTGTATCTTCTCCTGTATGTTGATGATATGTTATTGGCTTGTAAAAGCAAGGATGAGATCCAAGTTACAAAGCAATTGCTGATGTGTGAGTTTGATATGAAGGAACTTGGAGCTGCTAGGAAGATTTTAGGCATGGAAATAAGCAGAGATAGAGGTTTGAGACAGTTGAAGTTGACTCAAACTGCTTATATCAACAAGGTTCTAAGGAGCTTTTGTATGGAAAAGTCTAAACCAGTGGTTACACCTCTAGATCAACATTTTAAGTTGTCTAAAAAGGATTCACCTACATCTGAGGAAGAAAGAATTCAGATGGATAAGATTCCATATGCCAATGCATATGCCAATGCAGTTGGGTGTTTGATGTATCTGATGGTCTGCATAAGACCAGATATAGCTTATGCAGCTAGTATTGTAAGCAGATACATTGCCTGTCCTGGTAAACTTCACTGGGAGGCAGTGAAATGGATGTTTAGATACCTTAATGGTACTAAAAAAGTTAGGTTAGTATTTGGAAAGGATCATAGTGCTGAAAGTACTCTACTTGGCTATGTTGATAGTGATTTTGCCAAGGATCTAGACAATGGTAGATCTATGACAGGGTATGTTTTCACTTTATTTGGAAGTGTGATTAGTTGGAAGACAACTTTGTAATCAACAGTTGCTTTATCATTTACTGAAGCTGAGTTTGTAGCCCTCACAGAAGCTGTCAAGGAATCTATTTTGTTAAAGGGTATAGTTACTAAGTTGGGCATTAACTTGTCTAGTAATATGATTTTGTATGATAATAGAGGTGTTGTGCAGCTGGCTAGAAATCAAGTGCATAATGAAAGGACTAAACATGTAAGAGTTAAGTTGTATTTCATTAGAGATGTGGTGAAGGCTAAAAAGATTGAGATTAAAGAAGTTGATACTCTTGATAATGGTGCTGATATGCTTACAAAGTCATTACCAGATCCTAAGTTTGAGTATTGTTTGGAGATCTTAAACATTGAGTGAAGGTTAATCCAAGGTGGAGATTGTTGAAAATGTGGATTAAACTCCAGGGACTGAATATGTCATTTACTCAAAGTGTTACTTCTTGGGTTATTATGTCTATTAATAACTACAGGGACTAAACATGTTAATGTTTTGTTATGGGGTGTTGGTTGTAATATAGTTGTTAGAGGTTGTTGACTTCGAAAGTTATGTGTTTTGCTTCGGAAGATATATATAGGAGGGTTAGTTGATCATTAGATAGATGATTCTTGATTCTTATTCTTCGTTGTATTCTTTTCTTCATAATAAGATTTGAGAGTTCTTGTTGTTGATTCACGAGTAATTTCGATTTATTGTTCATCAATAGCACACACACAACAGCTCAGCTGAAACGATTACATGTCAGCAATTAAAGACTTAAAGCTCATCGGACTTAGATCGACCAAAATACATAAGTGAAGAGAAGATGGAAAATATATGAAAGAAATAGAACTCACAAAGGTCCATGATGTGGTTCCTACATATTGCGCAATTGTCGACGACGATATCTGCATCAATTAAGGAAAGGAAGGAGCAAATGATGAAAAAGAAATAAGCAGGCAGGCAGAAAGGGGGTTGGATCGAGTTGAGTTTTAGGCAAGGTACCCCAAGCCCAAAGAGCAACAGCGTTCCACTTTTTGATCTCAAAGCGCTTATTAGTCTTCTTGATTAAAGAAGAAGAAGAAGCCTCGGCAGCCGGAACCATGGTGACATGAGAGGCCATGCTGGTGGAGTTCAAAACAAACACTTGTTATCAATATAATGGATTAATTGATCGTCTTTACCCTTTAGGACATGCATGTCGACATGGTGGCACCACCACTTATTATTTCCACATTTCTTTCGCAAGTTGATCTTAAAATAATCATATCATTACAAAGTAATTCAAGCTTATATCTGTTTTATTATCTCATTTTATTCTAATATTTTTAGCATTTATAAAAATGTTTATAAGAGATTAAAATACCTGTTAAAAAGAAACACCCAATTATAACATTAATAGAGAAACAAACTAAAACCTTGTTGCTAAAAATTAAGCTTTCTCTTCCGAAAATGTTGTATGTTATTTAAAGGAATATCCATGAGCCCCATGTGTATTCGTTCATCCAAAAATATCCATTATTGGTTTAAATATAGTTTTTGGAGATTTTTTTTTTTTTGGTCTTTTAAGTCGTAAAATAGGAGGGTGTTTTTTATTAATTACTAACGTTTATTTAACAGTGTAACATATTATCTATACTAGAGAATGCAAGTTAATGGCGGCTAACGGCCTAATGCAGCGGTTCCCGGTAACGGCTAAGGGGACGACGACGTTGCAATCTGATGACGAAACCCTAAGGGGCCGTTTGGTTCTCCATTTGTTTTGAAAGGAATTAAAATTGAAAATGGAATTGGAATTGTAATATTAATTTTGAACATTTTATTGGATTGTTAGACATTCCATGGATAAATGAAAGAAATGTGATTTCTAATAAACATGGGAAAGTTTTCCAATTTCAATTTTATTCGTTGACTAACCAAACAGAATTTTAAATGTAAAATTTTTTAATTTCAATTTCAATTCGTGATAATTTTATGAACCAAACGGACTAAGCATCCAAATAACAAATGTTAATTCCTGCAACTATTCTCTCTCTCTCTCTCAAATAAAATGGGTCTTCATATGATCTTCCTCAACAAGATTAAAGATTGTTGTCAATCGATTAATGGTAGCAAGTCATTATTCTTAAAGAAAGGCATTTGCAGGTTTTCAAAAGCAATAAGGATTTCCATTTTACACGCACAAGTTCCACCAATTCGCTTCAATTTTTATGAACGACCACAGCGAACAGCAATCATCTCCGTCATATGGTTCTCTGCCACTAAACTTGTCGAAAATGAATTATCAATCTGAAGGAATCCCAATGATGACAGAGAATTGCGGGGTCGTGTGAAGAGGAAATGACCGATCTTCATTTTTTTTATGTATTCATTTATGTTCATCATATCTATTCTCAAATAGTAATCTTCAAAAATGCATTTTTTTAAACCAGCATGATTCAAAAACTGATCAAAGAACAACGAGACTTAGAACCAAGATCGTTGCTGGTGGCTGCGGTTTTTGTTGATATTTTGCTCGTATCCGATTTCTGTTTGAATTATTTATTCTATTTCTGGAATTCAATGGATTTATATGTGATTTCTAGATAGTGTTTGATTGAGATGCTTTTTCATTTGTCCGATATATGTATGTTTATGCAGTGTTGTATGTTTATATTACTGATGATTTTGGTTTGATTTTTTTTTCAAGGGTTGAATGATTGATACTCAAGAGTGGTTATCCGTTGATCTCTGATGCGGTTATCATGTTAATGCACTTCTCATTAGGGATGTGATTTCTAGAACACACATGCATGAGATGTCAAATTCCCCTCAAGCATACCAAAACTCAATTATTTCTTTCAGATCAAAGACACAAATTTAAGGTTACATGTTATATGGAAATTTGTGTTTCTAAAATTTAATTAAACGTATCTATGATTTGTTTCTGTGTTTTCTTCTTTATATTAATTGAAAAGATGAAATTGATGTTTACGAGGAAGTTATTGTTTATAGGAAAAATGTTGATGATGCAACTAAAAAGGTTTAGGCATAAGGAATCGAAGTTGTTTATAATTCACAGCAAAGAAAGCATTTCATTCATCAGAAAGTTATTTATTTATTTATTTATTTTATGTTCCAGGTTACTCTAAGCCAAAGATGTCTAAGTTGAGATCAATGATTTGGTGATGCCAAGTCCATAGAAAACCGATGTAAACACTTGCAATTCTATTAAATTATTACATAAAGTAGAACGCAATACTTTATATTTTGAACCATTTTATTTACAATTTTGAGTGGTGATGTCTAAACATATTGTATTAACAAGCATTTACCCAATGATAATCGGATAATCAGTATGTACTTTCTCTCTTTTTAGGTTGAGGGTTCAAATCTTATTTTGTGTAGATTATATAGATACAAAAGTAGTTAACTAGAAGTAAAATCAGAAACCAATAAAACAATATTAAACATATTATAATATGCATATTAAACCTTTTACATGATTGGATGAATCGTTATATATTTTCCATTATTTGTTTTTTTAAAACAATTTTGGACTGCTTTGCTTTTAAAATCCTTGGTAAACGCATTTTACCATATCACAGTCTTCGCTGCAAAGCAAGGTAACGCCAACTAGTTTATTATATAAGAAAATATCAAGTTCTGTTAAACTTTATTAACACATATAAATAGATTTATAAACATAGACAACTGATAAATATTTTAGGATACTGCTTTTATATTAACGATTTGGTAAGTTACCAGTAAGTTTTGCTAGGTTAAAAACTTGATGATTCCTAGAATATTCCAGCTTGAGCCATGGCTATGCATAACTTGTATACATAATTGGGCAGCATAGCACGAATGAATCAAAAACAAATGAAGCTTTATATTTAGGGGCCCTAAATCGGAAGAAAAATATTTTCACTAAACATACTTTATGTGTAATGCTTTATGTCCCCCGCATATAGTAAGCATGTGGGAAGTTTTTTCTGGTTTCAAGCTCAACCCAAGGTTGATGCTTATGACCACACTCATTTTACAAGGAGCAACACCTTTTCACACCTATGGACAAGGATCTAGTGAGAGCTTTCATCATTTCTTGCATAGAAGAAAAGCAAAAAGACTATACATAGTGCATATTTATGGGGGTTCTAAACATGATAATATAGACACAAATGAAACTCTAAACACCATTAATGCAATATAATTAAAAGGGGCTCCAAACTCACAGGACTCCAAACCTTTAAGGGCACCAACCACAACTTTTCCTATGGCTTCAAACACTATTTAACAACTACACTTGATTTGAAATGTAGTTTAGTGAAATGATTTTTATCTACGTGTCATTTAAGTGACATTTTAACTAAACAATCATTACATGTAGACTAATAGCAACAAATGATTTTGAAAAGAATGAAAAGAAGTGGTTTTATTATGACCAAGTTATAGCCTGTACAAAACGTCCTTATTTTCTGACAGCAAACTGTACAGTTCATTAGTTTTGTTCATTTGCATCCCAAACCTCAATATTTGACCATTATTGACCCGAGCACTTAAAGAACGTTTATTTCATGCATCTGATTTAACACCTTAAAAAGGTTGAGTAGGACATATAACTAGCTAATAAAATTCAAGTTAAGAAAACCGGGACGAATCGTCCACCAAAACTCATGTTTTAAAATATGATGGAATGTCAACCAATTAAAGGTTAACAATTATAAACGTCATGTCCAACCTCATACCATTACTTTTTTTGATTTCTGGAAAGGGAAAAAAACGAAAAGGAAGAAGAAAAAAGAATCTTGTTTATTTTCTTTTGTAGGGGCCCAACCCAAGGCTTTAATTTTCCTTTCGTCCAAACTGTATGCAGGAAACTTGTGTAAATGTATAATGGGGTCAAGTAGTAAAATATTCAAACATCAAGGATTATAATATGAAGGGGTACTCTAGAAACAATTTCAAAATTTTATTACATAATCAAACAGTAAGAACCATTTCGGACTCTAAACCAAAGGAAAATATGGGTCAATATAATTAGAGGTGAGTGGGTGACAGTTACTATAATAGTATGAGTTACAACACGAGCCAGAAATCATGTTTCAGCTTGGGTCTAGACTAGTTTAGAAGTATAGAACATATAATGGGTTGACCCATTAATCTATTGGTTTAATAAATAGGTTGTGTTACCTTTGAGTTATAAGCTTATTACAAGACGGATGGCTACTTTAAATACTAGAATAGTGTGTGTGTGCGTGTGTGAAATTTTCCAGTCCGGCCCTTTTATGACACGTTTAACTCGTATAATACAACAACCACCGTTTAAGACCCATCTATACAACATTTCTATCCTTTTAACCCACCAACCTAGTACAATTGTAAGCCTTGAGCATACTTACATGTAATTATTTAGCATTATACTGCATGCACATTTAGTCAAAAGAGTACCCTTTACACAACCTATTACATGGCTCATGAGGATGCTACCAGCAAAACGAAATACACAAAACATTGATACAATAGTAAAATACTAGAATAATTCCACATTAAGATTGGAAGTTGTTTAGATTTAATTGCTCTATAAATTGTACATCCCATATACAATTCTTAATATTGAAAAAAAAAAAAGAAGTAACAAAAATTAAATCAAATTAAAGAAGGAAGAGAGAGAGCGCTCCCTCACAACCTTTTGAATAAAATTAGTAGATCGATTGTCCTATGCTGATCAACTATCAGTCATCTATCCTCTTCTAAATCTTTGTTTCATTGGAGAATTTGGGCCGGTCCCGATACTTGGATGTACATTTGGGTCCGAACGGACTACATGCGGAGACAAGGGTGATTTTGACCTATGCCGTTGACCATGTTCATGATGACGGTTATGATGTGAACCATTTGAGTCTTTTTTGCTTTCTTTTTGCTCTTCTTTTGGAGCCGTGTAAACAAAGGGTCCAACTTGGACTTCATTAAAATCCTGTAGTGGCTCGAGAGTTTTAACAACTGTGCTCATATTTGGTCGTGCTTTAGGCCTATGGCTTAGGCATTGGTAAGCCAATTCTGCTGCCTTTTCGGCACCTGATTCCGAATACATCCCTTCTAGTCTTGGGTCCATTATGCGGTTGAGTTTTCGAGGACACTTGAGTTGAGGCCTAGCCCAATCAGCTAGGTTTTGCTCTCGGTTAGGACGGCTCTTGTCTAGTGATTTCCTGCCGGTAAGAAGCTCCAATAGTACAACGCCAAAGCTATAAACATCACTTGCCGCTGTTAAGTGACCTGTACAAAAACAACTTTCATATTTAGTAACATATATTATCATGAGAAAACAAGGGTTGCGCTATAACACACAAAGTATATTCAATGCATAAACTTATTTATATTACCTGTCATTAGGTACTCTGGAGCGGCATAGCCGTGTGTACCCATAACTCTGGTGGAAACATGTGTGTCATCTCCCTCAGGACCATCCTTAGCAAGTCCAAAGTCTGATAGTTTTGCTTTATATTCCTGTAAATTAGAAACGTACACCAAGTTCAATAAAATACTAGAAATTATAAATTAAGTTTTATTTAATAGAGAAATGATATGATATTAGTTATTGATTTTAAAATGCTTACAGAATCTAGTAAAATGTTTGATGCTTTGAAATCACGATATATAACAGGCTTTTTTGCTTCGTGAAGAAATGCAAGCCCTTTTGCAGCGCCCAAAGCGATTTTCATTCTTATTGACCATGGGAGTGACACCGAAAATCCTGAAAATTTATACCCATTAAATTATATAGCACTGGTGTTTAGGCATTTTGATTCACGAGAGAATAAATATAAGCATTTATTAATCATTCCTTAGTTATAATGAAATGTAAAATCTACATATGGATTTGAATTTATATACTTTTCTACGAATTTGCTAGCATTAATGATTTATTAATTGAATAATAACATGTAAGGTGCACAAACAAACATATTGACTTTTGAGAGTTAATCTGAAGCAAGTCTTGGATCTGGTAAACCGTTGTACCATCTTACAAAAAGTCAAAAAGTTTCCATGACAAATCGGCAATGAACAAGTCCTTGCCGTAATATTAGTCAACCATCCGAAGAAAACCTCTCATTTCTAAATTAAATATATATTTCGAGATGTTATACATTATTATTATTATTATTGTTTTGTTGTTCCACTATCTACACGACCTTTTCTTGTTCTATAATTTCTGTTATCCCCACCACCATTCATACATACATGCATGCATACATACATACATACATATACATAATTTTTAGCCTAGCCAGCATGCTATATAATAACAATATCCAGATAGCAACGAAAATCTTACAACTAATCAAGATTGCAACAAGAGCGGTCGAGCGAGTATACAATACATATTATTGAAGAATAATATAACAGAAAAGCTAGCTGGAGTTGATTTTTTCAATATGGATCAAGTAGCGAATTAAGCTGTTGTAAATTAATGAAGCATGCATATTAATTAATTAATTATTATTCTAGCTAATTAATGATCTATATATATGATCGATCGATGTCATATATTATACGAAAATAAATGGTGCATGCTATGATTCTTAGATGTTTACTTTACAGTGAAGTCTATGGATGGGTCATCTGTGAAAATGAAAATTGATCGAAGAGAAATTAAAAGATATATATATATATCACGAGAGGAAAAATAAAAAGAATTACGGAGGTAGGTTACTTCGAAAGAGTTGATTTTCTAAGCTGCCGCGTGGCATGTACTCGTAGACAAGAAGCCTGTGTTCATCTTCGCAACAATATCCGATCAACTTCACCAAGTGTGGGTGCCTCAGTTCTCCAAGGAAGATCACCTCCGTCTGTAATTACATGCAATTAATCATAACAATAATAATTGGCCACATACATATATACGTATACATACACGTACCAGCCATTCTCTGTGGCCCTGTAAGCCTTCCAAGTCAAGGAGCTTGACGGCCACAGGCTGAGCCTTCAAACAGCCAGGCCTAAGCTTGTCATCAATGAACCCCTTGTGAACGGGTCCGAACCCACCTTCCCCCAACAAGTTTGATGAAGAGAAGGACTGCGTGATCAGCTTCAGCTCGCCCAGGGTGAACGCATGGAGGTTCGACCCCGCAAGCGAGTTCGATATGTCCTCCGACAGAGTGGAGCTGCTCAAATCCGTAAAAGAGATCCTCGGAAACGAGTTATGAGACGCCACCGCAGCAGCTGATTTCTTTTTTGGCTTCTTCGATTGCTGAATCTTGAAGCAGCTTGGTAAGAATGAGTTTTTTGTGGTTTTATTGATGAAGCTCATGATCGATCGATCGATGGATGATGGATGATGGATGATTAACTATTATATTACCTATAACCTACTTAATTACTTGTGCAAGGAATTGAATGGAACAATTACTAGCTAAGCTACTACGTACGTATATTATGAATTGAAGTGGCCGGGAGATGAATGTGAATTTGGAGATCAAGATCGGTATGATGATATTGAAGTTGGGTGGATGAATAATGAACAAGTAAATGTGATGGTGCTTTGATTTATATATATATTATATATATATATGATAAGAATAAGTTTAGAGAGAGAGAGAGAGAATTGAAGTGTTCCATTCCGTCCAAATAAAGAAATTTTCAAAGAAGCTTGCTAGCTAACGTTTTATGCTTTTCAACCTTTAATTTTATTTTCTTGCATACCAACATTGAGATAGAGGCTCGCAACACCTTTATGAGGAAATTGAAGACCAATAATCATTAATCCCTATCCCTGTTTTATATATAAAAGTGAATGATTATATGATCGATATATGATGCCCACTGTATCATATATAATGATGAAATTCAAATATTGCACATTCACAAAATTTATTCTAAAAACTTTAATGATCTTATAATAATAATACTATTGATTATTGTATTGTATTTAGAATAGAATGTGATAAAATAGGATAGAGGGAGTGAGAAGGGTAGCTTTTGCTTGGTAGGGTAGGCAGGTGAGGTGGTAATGAAACACGATGTGGCAGTGGCCGCGTGGATCTAGTCATCTTAATGACTTTCGCACTTGCTCTTTCCCTTTTTTAATATTAAATAACCAGCTTTAATAAATTACAACGATTAAACGAAAAAATATTAAATATAATAAAATTTTACTTAATTATAAATCGATATTTTAAAATAAAATATAAGTTAAATTATGTAAGAGTAAAAACTATAAATAATAAAACAACGATATTAACTTTTTAATTTTTTTTGAACATTTTGTTTAAAAATTGACATTTTTATAAATATCCTTATTATAACTCTCATTTTTAGTTATTTTTGGTTTATAAAAATTACTATTTAAAAACATAAATTTAAAATATTTTATATTTTTAAATAAGTTTGATGTTTTAGAAAAAAGAATTTATTTATAAAAATTTGTTTCTTTAGAGATACTATTAATAAAAAGATATCTTTCTTAATTTATTAGAAAACCATTTTAAATCTAAACAATACTTAAATAATATTATTTATAATTAAGGTAATTATTTAATATGAGAGAGAAACGGAAAATTTTTTATGAGAATGAATGTGGTGTTGCCACGTGTCCTTCATAGTTACCATTTTATTAGAATAGAAGGATAAATACATAACCCAACCCTATAATTCCAACATTCATTTTCTTTCTCTTTTCCCACAACTAAAAAAAATCACATCACTCTGTAATAAACCCCCGAAAATATATCGTAAATTTTAAATATTATTGGTGACTTCATCTTTGTAAGAAAAATAATAATTGATAGAACACGATTATAGTCATATAGGGTGATCAGGTGGACAACAATAATTAACTTTCAATTCATCACCATGTTACATATTTGTTAATTTATCTGGTTTTGATTCTATGTTTTATTGTTTTAGTTCAACATGGATGATAATAAAATTGTTCTCTACAAAAATACAATCTTTAAAATCATAAACCTAGAACTTATGTTATATGCTTTATTCCTGAGAAAACAACATAAGTTGACCTTTGATTTGACTAAGCCACTAATTGATCTTGGCTAATATTAAACAGGCTAGCTTAATTGAGCACGTCCAGATTAGCAAGTAATTAGTTTATGAGACACAAATAAACTATAATTAGATTCTGGTGTCAAGTCACGTCGGCTTGTCAGTATTAGTATCATCATGTGATACATTGTTTGTTGTTATTGCCCCAATTCTCTATATTCATGTATCTTCAAAATCCCAATCCGTTTTCTTTAGCAAATGCTTGTAATAACCTTGGAACTTTTCCCGCTAAGAAATTTATATTTATATAATTTTAATTATCAACTTATTCATGCATAAGGTGTTGTACTATACTTTTACGTGTTTTTTTTATATCATATGCTTACTTTTCAAATTGACTCCCTTCACTTCATATTATTATTTAAATATTACTAATTATCAATTTATGTATATATTAATTGTTATATCATGTGCATAAAAAGTCTTATATTTTCTTTTTTTTTCTTTTAACTTTGTGTTTTAAACACAATATTTTTACATGTTTCACAATCTAACTCCTATAATATTTCACTTTCAAGATTAGTCCCCAATACTTTCATCTTTTACAAATTTTTTGATTTATAGTTTAAATTTTGAGAGTTAACACATCGTAACGTGCACGTGTGGTTCAACGTTGTTGTAACACCCGGCCCCTCGTATCACCAATATTGTCCGTTTCACCCATGAAGAGCTCACGAATTTATTTTTGGTTGCCCATGTGAAAACTTCCCAGGGAGGTCACACATCCCTGGATTGTTGCCACCTGAACATGCTTAGCTATGGAGTTATCCTCTCATCCACAACCAATACGCCCAAAACGCATTGGTGATATTAGAGGCCAAACATTCCTTATGAACTACGAATCTCTCATGTCCACGACCGATATATATAATAAAAATATAAATAAATACCTTTTTAAGTGAATTCACGCGTCGAACCCAAACCGACCCGAGATGGAAACAGAAATGTTACAACGCGTATTGAACATGTTTATAAGTTCAACTATATTCTATCATAGGTGCTTGATTGTTAGTTCGCACGTGTTATTTGAAGTCTATCATTTTCTTTTGTTATTGCTCGTATCCAATCAAGGTAAGTTTCGCGACCCTGTTTTATTATAATTATTTATAAAATCAAGGGCGGAAAGTATGCTCAATCCTTTTTTATGCTGTGAACTCATTTATTCTTTGGGGGACTATTGTGTTTACTATTTTGTAAGTTTATATCTGGTACATGCATGAGTTTTCTGTGTGGTTCTTTATTCACAACTATTTAACTCCGATGGACAGGTATTGATAGTACTAGTGGGCTGACACCTCCAACCTTGTTTGTTGGTATACTAGTTGGGACTGACAGTGGTCACGGACGGCCCTTAGGGTGAATATGTTTCGACAAGATCTGTGTGTACGTCATAGGTTTAGTTGTGAGGCTTATGTTTCCATGTGATATTTCTTGTTTATAACTGTATACACTCATGTCCTACAAACTATTACACAACATCAATTTTTATTCATTATTTAAACTTGCGAACTTACCAACCATGTGTTAACCTTTTTTAGCATATCTTTTCAGGTAATAATCAACGAAGATAGCTAGAGTCGATGCATTAGAGATGACCCTAAGGAATACATTTTAGACTTGCTCTAGCGTTTCAAATAATTATGTTTTACTTTAAGTTACCATTGTTGGACATGTTTACCTTTACTTGTTCCCGAGTTGTAGGATTCAAAATCATTATACTCGTAGACTATGTTTGTCGTAGAATTGACTAACTGCGACACAAGTCTCCATTTATGTCGGGTGACGTTTTGACACGTTGGTTTTTCATCATTAAATGTATCTCTATTAACTATCAATGTGTTATGACGATCCCGTCCGTTACATCCTCGAGTTTTCGCTATAAGCGGGGGTGTGCCGATTGTTACCCTTGCTTTTTCCATTTTAACATCCCCGTCGTAACGTGGGGGTCCTAGATCGACTTAGTAATTATTTTTAACGTTTTACATGTCATGTGTGTGGTTCAACGTTTTTACATCTACTTTTCGTTTAGTTTTATATTTTCGGATTTCTTTCTTTTTAATACGGGTTTTTCCGATGTTGATGATCGCTGACGGTGGTGTGACATTGGTGCTATTTGACATGGTTTTTGCGCCCACCACCCGCCGGGGGGGGGGGGGGGGGTAATACTAGTATAATCCTAATTATCAAGTGGTTTGTGCATTATGGGTTATATCCACTTTTGTTTTGTTTTTTTATATTATTTTTAACCCCAATACTTGCACATCTTTTACAACTTAATTAACCATTGGAATTTATCACTTTCAACTTTGGTTCCCTGTACTTTTTATTTTTACAAATTGTTCGTTTTACATTTTATTTTAAATTTAAGAGTTAACAAGCCACAACTTATGCGTGTGGTTCAACGTTTTTACACATATTTTTTTCCCGTTTGACGACCCCGTTACAACGCATGGTTCTTAGATCGACTTTGTTATTGTATTTGATGTATTACGTTTCACGTGTAGGGTTCAACGTTTTTACGTCTACTTTTCATTCAGTTTTATTTCCCATTTTTATTTTTTTAATACGAGTTTTTTAAGTATTGATGGTCATTGATGGTGGTGTGAACTTGATCTGCTTGACAATGTTTTACGCCTCCGCCGCAACTTGTGGATCTTAATACTAGTTTCAAAATAAAAGCCAAAAATTTTTCAGTGATATTTTTCTAACGAACTTTTATTAGTTTTCATAAATAAAATTTAGTTAAGTAACATTTAGGTTTGTTTGAAAAGATAACGTCACGTAATAGTAGCTTTTCTTCACATGTTTACTATTAATATTGCACTTATAATAATGTTTTCATTTGGTAAATTTATAATTGGTTGACTTGTTAGAACATTGACGTGAAGGCAATACACCAACAAGGATTGCGATACAAAGTTCAAATGAAGTACAAAATTTACAAATTGTGGGGTGAAATTAGCACACAATAAAAACTATGTTTTACATATTTAAGTACCACATATGTGATTAATATTACGTAAAATACATATGAAGGAATTATGATGCAAAAAGGTGGAATAATCATACAAATAATTACGAAAAACATAATCATTATTACGTGATAATTTTACATTTTACTTAATTAATACATTTTGTTAGTAAAATGAAATTTATAATTCAAACTTCCACTATCAATATATACTAGGCGACATAAGAAGAATTTGAAAGAAGAACTGATCATACAAACACAAGCACCTACGTGGTTCAATTAAGCGGTATGACTTTCCTACTCATATAGCTATGAACGGAATATTTATTTCTATATTTACCTGTTATTAGTTAATGTAATCAAACAACCTTAACTATGAATATTTGTAAGTATAAAATTATAGTAAAAAAATCATTTAATTTAAAAAAACTATAAAAGTTTTATAACTTGACATGTACCAGTTTATTGTTTTAAAAGTAATGAGATTTTAGTCATTATGTTACAGGTCATTATGTCTAATACGTAAGATCATTATGTCAATATGTCAAATATTATTCTTGATTTGTGTTTGATGCTTTGAATAATTTCATGTTATTTTTTCATTATTTATTTATATACTATATAAAGTTATTTTTATTTTATTATTATGTTTTACAGTTAGAAGTATAAAATAAAATTATTTCAATAATATGATTTTTTAAACTTATCCTTTTAGAAAAAATTAAAATAGTATTCAGAAAAACATAATAACAAAAACACAATAAAACATTTAATCATTACGTTTACGTTTTATAACATTGGATGCTATCTTGTCATTATTTTTAATGTATTAGATAAATTACTTTTTATTTTATCATTGTGTTTGCATACTAGAAGTATACAACATTGTTATATCTCTATAATGTTTTCTTAGAATTCAAGTTTCAAAAAATACAATGCTATTCAAAAAAGTACAATAACAATTGATAACACACAATGAAATGCAAAAAAAAAAACACACACACACACACAAGACTAGCAATAATCATATGAGTTTGAAAAACATTTTTATACTTTTTTATATAATGGTACTGTATTCGTTATAAAAATTAAAAACTCATATTTATGGTGTAATATTTATAAAAAAAATAATGTTATATATAAATATTATGAATGTTTAAAAAGTAGGAGAACATGAAAAAAAAAAGTTAAAAAAATGGTAATTTTTAAATATTTTTGTAATTAACTTTTTCCATTCTATTTGATCTTGATCATTGAAGTAAAAGATTAATGATTAAGATTTCCTTCGTATACTTTTTAGATTAAAACTTCTTTCTATTTGAATTCCATCCTATTTATAATATATAGTCTTAACATTTGTTTGATGTGTAATCTACAAACGGCGAGTGTGAACTATGAAAAATTTGTGTATAGTTCTCCTAAAATTAGACCTCATGAATACTTATATAGTGCTAAACAGTTACAACAACTGTTAGTTAAAAATTCATGACAATTTGTTGTTATATCGGTCATAATTGTTAAACGCCTATTAGCTACATAGGTAGGAACTCAATCACGCATATCCATCAGCACCATCGTTTACTACTGATTAGTTTTGTAGATGAAGAGATATACCAACCGACTAAGTTGCTATTAATAATTAGTTTCTACTTAATCTTTAGTTAGTATTAATCATCAGTTACTTTTGATACCTTAGTTACTACTAATAATCTTAGTTACTATTGATAGGGAGAGAAATTAGAGAGAGTGAGCAGATGGAGCTGTTCCTGATGACCATTTGATCGGGTAAGCGATTGTTTTCGCTAGTCTTTGGTTGTGTCAATCTCTCTGAAGCTTTAGGGGCATTCATTTTGTACACTCGATGGGTTGATTGTGGCATCGTGAGGTTGTTCAATGGTGACAATGCAGATTTTGAAGATTTGGGACGACAACTCGGCTTCCAGTGGCAGTGTAGTTGATTAGGGGAGATGGTGTGAAGGAGACTATTGATGGTTGTTTTGTGAGGTTTAGCGGTGCAGTTGATCAGTCATCGTCCATTCAACATGACCATTTATGGCAAGGCTGTCACACCCTCAAAATCCGCGTGCGGGGTTTTACCGCGAGGCGCGTGACATACCAGGATCTCAGTCATTAGTTACCAAGAACGACTCTATATGATTAATAAACAAAACCAGAGTTAACGTTTAAACTACTGCGGAAGCGTTTTTAAAACAGAAAACCCAAAACAAGTAGTATGTAAAGAGAATGCGCAAAACATACACGCCCCAAACACAAATGTTTAATATGAAAAAAATATCCCAAATTTGTAAACAAACAAATGTAGACAACTCAACGATGCTGGTGTGCGTGCTCCTAGGCAACTGGCAACCTTAACCTGAGAATAGCATACTAAACAAGTCAACACATGGTTGGTGAGTTCAAGAGTTTGCGTTAAAATATAAACCAATCAACAGTTTCCAGAGCATAAGTAGTGTATTGCAATAGATAGCTAGTCTATTAACATAAAAATATTAATCATAGTGATTTCGCGATCGAAGCTGACTGTGTTACGTTTGTTGCCTCCCGTCACGACTTACCAGGTCGTGACGAATATGTGTTAGGACAAAATTGCACCCGTTTGACCTCGAGTCGCACAGGTGGGGCTCGTCAGACCCAGTAGTACTACCCAAAATTTCCCCGCTATTCAATATTAACAATCCGAAAGTGTGAGGACTTTCCATGGTAAACAGCACTATATCAATATTATACACACTCATATATAAAAGCGTTTGTGATCAACAGTATGCTATCTCCCCCAAAAGAGATTATGTAAAATAAGTGGGGCAAGAACTCACCTGATACGCGCAAGAATTAACTTAGAGCTTAACTTGAAAGAAAGAGGGAAAGACAACCTTCAAAGGTCACCTAGAATACAAGGGTACATAAGCACGTGTACACAAAATCAACATGAAACCCTAAGTGCTCTACAAACCAAAGAACTCAAGGTTTAAGAAAGACAAGACACATTTGACCCAGTTGACCCGTTTGACCCGTTGGTGACATTATAGGTGATAACTCGTTAATACTAACACAACAGCATATCATACATGTTCACATACAACTTGATTACATATATCACTTCATTAACCACATGTACTACCTAGATCGTCATACAACTAGATATCACACAAGTCATGCGAATCACAACAGGCCGAAACAGGTAACAACCCAAATCAACATTCATACAACATAAACAACACATTTAGTCACCCTAGAAACCATCCATGAACACACTAGCATGATCCTAATATCCCAAACATGCTCAAATCATCCAATTCAAGGATTTGCACAATTAAAGTTTCCCTTTTGGGAAAGTTCATCCCAAATTCATCAAACTCACACTACATTCATAAATTCATCAATTATATACCAATTCAAGTCCATGACAACATCTAAACATGATCAACAACACCTAATCATCATGATTCATCAACTTTCATACCCAAAAGTTACTATCTTTAGTAAGGTATGAACTACAACATGCATTCTTGAATTCCTAACATTCATATCAACCATCTAGCATCTAATCATCATCACAAACACATCCATAACATTCATACATCAACCAATCATCAATTCATGCAAAATAAAGTTACTATTATTAGTAACCTATGAACAACGTATCAAAATCATAGCTTTCTTGCATAATCGACGTTAACTAGCATATATACAATCCAACTAACATCATAACACTAACCAACATCAACAAATCGATCCCCAATTGCAAGTTTCGAATTAGGGTTTCGGCCCTAATGTAATTTCCATAAAAACTTGTAAAAATCCAACCTTTATTGCATACTTGACGTTAATTAACATGTAATCTATCTAGTAAACACATTAACAACAACAAACAAGCATCAATCGACCATCAATTGCAGAATTCGCATGGAACTTTCGGCCAATCATGAACAATCATCAAATCATATAAAAATCTAACCTTTAAATGTGTAATAGTTTGCAATTGAAGGTTCTAACTTGTTGTATGCCTTGAAATCGATCCAAATTCGAATGTGAATGCTTGTTCTTGGTTGAATTCGCGATGGTGAGGGTGAGGGAGTGCAAGTCACGGCCGAAAGGGTGATTAGGGTTAGGATTTTTTTGATTTTGTAACTTAATTAATCATATTTACCCTTTTAACCCTTATAATTTGTATTTTATAAAGATTAGGCTTTTACACACTCCTTTAAAATGTTTTTAACTAGAATAATAAACATATAAACTAGTAGTAGCAATTATATGTATTATCTTTACAAGCTACAAAATTTACAAAGTAAATACACACGTTTCCACGTTACGCGATAAAATTACAGTTAACATTTAAATCACATAAGCATAACTTAATAATCACATTGTTAACTTAATTATCATCAATTTAACATTACTGATTATTGTTAAGTCACCAACGTTCAACGACAACTAGTGTGTGTGCACGACACGTGTATGCAAGACTTAACGGAACAAACGGAGTTTGGTAACGGAAAATTACCGGATGTCACATTATCCCCATGTTGAAAGAATTTTCGTCCCGAAAATTGTGTTACATGGTGAGTGTTCCATCACTGGTCTACTGCATTGGCACAAGGAAATCGAAATCGTGTGAGTTTTGGATGAGTTGTCACATCATCCCCATGTTGAAAGAAATTTCGTCCCCGAAATTTAATCAATACCTTCGCCGGCTGGCATCGTCCTTTCGAATAGCTGAGGGTACTTAAGCTTCATTTGATCTTCACGTTCCCACGTGAATTCTAGTCCACGTCTCGAGTTCCAACGAACTTTGACAATGGGTATCTTGCTTTGCTTAAGCGTTTTCACCTCACGATCCATCACTTCGACAGGTTCCTCAATAAAACGTAACTGTTCATCTACTTGAACTTCTTCCAGCGGTACAACCATCGTTTCATCCGTTAAACATTTCTTTAGATTTGAAACATGGAATACATCATGGATTCCACTCAATGAATCAGGTAAGGCTAATCGATAAGCTACTGGACCAATTCTTTCCACTATTTCAAATGGTCCAACGTATCTCGGATTTAGCTTTCCTCGCTTACCAAACCGAACTACGCCTTTCCATGGTGAGACTTTTAATAAAACCTTGTCACCTGTCTGAAATTCCAAAGGTTTTCGTCGTTTGTCAGCATAGCTTTTCTGTCTGTCTCGCGCTGCGGCCATGCGGTTTCTTATCTGAACAATCTTCTCAGTTGTCTCGTGTACTAACTCGGGACCCGTTAATTGACTATCACCAATTTCAGCCCAGCAAACTGGTGATCTACACTTTCTCCCATATAAAGCTTCAAAAGGTGCTGCCTTTATGCTAGTGTGATAACTGTTGTTGTAAGAAAATTCCACCAATGGTAGGTGAACTTCCCAGTTATTCCCGAAGTCAATCACACAAGCACGTAACATGTCCTCCAAAGTCTGTATAGTACGCTCGCTTTGACCATCAGTCTGTGGATGATAAGCAGTACTCATATCCAATCGCGTACCTAAAGCTTTCTGCAACGACTGCCAGAAGTGTGATGTGAAACGAGAATCGCGATCAGAAATGATTGAGATCGGTACTCCATGCCTCGAAACGATCTCCTTCAGATAAAGTCGGGTTAACTTCTCCATCTTATCTGTTTCCTTTATCGCTAGGAAATGAGCAGATTTTGTCAATCGATCCACGATAACCCATATTGTATCACAACCCGTAGAAGTACGAGGTAACTTAGTAATAAAATCCATTGATATTTGATCCCACTTCCACATAGGGATCTCGGGTTGTTGTAGTAGACCAGATGGTTTCTGATACTCCACTTTCACCTTCGAGCAGGTCAGACACTTACTCACATAAGTAGCTACATCTGCTTTCATGTTAGGCCACCAATAGTGCGCCTTCAAATCGTGGTACATCTTGTCAGATCCAGGATGTATAGAATACTTGGACTTGTGAGCCTCACTCATGACCAAGTCTCTCAGATTTCCGTGTAGAGGTACCCATAGTCTATCCATGAAGTAACGAATTCCATCCGCTTTTACTTCCAATTGTTTTTCCATACCCCTTAACGATTCAGACCCAATGTTTTCTGTTTCAGAGCTTCCGTTTGAGCCTCTCGGATTTGTTCAGGTAATTGCGTACTAATCGTTAGTTGCAGAGCTCGCACACGTCGAGGTTTAGCAGTCTCTTTTCTACTCAACGCATCAGCAACTACATTTGCTTTCCCCGGGTGGTACTTAATAGCACAATCATAGTCGTTTAACAATTCCACCCAGCGTCTTTGCCTCATGTTCAACTCCTTTTGCTCAAAGATGTGCTGAAGACTCTTGTGATCGGTGTAGATGGTGCATTTGGTACCGTACAAGTAATGTCTCCAGATCTTTAAGGCAAAAACTACCGCACCCAGTTCCAAGTCATGGGTGGTATAGTTCTTCTCATGAATCTTCAATTGTCTAGAGGCGTAAGCTATCACTTTATCCCGCTGCATCAGGACGCATCCAAGTCCTTGAATAGAAGCATCGCAGTAGACTACGAAGTCATCACTACCATCCGGTAACGCTAATATTGGTGCGCTACACAATTTATGTTTCAGCAACTGAAAAGCAGATTCCTGACTCTCACCCCATTTGTACGTCGTTCCCTTGTGAGTCAAGGCTGTGAGAGGTTGTGCAATCTTAGAGAATCCTTCAATGAATCGTCGATAATATCCCGCTAATCCAAGGAATTGTCGTATCTCACTTGGTGTCTTAGGAACAGACCAATTCTTTATCGCTTCAATCTTAGCAGGATCAACATGTATTCCCTTCTCGTTGACAATATGACCCAAGAATTGTACCTCACGTATCCAGAAATCACACTTAGAAAACTTTGCATACAGTTGTTCCTCTCTAAGTAATTCCAAGATTAAACGTAAGTGCTCTCCATGTTCTTCCTCGGTCCTTGAGTATATCAGTATGTCATCAATAAAGACGATAACAAACTGATCAAGATAGGGTTTGCACACGCGATTCATGAGGTCCATGAATACTGCTGGTGCATTCGTCAACCCAAATGGCATGACCAAAAATTCATAGTGACCATATCGTGTACGGAAAGCAGTCTTCGAGATGTCCTCTTCTCGAACTCTTAGCTGATGATACCCAGACCTCAGATCAATCTTAGAGTAATAGCTTGATCCTTGCAATTGATCAAACAAATCATCGATACGAGGTAAGGGATATCTATTCTTGATAGTAACCTTGTTCAGTTCCCTATAGTCAATGCACATTCGAAATGTACAATCCTTCTTCTTCACAAATAGCACTGGAGCTCCCCAGGGCGACGAACTCGGTCGGATGAACCCTTTATCCAACAACTCTTGTAGTTGGGCAGATAATTCCTGTAGTTCGTTCGGAGCTAACCGGTACGGTGCTCTCGCAATTGGAGCGGCTCCTGGAGTCAACTCAATCTGGAATTCAACTTGACGATGAGGCGGTAATCCAGGAAGGTCTTCCGGAAACACCTCAGGAAACTCACGAACTACAGGGATATCCTCTATCTTCTTTTCCTCGATCTGTTTATCTGTGACAAGTGCCAATATGGCTAGTCGACCCTTTCGTAACAACTTCTGTGCTTTCATAAACGAGATGATGCCTATCACCGCACCACTCCTATCACCTCTGACCGTAAGGACTTCTTCACCAATGGGAATCCGTATGATCTTCTCGTGGCATATGACTTCTGCTTGTTTATCGGAAAGCCAATCCATGCCTACTACCACATCAAAACTTCCTAGTGTAACAGGCATGAGATCTATGGTGAATGTATGACCAGCAAGCTCTATCTTGCAGTCTCTAAGAATATAAGTTACGTGAATCTGTGTGCCGTTAGCTAACTCTACGCTGTATTTAGATTCTAAGGCTGAGGGCATATCACTTAAAAGACTACAGAACCTAGTGGACACGAAACTTCTATCGGCTTCGGTATCGAATAATACGGTAGCAAAACAACCATTAACCGAAAATTTACCAGTTACTGTTGTAGGATCGTTTAGAGCCTCACCTAAGCCAATGACGAAGGCTCTTCCTTTGGCTCCATTGTTGTTTCCACCATTGTTGTTGCCATTACCATTGTTGTTATTATTGTTGTTGCCATTGTTATTGTTGCTGTTGTTCCCATTGTTGTTGTTGCCATTACCATTCCTCTTAATCTGGGGACAGTTGCGTTTGTAATGGCCTTCTTTTCCGCACTCAAAACAACCTTTCGAAGTGTCTTGTGATTGTTGAGACTTCTTCATCAGTTCACCCCGACAGTCTTTGGCTGCATGACCAATCTTCCCACAACGTTGACACTTGAAGTTATCACATCGACCCACATGGTGGTAGTTACACCGGTTGCACTTCGGCAGTCTTCCACCATACCCACCGGGTCCTTGATTTGAGGAGTCGCCTGGTTGAAGCTTCGGTTGTTATCGAACTTCCGTTGCTGTTGCTGACTTTGTTGCTGTTGTTGAGGTTGAGATTGGCTGCTGGATGACGATCCCTTGTTGCTTGAACCATCCCACTTGCGTTTCTGGTCGGGCACGCTTGCCACCGCACCCCGTTTAGGTAACCGTCCTTGCTCAACTGCCTGGTCAGTCAGCCTGTGGGCTGTTCGGATAGCTTGTTGTATGGTAGTGGGGTTAGAGGCAGTTACCATACTTTGAATTTCGGGCACCAATCCCCGTATATAATGCTCCACCCTCTTGTGCATTTCATTCACCATCCCTGGGCATAAAGTGGCTAACTCATGAGTACGAGTCGTGTAGGCTTCAATTTCTGAGCCTTGCATTTTGAGTTGCCAGAACTCAATCTCCAGTTTCTGCACTTCATTTCGGGGGCAGTATTCTTCAGTCATAATTCTTTGAATCATCCCAAGGTAGTTCATTGGCCATGGCTTGACCCAGCATTTGTACCTGGGCATTCCACCAGGAAAGTGCTGCGCCTTCCAATGTCCCGGTGGCATACTTCACCTGATCAGCAGGCGGGCAGTTGCATTTCGCGAAGACAGACTCTGTCTTCTCAAACCACCTTACAAGCCCTACAGCTCCTTCCGTCCCGCTGTAGGTATGGGGTTTACAGTCCATGAAGGACTTGTAGGTACATGGTGGTGGTCCTGTTTTGACAACCCAAACATTAGTCAGATATCCTAGACAAATAACTAGGATAATTAGTTTAACCTCTTATTATCATTTACCTGCTGGTTGTCCCGGTTGGGCAGCAGCCACTGCAGCCTGAACATGTTCGTTAATTAATGCCGCCAATTCCGCAGGCGTCATGTTTATGGCTCCGGCTCCACGGCCTCCGGCGCCACGTCCACGACCACGCCCACGTCCTCTTCCACGTGCGTCCATATTTCACTTTAAAATTCACAATTACAATAATGAGTAACATCCAACACATTAATCTCATCAAGGTACAGTAAACAATAAGAAATAATGCATTCACCACAACCACAACATTTATAACAGAAATAATAATCAAAGATAAATAAATTGCAATTGAGTCACAAATATTCCATCAATGTCAAAATTTAAGTTTGTCAGTTGGGTGGGAAACAACCCTTCCCACATAGGTTTCAAAGAAAAGAAACACTACATAGTCTAAGTCATTTAAAAGTGGATCAGTCCAGTACATCAGATCCGTCACTGTCCTCATCCATCTCTACTGGTTCTTCTTCGGGGGCTTCCTCGGTTCCTCTTCTGGGTCTTCCTCATCAGGGTCCACCAAAGGTGCAGGGGCTTCAGCAACCTGAAGTGCTGCTAGTTGTGCCTCTAAATCAGTAAACCTATCATCGATCACAATGTTATGGTGATCTTGTGCGTCCATGCGCTCACTAAGTGCTACCACGTTGCCTGCCAGCGTATGATGTCCACCAATGGCCATCAAAAGTCGCTCCTGAAGCGTATCTACCTGGTAACGCAGCTGACGCATCTCAGATCGTAATGCAGAGTTCTCATCAGTGAGTCCTATAATCCGCTGTCGCTCTGTGTCCAGTGTGGGTACTAGGGCTGCAAATGCCTGCTCCAGAGGGATGCTCAAGGTAGGAAGTGTAGGCAAAGTAGAGGCGGTTCATGACCTAGTCCTAGGTCGTGTAGGTGCTACAGGTGGTACGCGTTCTCTATAAGCCATACGGTTTATGTAAGTGGGGTAGAAATCCCAGTTACGCGGAGGATCGAGCTCAGGAGGTATGAAAGGCTGATCCCAGTCTATCTCGCTAGGAGGATAAGGATGTCGAGACCAGTTAAATCCCCTATCCGGTACGGGAGAAGTAGAAGGTGAATCAGATCGTGCAGGTCTCTTGCCTAAATTTCTGGACGACGATGCCATGCTGCGAAGTACGTGTTGCGTATGCCAATGAGTATACAGTAAGGAGAGTAAGCGATAAGTAACTAACAACTGTGCGGTTATAGTCTAGTGTGTGTATGCAACCTAGTTCCCTATAACCAATGGCTCTGATACCAATCTGTCACACCCTTAAAATCCGCGTGCGGGGTTTTACCGCGAGGCGCGTGACATACCAGGATCTCAGTCATTAGTTACCAAGAACGACTCTATATGATTAATAAACAAACCAGAGTTAACGTTTAAAATACTGCGGAAGCGTTTTTAAAACAGAAAACCCAAAACAAGTAGTATGTAAAGAGAATGCGCAAAACATACGCGCCCCAAACACAAATGTTTATATGAAAAAATATCCCAAATTTGTAAACAAACAAATGTAGACAACTCAACGATGCTGGTGTGCGTGCTCCTAGGCAACTGGCAACCTTAACCTGAGAATAGCATACTAAACAAGTCAACACATGGTTGGTGAGTTCAAGAGTTTGCGTTAAATATAAACCAATCAACAGTTTCCAGAGCATAAGTAGTGTATTGCAATAGATAGCTAGTCTATTAACATAAAAATATTAATCATAGTGATTTCGCGATCGAAGCTGACTGTGTTACGTTTGTTGCCTCCCGTCACGACTTACCAGGTCGTGACGAATATGTGTTAGGACAAAATTGCACCCGTTTGACCTCGAGTCGCACAGGTGGGGCTCGTCAGACCCAGTAGTACTACCCAAAATTTCCCCGCTATTCAATATTAACAATCCGAAAGTGTGAGGACTTTCCATGGTAAACAGCACTATATCAATATTATACACACTCATATATAAAAGCGTTTGTGATCAACAGTATGCTATCTCCCCCAAAAGAGATTATGTAAATAAGTGGGGCAAGAACTCACCTGATACGCGCAAGAATTAACTTAGAGCTTAACTTGAAAGAAAGAGGGAAAGACAACCTTCAAAGGTCACCTAGAATACAAGAGTACATAAGCACGTGTACACAAATCAACATGAAACCCTAAGTGCTCTACAAACCAAAGAACTCAAGGTTTAAGAAAGACAAGACACATTTGACCCAGTTGACCCGTTTGACCCGTTGGTGACATTATAGGTGATAACTCGTTAATACTAACACAACAGCATATCATACATGTTCACATACAACTTGATTACATATAGCACTTCATTACCACATGTACTACCTAGATCATCATACAACTAGATATCACACAAGTCATGCGAATCACAACAGGCCAAAACAGGTAACAAACCAAATCAACATTCTACAACCATAAACAACACATTTAGTCACCTTAGAAACCATCCATGAACACACTAGCATGATCCTAATATCCCAAACATGCTCAAATCATCCAATTCAAGGATTTGCACAATTAAAGTTTCCCTTTTGGGAAAGTTCATCCCAAATTCATCAAACTCACACTACATTCATAATTCATCAATTATATACCAATTCAAGTCCATGACAACATCTAAACATGATCAACAACACCTAATCATCATGATTCATCAACTTTCATACCCAAAGTTACTATCTTTAGTAAGGTATGAACTACAACATGCATTCTTGAATTCCTAACATTCATATCAACCATCTAGCATCTAATCATCATCACAAACACATCCATAACATTCATACATCAACCAATCATCAATTCATGCAAAATAAAGTTACTATTATTAGTAACCTATGAACATGTATCAAAATCATAGCTTTCTTGCATAATCGACGTTAACTAGCATATATACAATCCAACTAACATAATAACACTAACCAACATCAACAAATCGATCCCCAATTGCAAGTTTCGAATTAGGGTTTCGGCCCTAATGTAATTTCCATAAAAACTTGTAAAAATCCAACCTTTATTGCATACTTGACGTTAATTAACATGTAATCTATCTAGTAACACATTAACATCAACAAACAAGCATCAATCGACCATCAATTGCAGAATTCGCATGGAACTTTCGGCCAACATGAACAATCATCAAATCATATAAAAATCTAACCTTTAAATGTGTAATAGTTTGCAATTGAAGGTTCTAACTTGTTGTATGCCTTGAAATCGATCCAAATTCGAATGTGAATGCTGTTCTTGGTTGAATCGCGATGGTGAGGTGAGGGAGTGCAAGTCGCGGCCGAATGGGTTATAGGGTTAGGTTTTTTTATTTTGTAACTTAATTATCATAATTACCCTTTTAACCCTTATAATTTGTATTTTATAAA
Organism: Flaveria sonorensis; assembly: GCA_025506505.1. NCBI lineage: Eukaryota > Viridiplantae > Streptophyta > Magnoliopsida > Asterales > Asteraceae > Flaveria > Flaveria sonorensis. The sequence goes on from CM046430.1 coordinate 642,078, forward strand.
ATTAGGCTTTTAACACTCCTTTAAAATGTTTTTAACTAGAATAATAAACATTAAACTAGTAATAACAATTATATGTAATATCTTTACAAGCTACACATTTACAATAAATACCACGTTTCACGTTACGCGATAAAATTACAGTTAACATTTAAATCACATAAGCATAACTTAATAATCACATTGTTAACTTAATTATCATCAATTTAACATTACTGATTATTGTTAAGTCACCAACGTTCAACGACAACTAGTGTGTGTGCACGACACGTGTATGCAAGACTTAACGGAACAAACGGAGTTTGGTAACGGAAAATTACCGGATGTCACATTATCCCCATGTTGAAAGAATTTTCGTCCCGAAAATTGCGTTACATGGTGAGTGTTCCATCACTGGTCTACTGCATTGGCACAAGGAAATCGAAATCGTGTGAGTTTTGGATGAGTTGTCACATCATCCCCATGTTGAAAGAAATTTCGTCCCGAAATTAATCAATACCTTCGCCGGCTGGCATCGTCCTTTCGAATAGCTGAGGGTACTTAAGCTTCATTTGGTCTTCACGTTCCCACGTGAATTCTGGTCCACGTCTCGAGTTCCAACGAACTTTGACGATGGGTATCTTGCTTTGCTTAAGCGTTTTCACCTCACGATCCATCACTTCGACAGGTTCCTCAATAAACGTAATTGTTCATCTACTTGAACTTCTTCCAGTGGTACGACCATCGTTTCATCCGTTAAACATTTCTTTAGATTTGAAACATGGAATACATCATGGATTCCACTCAATGAATCAGGTAAGGCTAGTCGATAAGCCACTGGACCAATTCTTTCCACTATCTCAAATGGTCCAACGTATCTCGGATTTAGCTTTCCTCGCTTACCAAACCGAACTACGCCTTTCCATGTGAGACTTTTAATAAACCTTGTCACCTGTCTGAAATTCCAAAGGTTTTCGTCGTTTGTCAGCATAGCTTTTCTGTCTGTCTCGCGCTGCGGCCATGCGGTTTCTTATCTGAACAATCTTCTCAGTTGTCTCGTGTACTAACTCGGGACCCGTTAATTGACTATCACCAATTTCAGCCCAGCAAACTGGTGATCTACACTTTCTCCCATATAAGCTTCAAAAGGTGCTGCCTTTATGCTAGTGTGATAACTGTTGTTGTAAGAAAATTCCACCAATGGTAGGTGAACTTCCCAGTTATTCCCGAAGTCAATCACACAAGCACGTAACATGTCCTCCAAAGTCTGTATAGTGCTCGCTTTGACCATCAGTCTGTGGATGATAAGCAGTACTCATATCCAATCGCGTACCTAAAGCTTTCTGCAACGACTGCCAGAAGTGTGATGTGAAACGAGAATCGCGATCAGAAATTTGAGATCGGTACTCCATGCCTCGAAACGATCTCCTTCAGATAAAGTCGGGTTAACTTCTCCATCTTATCTGTTTCCTTTATCGCTAGGAAATGAGCAGATTTTGTCAATCGATCCACGATAACCCATATTGTATCACAACCCGTAGAAGTACGAGGTAACTTAGTAATAAAATCCATTGATATTTGATCCCACTTCCACATAGGGATCTCGGGTTGTTGTAGTAGACCAGATGGTTTCTGATACTCCACTTTAACCTTCGAGCAGGTCAGACACTTACTCACATAAGTAGCTACATCTGCTTTCATGTTAGGCCACCAATAGTGCGCCTTCAAATCGTGGTACATCTTGTCAGATCCAGGATGTATAGAATACTTGGACTTGTGAGCCTCACTCATGACCAAGTCTCTCAGATTTCCGTGTAGAGGTACCCATAGTCTATCCATGAAGTAACGAATTCCATCCGCTTTTACTTCCAATTGTTTTTCCATACCCCTTAACGATTCAGACCCAATGTTTTCTGTTCAGAGCTTCTGTTGAGCCTCTCGATTTGTTCAGGTAATTGCGTACTAATCGTTAGTTGCAGAGCTCGCACACGTCGAGGTTTAGCAGTCTCTTTTCTACTCAACGCATCAGCAACTACATTTGCTTTCCCCGGGTGGTACTTAATAGCACAATCATAGTCGTTTAACAATTCCACCCAGCGTCTTTGCCTCATGTTCAACTCCTTTTGCTCAAAGATGTGCTGAAGACTCTTGTGATCGGTGTAGATGGTGCATTTGGTACCGTACAAGTAATGTCTCCAGATCTTTAAGGCAAAAACTACCGCACCCAGTTCCAAGTCATGGGTGGTATAGTTCTTCTCATGAATCTTCAATGTCTAGAGGCGTAAGCTATCACTTTATCCCGCTGCATCAGGACGCATCCAAGTCCTTGAATAGAAGCATCGCAGTAGACTACGAAGTCATCACTACCATCCGGTAACGCTAATATTGGTGCGCTACACAATTTATGTTTCAGCAACTGAAAAGCAGATTCCTGACTCTCACCCCATTTGTACGTCGTTCCTTGTGAGTCAAGCTGTGAGAGGTTGTGCAATCTTAGAGAATCCTTCAATGAATCGTCGATAATATCCCGCTAATCCAAGGAATTGTCGTATCTCACTTGGTGTCTTAGGAACAGACCAATTCTTTATCGCTTCAATCTTAGCAGGATCAACATGTATTCCCTTCTCGTTGACAATATGACCCAAGAATTGTACCTCACGTATCCAGAAATCACACTTAGAAAACTTTGCATACAGTTGTTCCTCTCTAAGTAATTCCAAGATTAAACGTAAGTGCTCTCCATGTTCTTCCTCGGTCCTTGAGTATATCAGTATGTCATCAATAAAGACGATAACAAACTGATCAAGATAGGGTTTGCACACGCGATTCATGAGGTCCATGAATACTGCTGGTGCATTCGTCAACCCAAATGGCATGACCAAAAATTCATAGTGACCATATCGTGTACGGAAAGCAGTCTTCGAGATGTCCTCTTCTCGAACTCTCAGCTGATGATACCCAGACCTCAGATCAATCTTAGAGTAATAGCTTGATCCTTGCAGTTGATCAAACAAATCATCGATACGAGGTAAGGGATATCTATTCTTGATAGTAACCTTGTTCAGTTCCCTATAGTCAATGCACATTCGAAATGTACCATCCTTCTTCTTCACAAATAGAACTGGCGCTCCCCAGGGCGACGAACTCGGTCGGATGAACCCTTTATCCAACAACTCTTGTAGTTGGCAGATAATTCCTGCAGTTCGTTCGGAGCTAACCGGTACGGTGCTCTCGCAATTGGAGCGGCTCCTGGAGTCAACTCAATCTGGAATTCAACTTGACGATGAGGCGGTAATCCAGGAGGTCTTCCGGAAACACCTCAGAAACTCACGAACTACGGGGATATCCTCTATCTTCTTTTCCTCGTCTGTTTATCTGTGACGAGTGCCAATATGGCTAGTCGACCCTTTCGTAACAACTTCTGTGCTTTCATAAACGAGATGATGCCTATCACCGCACCACTCCTATCACCTCTGACCGTAAGGACTTCTTCACCAATGGGAATCCGTATGATCTTCTCGTGGCATATGACTTCTGCTTGTTTATCGGAAAGCCAATCCATGCCTACTACCACATCAAAACTTCCTAGTGTAACAGGCATGAGATCTATGGTGAATGTATGACCAGCAAGCTCTATCTTGCAGTCTCTAAGAATATAAGTTACGTGAATCTGTGTGCCGTTAGCTAACTCTACGGTGTATTTAGATTCTAAGGCTGAGGGCATATCACTTAAAAGACTACAGAACCTAGTGGACACGAAACTTCTATCGGCTCCGGTATCGAATAATACGGTAGCAAAACAACCATTAACCGAAAATTTACCAGTTACTGTTGTAGGATCGTTTAGAGCCTCACCTGAGCCAATGACGAAGGCTCTTCCTTTGGCTCCATTGTTGTTTCCACCATTGTTGTTGCCATTACCATTGTTGTTGTTATTGTTGTTGCCATTGTTATTATTGCTGTTGTTCCCATTGTTGTTGTTACCATTACCATTCCTCTTAAGCTGGGGACAGTTGCGTTTGTAATGGCCTTCTTTTCCGCACTCAAAACAACCTTTCGGAGTTTCTTGTGATTGTTGTGGCTTCTTCATCAGTTCACCCCGACAGTCTTTGGCTGCATGACCAATCTTCCCACAACGTTGACACTTGAAGTTATCACATCGACCCACATGGTGGTAGTTACACCGGTTGCACTTTGGCAGTCTTCCACCATACCCACCGGGTCCTTGATTTGAGTGAGTCGCCTGGTTGAAGCTTCGGTTGTTATCGAACTTCCGTTGTTGTTGCTGACTTTGCTGCTGTTGTTGAGGTTGAGATTGGCTGCTGGATGACGATCCCTTGTTGCTTGAACCATCCCACTTGCGTTTCTGGTCGGGCACGCTTGCCACCGCACCACGTTTAGGTAACCGTCCTTGCTCAACTGCCTGATCAGTCAGCCTGTGGGCTGTTCGGATAGCTTGTTGTATGGTAGTGGGGTTAGAGGCAGTTACCATACTTTGAATTTCAGGCACCAATCCCCGTATATAATGCTCCACCCTCTTGTGCATTTCATTCACCATCCCTAGGCATAAAGTGGCTAACTCATGAGTACGAGTCGTGTAGGCTTCAATTTCCGAGCCTTGCATTTTGAGTTGCCAGAACTCAATCTCCAGTTTCTGCACTTCATTTCGGGGGCAGTATTCTTCAGTCATGATTTCTTTGAATTCATCCCAAGGTAGTTCATTGGCCATGGCTTGACCCAGCATTTGTACCTGGGCATTCCACCAGAAAGTGCTGCGCCTTCCAATGTCCCGGTGGCATACTTCACCTGATCAGCAGGCGGGCAGTTGCATTTCGCGAAGACAGACTCTGTCTTCTCAAACCGCCTTACAAGCCCTACAGCTCCTTCCGTCCCGCTGTAGGTATGGGGTTTACAGTCCATGAAGGACTTGTAGGTACATGGTGGTGGTCCTGTTTTGACAACCCAAACATTAGTCAGATATCCTAGACAAATAACTAGGATAGTCAGTTTAACCTCTTGTTATCATTTACCTGCTGGTTGTCCCGGTTGGGCAGCAGCCACTGCCGCCTGAACATGTTCGTTAATTAATGCCGCCAATTCCGCAGGCGTCATGTTTATGGCTCCAGCTCCACGGCCTCCGGCGCCACGTCCACGACCACGCCCACGTCCTCTTCCACGTGCGTCCATATTTCACTTTAAAATTCACAATTACAATAATGAGTAACATCCAACACATTAATCTCATCAAGGTACAGTAAACAATAAGAAATAATGCATTCACCACAACCACAACATTTATAACAGAAATAATAATCAAAGATAAATAAATTGCAATTGAGTCACAAAATATTCCATCAATGTCAAAATTTAAGTTTGTCAGTTGGGTGGGAAACAACCCTTCCCACATAGGTTTCAAAGAAAAGAAACACTACATAGTCTAAGTCATTTAAAAGTGGATCAGTCCAGTACATCAGATCCGTCACTGTCCTCATCCATCTCTACTGGTTCTTCTTCGGGGGCTTCCTCGGGTTCTTCTTCTGGGTCTTCCTCATCAGGGTCCACCAAAGGTGCAGGGCTTCAGCAATCTGAAGTGCTGCTAGTTGTGCCTCTAAATCAGCAAACCTATCATCGATCACATGTTATGGTGATCTTGTGCGTCCATGCGCTCACTAAGTGCTACCACGTTGCCTGCCAGCGTATGATGTCCACCAATGGCCATCGAAAGTCGCTCCTGAAGCGTATCTACCTGTAACGCAGCTGACGCATCTCAGATCGTAATGCAGAGTTCTCATCAGTGAGTCCTCTAATCCGCTGTCGCTCTGTGTCCAGTGTGGCTACTAGGGCTGCAAATGCCTGCTCCAGAGGGATGCTCAAGGTAGGAAGTGTAGGCAAAGTAGAGGCGGTTGATGACCTAGTCCTAGGTCGTGTAGGTGCTACTGTGGTACGCGTTCTCTATAAGCCATACGGTTTATGTAAGTGGGTAGAAATCCCAGTTACGCGGAGGATCGAGCTCAGGAGGTATGAAAGGCTGATCCCAGTCTATCTCGCTAGGAGGATAAGGATGTCGAGGCCAGTTAAATCCCCTATCCGGTACGGGAGAAGTAGGAGGTGACTCAGATCGTGCAGGTCTCTTGCCTAAATTTCTGGACGACGATGCCATGCTGCGAAGTACGTGTTGCGTATGCCAATGAGTATACAGTAAGGAGAGTAAGCGATAAGTAACTAACAACTGTGCGGTTATAGTCTAGTGTGTGTATGCAACCTAGTTCCCTATAACCAATGGCTCTGATACCAATCTGTCACACCCTCAAAATCCGCGTGCGGGTTTTACCGCGAGGCGCGTGACATACCAGGATCTCAGTCATTAGTTACCAAGAACGACTCTATATGATTAATAAACAAAACCAGAGTTAACGTTTAAAATACTGCGGAAGCGTTTTTAAAACAGAAAACCCAAAACAAGTAGTATGTAAAGAGAATGCGCAAAACATACGCGCCCCAAACACAAATGTTTAATATGAAAAAATCCCAAATTTGTAAACAAACAATGTAGACAACTCAACGATGCTGGTGTGCGTGCTCCTAGGCAACTGGCAACCTTAACCTGAGAATAGCATACTAAACAAGTCAACACATGGTTGGTGAGTTCAAGAGTTTGCGTTAAAATATAAACCAATCAACAGTTTCCAGAGCATAAGTAGTGTATTGCAATAGATAGCTAGTCTATTAACATAAAAATATTAATCATAGTGATTTCGCGATCGAAGCTGACTGTGTTACGTTTGTTGCCTCCCGTCACGACTTACCAGGTCGTGACGAATATGTGTTAGGACAAAATTGCACCCGTTTGACCTCGAGTCGCACAGGTGGGGCTCGTCAGACCCAGTAGTACTACCCAAAATTTCCCCGCTATTCAATATTAACAATCCGAAAGTGTGAGGACTTTCCATGGTAAACAGCACTATATCAATATTATACACACTCATATAAAAGCGTTTGTGATCAACAGTATGCTATCTCCCCCAAAAGAGATTATGTAAAATAGTGGGGCAAGAACTCACCTGATACGCGCAAGAATTAACTTAGAGCTTAACTTGAAAGAAAGAGGGAAAGACAACCTTCAAAGGTCACCTAGAATACAAGAGTACATAAGCACGTGTACACAAAATCAACATGAAACCCTAAGTGCTCTACAAACCAAGAACTCAAGGTTTAAGAAAGACAAGACACATTTGACCCAGTTGACCCGTTTGACCCGTTGGTGACATTATAGGTGATAACTCGTTAATACTAACACAACAGCATATCATACATGTTCACATACAACTTGATTACATATAGCACTCATTAACCACATGTACTACCTAGATCATCATACAACTAGATATCACACAAGTCATGCGAATCACAACAGGCCAAACAGGTAACAACCCAATCAACATTCATACAACCTAAACAACACATTTAGTCACCTTAGAAACCATCCATGAACACACTAGCATGATCCTAATATCCCAAACATGCTCAAATCATCCAATTCAAGGATTTGCACAATTAAAGTTTCCCTTTTGGAAAGTTCATCCCAAATTCATCAAACTCACACTACATTCATGAATTCATCAATTATATACCAATTCAAGTCCATGACAACATCTAAACATGATCAACACACCTAATCATCATGATTCATCAACTTTCATACCCAAAAGTTACTATCTTTAGTAAGGTATGAACTACAACATGCATTCTTGAATTCCTAACATTCATATCAACCTCTAGCATCTAATCATCATCACAAACACATCCATAACATTCATACATCAACCAATCATCAATTCATGCAAAATAAAGTTACTATTATTAGTAACCTATGAACACGTATCAAAATCATAGCTTCTTTCTTGCATAATCGACGTTAACTAGCATATATACAATCCAACTAACATAATACACTAACCACATCAACAAATCGATCCCCATTGCAAGTTTCGAATTAGGGTTTCGGCCCTAATGTAATTTCCATAAACACTTGTAAAAATCCAACCTTTATTGCATACTTGACGTTAATTACATGTAATCTATCTAGTAAACACATTAACACACAAAAACAAGCATCAATCGACCATCAATTGCAGAATTCGCATGGAACTTTCGGCCATCATGAACAATCATCAAAACATATAAAAATCTAACCTTTAAATGTGTAATAGTTTGCAATTGATGTTCTAACTTGTTGTATGCCTTGAAATCGATCCAAATTCGAATGGAATGCTTGTTCTTGTTGAATTCGCGATGTGAGTGTGGAGTGCAAGTCGCGGCCGAAAGGGTGATTAGGGTTAGGATTTTTTGATTTTGTAACTTATTAATCATATTTACCCTTTTAACCCTTATAATTTGTATTTTATAAAGATTAGGCTTTTTATCATATTTACCCTTTTAACCTTATAATTTGTATTTTATAAAGATTAGGCTTTTACACACTCCTTTAAAATGTTTTTAACTAGAATAATAAACTATAAATAGTAGTAGCAATTATATGTATTATCTTTACAAGCTACAAAATTTACAAAGTAAATACACACGTTTCCACGTTACGCGATAAAATTACAGTTAACATTTAAATCACATAAGCATAACTTAATAATCACATTGTTAACTTATTATCATCAATTTAACATTACTGATTATTGTTAAGTCACCAACGTCAACGACAACGTGTGTGTGCACGACACGTGTATGCAAGACTTAACGTAACAAACGGAGTTTGGTAACGAAAAATTACCGGATGTCACAAAGGCTAACAGACAACCAACTCTTTGCATGTTCAACTTTAAATAACTCAATATACTATAATATTGAAGCCTATATTAACCTTTTTATTTTAATTCAGCCACTCTCGATGGTCTTTTCGTCTGATGGTGGCAAGTAGCTTGTCAGACACTACCTTTCTGTCCTTGCCGTCAGCAGCAGGGTCGTAAACAAACTTTTCGAAGCAATTGCATATAATTTTTTGAAGTGGATGTTTATTAGTGTAGGAATGATTTTGTGAAGTGGTTTTCTTTAGTTTTTGGAGTGATATTATTTAAGCGTTTTTTATAAACCTTTTTCACTGCTTCTAAAAATTGCTTTTTATATTAGTTGGAGAATAAATGAGAAGGGACCAACTTTAAGAATTATACCAAATCTATTATGGTATCAGAACATTCTCTGATTACCTTCTCAAACCCTAATTCTCCCTAGAGGCCGCCGGCCACCACCACCCTACCTCCTTCGATTTTCTTTCTTTCTTCTTCATATTGTCACCTTCGATTTTCTTTCTTTTCTTCTTCATATTGTCAGGAACATTTCTATAAATCAAACTCTTTACATACTAACTTACGAATTCATCTTGCAGCTCAAATCCCACCACCATCTGTCTTTGTGAGAATCCTATTGAAACAACAGTATATCACTAATAAGATTTTTAAGTTGAGATTTTTCAACACCACCCGTAGGCGGTCTACACTATCTAACTCTAGGAATTTCTTCGATCAAAATCAAACTAGATTTGTTTAACTCCAGATTAAACAACCTCATAAATTTAAAGAAAAAGGACTCATACCCTGTCATGCTAAAAGTAAGCAGCATCCCTGATCCCTACTTTTTTTCTTTATCGATGAAAAAAGAAATCAACCCCTTATCATTGAGCAAATGAATACTTTTTACAATACGGTTTCATATCCTATTCCCATTAGCAACCCTGTCTTCATGGAAAACATTGTTGTTGCTTTTATGAACAGAATTTTATAACCATAACCCACAAAGAATTTGAAACCATGATAATACATTCATCTCCATTTTACGAGAAGAACTAGATTAAAAGAAAATAAACTCTTTATCCCCAAACCACCTCACTTTTTTTGGTAAGAGTCAAAGGCCATGTAATCCAAACCATATGTTTAGAAGAGTCATCCTCTCCCAAGGAAAATAAAAACGTATACTCTCTAGTTTATCTTTAACGTTTAAGGTAATATAGCCATCGATCAAGGATCGAAGAAACAATAGTAGATCTACCTCCGATCGATAGAAGCTTTGCTTCATAAAGAAAGTTTGGATCTGAATCTCTCCATCATTCCAATCAATCTCTATGTCAAGCTATATTTTTACCAATAGGAAACCCTCATATAAGAAAAAGGAAGACCTGTTGATTGACAACCATATTTCAAAGCTACATCATGCACCTTGCTTCGAAAGAACCTTATACCATATAGGAATGATTTATAAATGTTGAGCTTTAATCCAGCTATAAGGTAAAAACAACATAAAGTTGTGAAAATGTTCTGAAAATCTATCTCTAACTGGGTTCCAATGCAAATGACATCATCAGCAGTAGAAAGATGGGATAAAAGTCTATTTTTCTTTACCGACTTCAACACTTTTGAATAAACTCTACCATAACATTTAAACCTTCTGTCACCAAAATAAAAAAGGAAAGTCGATAGCGAATCCCCCTGATGCAGCTCCCTTTGCAAATGTTACTCATTTGTGAGACTACTTTAAACTAGAATAGAAGACGTAGTCCACTACAAGCAAGCGTTAATAAAGGAAATCCATTTTTGCCTAGATCCCATAATGGACTATAACCCTAACATTGTAGCATTTTTTATGTGTTTGACTCGATGATAGTGAGTTTTGGCTTTTCGAGAGGCCGGTTAATTGATGTTGATGCTAGACCCTAATGTTTTTGGGTGTTGAAGGATGCGATGATCGATCTCGCTTCATCTTGCTATCAATTTGCTTGTAAGCTAAAATTGTATGCGATGTTTTTGGCTTGATCTGTATCTGTTGTCTAATTTGATGATAAAATTATAATTTTTGATTGTTGAGGGTTGTGATAATGAGTTTGGCCTCATATGAGCCTTGATATTTTTTGCTATAATGATGCATCTTAGTGCACCTGATGACCTGAGTATGAAGGATTCAATGAATTTGGTGATGTGGTACGGTGTTGACAGAAAACCTTAAGATTTTTGAGCATTGAGCGTTGTGATGATGAGTTTTATACTTATATTACCCTTGATTCATTGAGGGTGTTGAGCGTTAAGATGATGAGTGTGTACCTATCTTAGCCTCGACTGATATCATTTGAAATATGAAACTATTGAGTTTAATGAAAAATAATTAATATTCAATGATTTGTTCAATTGTTTGTGTTATGATAATAAATTTGAATCTCTTTATTGAACGACTAGATGATATGGCTCTTGATAGGACGTGACAATAGAGAAAAAAAATTACGTTTTTTTGTTTTTACGTGACAGACTCAAAGGTCATTCTTGATTTCGTATGCCAAATTGTAATATTTGCAGCCGCAACAATTAAAATTTATGAGCCTTCAGGACTATGACAACCACAAGTATTCTATGATTATAGTTATTTATTAACAAAGAACTGTTATTGATATATTTGTTAAACGAACAAGAAGGTATGATCAGATTATAATGACTATCTTGTGAGCAGTAAGATTAGATTATAATCACACCTCCCGATAACTAAATGAATCAGACAGGAATTAAAAAGAAAAAGAAAATAAAGTAAGTGGATACTTGTGTTTTTTAGCAGTTGCATATAATGTAATAAATTCCCAGCTCGACCTCTGTTCCGTGTAATATTATAAGGGTGGGGTTAATGTAAAAAGGAAGGAAAAACTAAAAAAATATGAGAAGAATTATTATCTATTAGATCTTAGATTCAATGGTTTAGAAATTCGGTGACATAATGGTAAATAATTAAAACTTTAAATGACAGGCCAAGGGTATTTTAGTCTTAATCATATTTTTAAGTTTTACCTTTTTTTAAACGCTTGTAGTTTTTACATACAATATTATTATTTTTTTAAAAATTACACCATAAAAATTAGTGTTTTTTAATTTTTAAATCACCTATTATTTTGATACATAAAAAAACAAAGTTTATTTTCACGTTATTTCGGTTCATTATATAATATTCGTAAGCTCATTGTGTAATATTAATCAGATTATTATGATTATGTTGACCATTTTGTTATGCATTGTGTTTTCTAAAAATAATGATTTTCAAATAACGCAATGCTAAAAATATATTATTTTTTGTTTTTCAGTTCATTGTATTATTTTTTGTTTTTCAGTTCATTGTTTAATCTTGATCAGACTATTGTGTAATCCATATCAAGCAGTTCATTATATCTATTGCTAATTATTGAGTCTAGTGCTAGTCATTGTGTTACCCATTTTGTCTAATATTAACCATTGTGTTTTTTTTTTCAAAAATGTGATTTTCAAATAACACAATGCTAAAAATGTAATTTTTTACGTTTTTTTTCCAGTTTATTGTGTACTCCTGATCAGGTTATTTTGTAATACTCGTCAAGCAGTTCATTGTGTCTATTACTAATTATTGATTCTAGTGTTGGACATTATGTTACCCATTATATCTAATGTTGACTATTGTGTTATGCATTGTGTTTTTTAAATGATGATTTTCAAATTACACAATGCTAAAAATGTAATTTTTTTTGTTGTTCAGTTCATTATATAATAATGATCATGTCATTGTATAATAAGCAGCTTATTGTGTCTATTGCTAATCATCGAGTCTAGTGTTGATCATTGTGTTACCCATTGTGTCTAATGTTGACTATTATGTTATTTATTGTGTTTTGTAAAATGATGATTTTCGATTAACACAATAATAAGAAATATAAACTTTTTATGTTTCAAGTTTATTGTGTTCCGAATCAGATAATTGTGTAATCCTCATCAATTCGGAAGATTACACAATGAGCTGACTAGATTACACAATGGGTTAAAAAAACTATATTTTTTTATATCAACACTATACTTGTTTTAAAGATTAAAAACACTCGTTTTTATGTTATAATTTTTTTAAAAAAATAACATCGTATGTAAAAGTTATGAATGTTTAAAAAAAATAGAATTTTGAGAATGAGAACCATTACCAATTTTACCCTCAATCTAATTTTGATCAAAATAACACTTTTTAATATTTAAATCATTATTACATTTTTTAGTTTTAAAACATTTTATATTTTAATATTTCGGTATAATAAAAAGCCAACTGAATAAATATATTTCATTCTTGTAACATAATGTGTAGCTAATTAAAGAAGATTTAGTCAAATATAGGATTAGGTAATAGGTAAAGTTGGTCTGCTTTTGTCTCTTATAAAATTCAATTATATATTTAAATGAAAGTGGCGTTAAATAGATTATAATCTTTAGAAGTTAATCTATAATTATAATAAATAAAATTTTGTTTTATCACCTAAACATATTCTATTTATCTGTTTTAATTTACCTTTTTTGAACTCCTAATTTGATTAAATATCATTTAAACGTTTTATGATTTTAAATTATAAATTTTAAACATTAAATGTATTATAACTTTTGATTGACCAATAATTTGCTTCTTTAAATACATTATTTATAATTAAATTAAACTATATAATTATTATGAATTTACTACATAATTATTTTTTATTTTGGTTTAAAGAATTTCATAAGTTACGGGCGCGCATACACACACACTTAATCTATCATCTATGCAAATAATAAATAAAAGTTCTTAGGGACACGTGGCGTAATTTTTAAAGCCTCTCCATAATTTTTTTCGCCTAGACATTATAACTTATTATTTTAGTCAACTAAATTATTTCTTATAATCCAATATCATAATAATTTTATTTTTCATCATTACTTAATAATTTGATTAATATCAACCTAATAGAAAAAATATTTCTTCTGGTTTTTTCTTAAAATATTTGATGAACGTAAGACTTAAATTAACATTTTTTTTTCACAAAATATAATAAAATTAAGCTATTTGTTAACTGTGACCCTCTAAAATCAACTAATAATTTATTAACATAGAAGATGTTTATTTATTGTATTTCTTATAACTTAGCCCGTCTAATACACGTAAATCTAACCTAGTAATTCTATTATATCAAACGATTTATAATGGCTTGTGTGGGTTTTAATTAGTAATCGTTATAGCCTAAGGGGCTGTTTGGTAACATTATGCCGACCCATTAAGAAACCTAACTAAATAAAAGGTAAACTTTTAATAAGTCAGCATGTTTTTAAAACTAATATATTAATAGACTCTATAAACAATTAAGATATGTTTTTAAATGAACAAATAGACCCTACCAAACAACCCTTGAATCTATTTATTTTTAATTGTTTTTCGAGTGTGTATTCACTTACCTTAAAGTATTTATATCTCATTTTTTATCTTTGTTTTTTTTCTTTTCTTTCAACTAAATAATATTTTTTATATATATTTATTATTACTTTTTTCTTTCTCCTTCACTCACAATCAATCATCTTTAAAACTATTAAAAAATTTATAAGGATTGAACAGTGTTTTTTTAAATATACAAAAAACAATAACACATTCTCGCTTCTTCACTCACAATCACTTACAACCATTATATATAATATAATAAAGAAACTTAATTTCTTTAAATAATATATAGTATACCTTTCGCAAACATATTTAACACGCTGAATTTATGACCTTTAGCAAACCAGTGAACAAGTGTATGATTAAAAAATTAATTTTTTAAGAGTCATGTGCTCAAGAGAAAAGTTTTCATCGACTTAAGGGGGAAGAAAATGGAGTAGGAGTTTGGGACAATGAGAAAAAGTAAAATAAAATTCATTAAGAAAAAGAAAGATTGCGCTTTGAGAGTGAGAAACTAAATCTTGTAAGAAAGAAATCGGATCAACGAACTATGATCATGAATGTAAGTGTCCTACAAAAATGCAACGACTATATTTCAAGAAAACTTCAGAGGAAAATCATGTGAGAGACGTTCATTTTTGAAACTAAAGAGGCTTTTGATTGTTATATTATGAATTTTGGTCTTCTAAATATTATATTTTGAAGACCAAAAGCTTTTGAATGTTTAGTTTACTTGATGCTTATATGTTTTTGTTGGTTACATTAAAATATACCGACTACTTTTGATTTTAGTGGTTCAAAGGGTAATTTTCGGTCTTGTAATTGGTTGCAAATGCAAACAAGTCTTAATTCACATTTAAGCATGTCTAAAATGTTTTATCATTTGTATGTGAACATGTTTAATCTATTTTGAATTTGAAAGTTTTATTATTTGTTGTTTTTTAAGTCGACTCATCCTAACCCAAATCAACAAGGCTATTTTTAAACGGATTCGTTTCGACCTGAATTCATTCTCTAAAAATTTATTGAAAAGCATTTTTAATATAGTAACATAATAAGACAAAATAGCTGGTGGTTATGATTGTGAACGAAATTTAAAGAAACAAATAATTAAAATGAACATAGAAATAAAGATAATGAGGACAAATGAAAAGTGAGAAGTCTTTTGAAAAATGATTACAAATAGAAGAGATGATGATTTTTAATTAAGTTATAATTTATAAGGACATGAATGAAAAACTCGTTAGGTATGCTCTTATAGGCCAATTAACAATTCGTCAATTTTACCACATACGGTTTTTTCTTGAAAATGATGATTGATTCTTTTTGTAATCTAAAAATTCCACATGTTATTTGTCAAATCAATTACCAAGATAAAGAAAAATATAATATATCTAAAGAAAAGAACACAGTTTGGGTTTTTTCTAAAATGGAGGCTAATTGTACTAATTGTTAGTGATAATCTACTATTAGTATTAAGCAAGTTGGCTACTTGCTGGGAAACAAACTTATTAGATAATGTCAACGTACTCCGGCAAACAATGCTTGCACTTTTCTAGTTCTTTAATTAATTACATACAATATTACCAAAAATGTTTATTAATAACAGTTAATATAATAAATTTAATCTTTCAAATTTGTGTCCATCTCTTCTAAAAAACAAATATTCAAATATATTACTACATTGATTAAATCCAAATAAGTTGGTTGATTTATATGATTATTAAATACAAGCTTTTGATCTACAAGTTTTTT
The DNA here is from genome assembly GCA_025506505.1 of Flaveria sonorensis. Lineage (NCBI taxonomy): Eukaryota > Viridiplantae > Streptophyta > Magnoliopsida > Asterales > Asteraceae > Flaveria > Flaveria sonorensis. The sequence continues at coordinate 658,035 of CM046430.1, forward strand.
TTACTAAAGCACATAAAAATGCGCTGACCGTTTATAAACTAAAAGCAGTCAAATAATCCAGCTAATTGCGTTGTAAAACAAGACCAACCTTTTCACCATCCTCACAAGTTTTATATTGACTTTCAATCTGTGAGAATTTAACTTTTGATCCTTGAGTTATTTAATTAATGTTAGTCACGCCATAAAACATCAAAACTCAAACTAACTTATATTATTTTAGTATCGAACATGTTTTGGATCCATCAATATACAATTAATAGACCGAATTAAATAATATTATATATCCAGGTAAAGATGAATATTTTATTGAAATTTAAATTGTTCAAGTAATGTAACATGTTGAAAGTCATTTTAATAAGAATCCGTTTTAACCTATTATCACACAAGATGCTAAATCATTTGGTCAAACTTGAATATGTAATTATATTTGCTTAATGAAACCAGTCATTAATTTTATAAATTCAACACTTTGTGAGTAATCATAAAACAAATAAGTATTAGCACATTTTTGTGAGTAATCATAAACACATCATCATGCATTTGTGCCTAGGATACATTATACAAATCCGACCAATCTAACAAATAAACAAAAGTAACTCGTAAAATCTCAAGCATAACAGGGTTATTAGTAGAATAAAAAAAGAGCAGGATAGGAGCATATTTTCGCTATCATAGAAGTAGAGAAATTAATCTTACATAGACCCAAACCAAATTATCTTATACCAACTAATATAACAAGTTTTGTATTACTCAACCAAACAAATACATTAAAAGATATTTTATTAGTCTTCTTATGTTATAGCACGTATTTTCTGTCACATTTTCAAAGATTTTTGTTTATTTCCCCTTCTTAACATCATAGATTACATATTTCTCCAATGTATAAAATCAATTACATATCTATTTCATTAAAATTAACTTATAAAATGTCTATTTTATATTGTTTATACTAATGGATTTTTACGTATTGATGGTTTATTATTACAATTGTTTAAAATTTTAACAATTGTGTTTTGTATTTGGAGATATAACTTTGAGTCTTGGTGATTACTGTTTTAAAATGAAGTTTTAAAGTTTTGTCTTTGAAGTTGTAATTTTATTATTTTTATTTATAGAAAACACTCAAACTTGAGAAAATATATGATTTGATGTTCTTAGGAAGAGAAATGTGTAAATATATCTTGGTAAAAATATTAATACAATAAACATTCAATAACTAATTTTAAAAAACATGTAAATATGTAATTTTAATATATATATATATATATTTGATTATATATTAGAAAGGTGAAATATGTAATTAATTTTTTAGCTTGAGTAATTATGTAATTAATGAGCTTAGGAAGTGAAAAATGTAAATGCCCTATTTTTATTACCTAATAAGCATATATGTTAGAGTTATTATGCAAATGGTCCTTGTGAGTTATTCAAAATAACAGGTTTGGGTACTAAGAGTTTCAAATAATAGGATTGGGATATGTATTTTCAACTTGTAACGAGTTAAAGTATTAACACTAACAGACGATAAATTTTGTGTTAAACATAAGGGCATTTCGGTTTTTCACTTTACAAGGACTATTAGTGCAACTAAAGGGACCGTTTGTGTAATTCAATATATAAAAGGGAATATATATATATATATTATATATATATATATATATATATATATATATATATATATATATATATCTATATAATATATATATATATATATATATAATAATGAATTAAACTACACTATTTTTTATAGACTTAAATGAAACAACCCCAACACCATCTTCATTGTTTGACCACCGGCCACTGACCATTGGCCATCGACCACCGTCCATCGCCACCGCTACCATCGATTGACGACCACCACTCACCACCACCAACTGCGCCACTATCACCATCTCATCATTATCATCATTGCATCATCACTAGTTCACCACCATCGCACCACCACCATCATCGCACCATCGTCAACATCGAACACCAAACCCTTCGGTTTAGTCACCACGTTTAAAGCTTTGCCTACAAGCCCTAACATTAAGAATCCCCAATTAGATAATGTTTGATTTGGGTTTTAGGGTTTTGAGAAAAAGCTTTAGGTTCTAAGGTTTTTGAGAATAAGATTGTGACATAGATTTATGTTGGTTGGGCTCATATCTGGTTAGTACTCACTTAATTGAGTGATTAGAGGTGGTGTCGTCGGAGGTGGGGGAACCGGCGGTTTACTTGGTACTAAGGCGCCACGACTTCGATTAGAGGTGGTGTCACCAAGGTGGGGGAACCAGGTTTATTTTGGTTGTGCTTCGTCTAAACAAGGTGGTTGCTTGTAACACCCACCTCCCAAGGCACACCCTAGGGAGCGTTACGCATCGGATATACATAACACATAGTAATCAGAGAATACATAGCAGAAGTCAAACAATGATTATAAATTATAACGTATTATACATCTGTCTTCTAATACAATACTAATATTACATCAACTTAACTATAGAATAGATCCAAATCCTCGGCAACACTTTAGTCTTTTATTTCCTCATGAGCTTAGTCCATAATCTCTTATTCTTGTAATCACCTGGCACCTAGGATGTGTGTCCATAAAATAAAAGATTTGGGACTTAGCATAAAGCTTATGAGTTCATGAACATAGTATTCTTCAAAATTCAAAACATATTAATATTGACTATTGCATCAAGCAGATACAACCATGGCAAACAGATAGAACAGAGTAAGCACAGTATAATTCACATAACCAGCTATGTATACAAACTCCACTGGCTAAAGCAAAATCATACAAGCAGCCCTCAAGCATCCTATCAAGCATGCCACATATCACAGATGCTATTGATAGTCAATTCTTCAATTATTACCAGTTATCAGAACATCACATCTCGTTTTAGGAAAACAGTTCAAAGGAACTCACCTGTTTAGAAGTTGCCCAACAGTTGATAACCTTTCCTAATATAATCTGGTAACATCTCTAAGTCCTGATACAGTTCAAGTAATCCTAGGTTAGGTAATGATACAACTAACTAGTTATTGTAATGATTGGATATTGGTTTACGCTACCTTGTTTAGCATGGGTGATCAGTCCATGCCTAACTAAGGCTAAGCTACCCAATAGCCACTCCTAACAATAACCCTAACACCTAAAAATAAAATACTAATAATACTAAAACCACTTCTAATACTAATAATAATCTAAATAAATAATAATGAACTTGACATAAACTTAAACGAGAACATACCTTAAAACTATCTACGATAATCTGGTGTAGAGTCTCCCTACTCGCGCTCCTACCCGAACTCTATAAAATGCTATCTTTTGTTCTTCTGGTCGATGTGGGATGAAAGCTGAGACGTTTGCTTGCTTCAATTCTTTCAATTTGACATCTAAAATGTCATATTATGTTATTATAATATTATATTATTATAATTAATTCAGCTGTTAACTTGTTTTTCTTTTATAACTTTTTAAATATAACGTCTTATAAAATTTTAAATATGCCGTTGAGACGAGTTTATTTTTCTCTATGAGTCCACCTAAGTTTCGTTAAAAACAGAGCACGTTTAAATATAATATATTATTATATTTATATATATTTAAACGGTCTCTTACGACACTAAAACTCGTCTAAAACTTTAAATTTAAAATAGTCATTTCACTCATTAGTTACTCGTTTAACAATATACAAAATGTAAAGTTCATATTTATTTTAGTCATTTTATTTAAATTTAATAGAAAATCAAACGTATGTTAGTGTTAATACTCAAACTTGACAAAATTGAAAGCACGATACCTATACTTGTTACTTGAAACTCTTAGTACCCAAACATATTATTTTGATTAAACCAGACACCATTTGCAGGGGCGGAGGATAGTGGGGGCCGGGGGGGGGGGGCCCCCCCCCCCCCTCTTTTTCCGTCGATAGTGTTAAATTTAGTCGTTAGTGTAATTTTTGGCCCGGTAGTGTAAATTTTTGTATAAATATCGAGTTCGCCCCCCTAAAAAATTAATTTCGCCCCCGACCCCTTACGGAATGTTCACGCTCCGCTGATCATTTGCGTAATTAACTCTGTATGTTATAACCTATAAAGTTGAAGTTATTAAACCGATATAGGATGTCATCTTGATCCGGTAAGGATGACGTAAAGCTACATACAATTTTGATAAAGAAGATAATAATTGTGTATAAAAGGAAACAGACAATAAAAATCAACGGTCAAGAAGAGGGGATGAAACCCCAACCACCGACTCCGAGTGGGTATTTACCAAACCCCAAAAACACATTTTCAAAAATCAAAAACAAAAAGTCTAATTCTAAAAGCAAAAGTAGTTTGCTATCATTGTATTAGATTTTGCCTCTTTTCCTAGGTTTCATTTTCGTCTTCACTTTCAATTCATTTGACTGCTCAAAATATTTTCCTATAAGATTTTGAATAATCTTAATTAGTTTTTTCCTTCAACAAGTTACTCCAATTTCCTTTGTATTTTAAGAGTTTAATTGACATTATCATCATTGTTTTTCTATTGCTACGATATTCCTTAGGGTAGCAGGAGTGTGTGCATCTATGGCTGTAAACGAACCGAAAAGACACGAAAAAAGTTTTATTCGTGTTCATTTAGTAAGGAAATATGAGGTTGTTCATAAAACGTTTACGAACACTTACCGAACTAAATTCTTTGTTCGTGTTCATTTCATTAAAGAAATAAATTATTTATAAACAGTTCACGAGTACTTAGTGAACATAAATGAACAAAAACAAAGACAATAAACATGATATAATTATCCGAACATACTTGACATAATTATAACTAACGTAGAAATTAAGAAATTTGTTAAAATTTAACATAAACTAAAGTTTAAATTAGTCAAATGGGGAATGTTGACTAAGTATAACCAGAGTTTCATATATTTAAAAGCTTAAAACTAGTAAAATAAAAAATATAAATATAAAATCTTTAAATGAACAAAAACAAAGTAACATAAATGAACACATTACCGAACGTTCATGAACATAAATAAACGAACGCAACCTTGGTTCATGTTCGTTCGTTGGTTCATGTTCGTTCGTTTAGCTTAACGAACGTAATATTCTTGTTCGTGCTCGTTCATTTATTACGAACGGAAATAAACAAACTCCCCGCCAAACAGATCACTAACCGTTCGCTAAACATTCTGTTTGTTTATAGCACAGGGGTGGTGTTTTTGTGATACTGCCTAGCTATCTCACTCCGAGCACAATCATACCAAGCTTTGACTCGCTTCCACTCATCAACTTTGTCCTTATGTCTTTGAACTGGGTTTAATCCTTTTAAACTCTCATGAAGATAAATAACTTCATTATGAAAATGTCACCCGTTCATCTTAGTTATTGATTTAATTTGATCAATCGTCCACTTAAGATTCTAAGGATTTTTATAATTAAATTGGAATTTGAGGAAGTCACAAATTGGCTCCACTTTAGTAGTAGGGTTAAAGTCCATCTTAATGACAAAAAATGTAGGCCTGGTTGACAAGAGAAGAACACAACGGAACCTCATAAGTACGAGTATAGAGATTGTTAAATGATAATCTTAATGACAAAAATGTAAGCCTCACGTTCACAAAAATGTTTTTATAACAGGTGTAACGAGCCTAACCTGATTGTTGTAACATGCATTTTAAGAGGTAGAAATAAGTCTACTTAAAAAGAGGAGTGATAAGAGCAAACTATTTTAAAGTAAAGATTTATTATTATTTTTTTCTTTCTATATGTTGTAATAGTCTTCCACTAAAAATTTGATTGTAAAAATGTAACCTTCATTTTGCAGAGACATTCAATTCACCATCCAAATCATGTGGCTGTTATTAAAGATCGATGATTAACATGGATAAGGTAGCATGGTGGAAAAATGATATAATATGTGTGTATATAGAGACACGGTATGTCTTGAAATAACTGGTAATGTTATCAGTTTATGATCTAGAGAATATAACATTATAAAATAAGTAATATTGTATAACCTTGTAAATTAAATAATGTTAAAGATATGCATATATTTATGCTCGGATATTCAACATATGTGATTATTTATAAAGTGAGAGTTCAAGAAAGAAATGGAGGAAACGATGCGAGGGTCAGGCTTTCTAATATATGTGATTATATGTAAAAAAAGTTAATATGTTAATTATATTAGAAAATAATAAAAATACCTAAGTCCATCACTCCACATAAGCATAAAAAAGAAAAAAATCTTAATCAAAACAAAAAGAAAAATTTGCTAAAAACATGTAAAAACTTGTAACTTGAATAACTTAATCAAAACACTTTTAAATTGGTTGTTGTTTTGCAAAGTTATCTCATTTTTTACCACTACTTATGTGTCCTTATTATAGGGGAGAGTTATTCTTAAAAAAGTTTAAATCTTAGAAAATGTAAGAAGCAATAAGAAAGTATCACTTGTCCAATAAAAAAAGAAGGAAAATGATATGTATTCATTTACAAAAGATTCATGCAAGTCACATGCACAAAACCCCAAACCCCCACCCCCCCCCCCCCCCCCCCCCCCTCCTCAAAATTTTAAACGTCCTTAAGTTTCTTATAAGTTTCACCAAAATCAAGCGATTTTTTTTATCTTTGCAACGAATCTAATATTAGTTTACTTATTAGAAAAATGACCTAAACCGGGTAGGGTGTTTTATTGTATATTAGAACCGGTAATTTTTTATGGTTTTCTAGAAAACGTGATTTTATGGTGTTTAAGCAGCATAGTTTTATAGTGTTTTTAAACTTGATGAATTATAATGTTTTCAAACTGAGTTACAATAGATGTAAAATTGTTAAATACAATAACCAAATTACCTGATCCTAAAATATACGATAGGAATCAATGATTTAATGATCGAGTATAAGTATAAAAATTCAAGAATGTGTACATGAAAAAACACCATATCTAAAATAAATTAAACCTCTTGTTGATTTTTGTACATGGATATTATATTAATGTCGTTATACACAATGATATATTAAAAAACACAATCATAAACAAAAAAAATGACAAATAGAAAAAGTTTAAACGTTATGTTGATTTTTTAAAATTGATAGGACTGTTCATGATCCAAACCGAGCTGAGCCGAGCCAAGGCAAGCTCAAACTCGGCTCGAATTCCGAGTCAGCTCACCTGGTTCGGTTTTAAAACCGAGCTGGAAATCTGGGCTCGAGCTTGGTTTGGTTTTAATTTTATAAACAAAATTAAAAATCAAATGCAAAATAAATTTAACATACTGTATAAATTCATAACCAATTTATATCAAGTTTCACAAAATATAAACTAATTTAAAGAAAATAAGCTCAACTACAATAAAATATAAATACCTTCATCATTATCTAAATTGAACGAACCAAACCCGCAACACTACATAACATCCATTAGTCTACTTTTTAGTAAATAATCAAAAGGATGTTTGAATAATTCATTCTAGTATACAAAAATAAAGAAGCATCACATAAAACTATCCAATACAAACATCATACTTTAATATTTTGACATAAGAAGTAGTGTAAAAATATATTATACTCTTAACAAATAAGAAAATACAGTAATATATATATATACATACATATATATACTAATATATATTACAAGTAACATAATCCGAGTCATACGGAGCCGAGCTAACAAATGAGCTAAACCGAGCCGACTCAGGTCGTCACGAACCGAGCCGAGTTCAGCTCGTTTTCATACCGAGTCGGCTCGGCTTGGTTCGATTAAGTTTAAAACCGAGTCGTTTCGAGCGAGCTTCAAGCCACAAGCTATTTGGACGGCTCTAATAATTGATGTTACATTTAAGGTAACAAATGTAAGACAAATTGAAAACCATAAAAATGTTCGGTTAGTAAACACCATAAAACACTATAAATCACGTAGTTCAACTACTATAAAATCACCTAGCATTTTTTAACTAGGTAATTTTATGATGTTTTTGAATTAGATGTTTTATGATGTTTTTTTAATCTAAGCAACTTCATGATGTTTTTGAACTTTGCGGCTTTATGATGTTTTTGATGTAGAAAATTTTATGCTGTTTTTGACATGGGTGACTTATGGTGTACAAAAATATAACTTTTTAGTTTTTATATAGGAATACCGTACTCATATTAAAGAAAAAAACATTTGTTATTATCGTATAATTTTTGTTAACAAAAACAAAGCAAACATAGTTAGGAACGTTTAAACACCACAAAATTATCTAGAGTTTAAAAACATAAAATTGTCTAGAGTTTAAACACCATAAATTACTATGAATCACCTAGTTCAAATAATTATAAAATCACCAAGTTTCTTTGAACCGTGTATTTGTATGATGCTTTTAAATTAGATGTTTTATGATGTTTTTGAACTAATCAATTTAATAGAATTTTAAATTGATCGATTTTTTTTGTGTTTTTGAGGTAGGAAATTTAATGATGTTTTTGAAATAAGTGATTTATGGTGATTATATCCTCAGCGATTTATGGTGTTTACAACTTGAATGATTCTGGATTATTTTATGGTGTACAAAAACATAAAAAGAATTTCTTAAATTTTTATATAATAATACCATACTCATATCAAAGATATGAAAATACTCGTTATTATTATGTAATTTTTTAAAAAATAATATTAGCATATTCAAAAGTTATAAACATTTTAAAAAGATAGGAAAATATGTATAACTAGCATGTGCATGTTTTTAGTTGTATTTTTCTATTATACCCCTCCAAATGGTTTCTAATTTACAATTATTTATCAAAATGACACCGAGCGAATCTCAACCACAAAACACCGTGATCTTGTGGTTGAGATTTCTTCTTGCATTTTCTAAGGTTTTCCCCTTTTAGCCTAACCCTACACTATCTATAGGCTTAAAGTAAACTATTATATTGTTTGAGCTAATCTTGGTCATGCACAATGGACAATCAAGAAAAGAAGGGAACTTTACGATCATAGAACATACATGCTTATGTTCAATGTTGTTACGGATGCACAACCTTGTTGGGAGTAATCTATATTTTTAAATTTGAAAAATCATATTTCATCTATGTTGAAAAAAAAAACAAACCCTACTTATGGCGACCTTCTGGATGATGTCAACCAACATAGTTGTGACCACGATATGTGCTCAAGTAGTATGGACAGCCGGTATAGGATCCACCTTTTACCATGACAACCTTATAAGACAAGTGGTGTCCAATGGTCTACGAGAACTTGAGGCTTCGGTTCTTAAAGTTGTTGGTCAAACTCCTCATGCACTCACCTTTGCTCGATATGCTCACAGGTTAAAATTTATTTGATTCGTTTTTAATTTTTGTTTTTCCTAATCTAGAAAGGTTTATCATCGTTATATATGTGTTCATACTAGCTAGTCTACTTATAGTTGTAATGAACTCAACTTAATAATGGGATAGGTATGGGAAGAAATACGAAACTGCTGATGAAATGAAACAAAGGTATTTGATTTTTGTTGAAAGTCTTAAGACTATCAGATCACATAACAAAAGGGGGCTATCCTACACTCTTGGAGTCAACGGTGAGCTTTTTGAATCCAAATGGAGGCTTTACATACTAGCTATATATATTGCATGTTTTGTTAGAATCCATCTGTTGTTCATTTCATTTTTAAGTTGTATGTGTTACTTGAAATTAACAGAGTTTGCTGATATGACATGGAAAGAATTCAGTAAAACAAAACTAGGAGCTGCTCAAAATTGTTCTGCTACTAAAAAAGGCAATTACAGACTCACTGATGATGTTCTTCCACTAACGGTATGGTAAATTGATGACTATATTATGAATTATGTTAAGAGCGTAGTCATATCATAATATTAACTATAACATTACCTTGTTTTTATATATATAATATTGCATGTAGCAAGACTGGAGGAAAGCAGGAATTATGAGCCCCGTTAAAAGTCAAGGATCATGTGGATCTTGTTGGACATTTAGGTAGGTAAATCATATATGAACCTGTATAATTAATCTCATAATTAAATTAAAAAAAAAAAATAATATATATTGTTAATTATACAGCACGACTGGAGCTCTAGAGGCTGCGTATGCCCAAGCTCATGGGAAATCAGTTTCTCTATCGGAGCAACAACTTGTAGACTGTGCAGGTGATTTTGATAACTCTGGTTGTGAAGGTGGGTTACCTTCTCATGCTTATGAGTACATCATGTATAATGGCGGATTGGACTCCGAGGAAGCATATCCTTACACTGGCAAAGATGGAGTTTGCAAATACTCGGTAGACAAGGTTGCGGTCCAAGTTGTTGATGTTGTCAACATCACCGAGGTATATATATATATATATATGATTATATGTATGATCTATTAACCTAACCAACCAATAGTATGTTGGCCTATAGGTGAGGATGATCTTATAGTATGTTATGGTGGTTGATAAGTTATAATTTGTTTCGTTTGTACAATTAAATTAAATAGGGGGCAGAAGATGAATTAAAGCATGCAGTAGGTGTTGTTCGTCCGGTGAGTGTGGCATTTCAAGTGGTTCCACCCTTCTCACTTTATAACGGAGGAGTTTTTACTAGTGATATTTGTGGCAGTGGTCCAATGGTAAGTGAGTTGGACGTACGGTCTTTAATGTTAACCATATATTAATTGGTTTTAAAGTTAAATTTGTATGTGTGTATGTCGGGCAGAATGTGAACCATGCGGTTGTTGCAGTTGGATATGGAGTCGAAAAGGGTGTCCCATATTGGTTGATTAAGAACTCATGGGGACCAAAATGGGGTTTGAATGGCTACTTCAAGATGGAGATGGGAAAAAACATGTGCGGTATGTATTGAACTTTCATATATATATATATATATATATATATATATATATATATTTATATATATAATATATATATATATAATATATATATATATATATATATATATATATATATATATATATATATATTATATATATATATATATATATATATAATATTATGTTTTTATTTTCATTAGAATATATACATATAGAGAAAAAATTTCTAATGATATGACTTTATTAATTTCTATCATGAATGACATGTTAGTTAAAACTGATGATCATTTATTCCAACTCATATGCAGGTATTGCAGCGTGTGCATCTTACCCTGTTGTTGCGTAAATGTAGTGGAACCGATACAAAATCGAAGTTGTAACAAAAATCAAGCTTAATGTTTACATAAGCACAAATTCTACATGTTACAGAATGGTTTTGATGAATTATAAATTTAATGTTGTTACATTAATTTTAGTTAGTTAAAACTATACATAATAAATAAGTATATTCTTCTATCAGTTGTCACATAATAAATAAGTATATTCTTTTATCATTTGTCACAATTCTGTAAGCCCAATATTATATTTTCTCGCTTTTGATTCTTCTCCATGTTTGATTAATGTATTTTAATTAATTAACTCACGTTAACTCCACCATTATTTATAATTTTTAATTGAATTTTAATATTATTCAATTTATTTAAATTTAATTGACAAATTTTCTTTCTTTTATGTAATTCCTTTTTTTAATACTTGAGGAGATATTTATTTTCTACTCAAAGCATTAGATTTCAATAATTCCCAAATCATGTTAACTTAAAGTTTTAAAGTTTTTTAACGTGTTATGATGTGTAATTTGATATATAGATTCTAACAATGGATTTTACATAATTAAGCTATAGAACTATAAAAAGATCTCCACCTTATGACTAACTATACATACAATAGGCAAGTGTACCTATCGGATAATGGTATAACTTTTGGTAAAAATTAATTATCAATCCGTGGACACGAGAGCTCCTGATACTAGGTCTTTATCATTATCTAACCGATGAAAGATGATTTATGAATATTATGATTAACTAAATTAATTAACAATTAATCTAATTGAAGAAAGTAAACAAAGATGAAGATAATCAATCAGAGGAAGCTATCACTTAGACTTCGAATTCGCTTAGCGAAACAATGACAACATGCATGAACTTATGGTGAGATCATTTTCTACACATGAAACATGGATGTAAACTAGACTCCTGTCAAGGTTATCCAATTATATAACTTTTTGGAAAGTTAGAACGATAAACACATAATAACCACCTAAAGTTATGCCATGAAGAACCCATGATATAATTAAGCCAATGTTAAAGATGGTTTGGACTCTCGTCAAGGATACCAAACCCAAAAATCTTTGGAAAGTTAACACGATGGACACATGGTAACCACCTCAGTTCGCGTAATGTAACAATAGCTATGTAAATCCTTCAACTTATGAATGTCCTAACATGAATACACGAATCATAAATTTGCTTATTATCTATAGTTACACATTAATAAAGTTAGGAGATATTCATAACAAACACAATGGTTTTTACAAACATATGTATAAGGATGCACACTTGTTCAACTTTACTAAATATTCAACCCTTATTCATCATTTGTAATCAAATGCCATAAACTACATACTAGATTATGCAATTCATGAATAAATGTTCCAACACACATGGTTTTCTAACATAATGTGGTTGTAACACCCACAAGATTTAATATTTCATCAAGTTAAACAAACACACACTATCATTGAAGGGCATTCATAGCTTTCTAATATGCGTTGACATAAAAATCATCAAGGGTTTCATACGACATGTCAAAATATACTAAGTTTCATCTAATCTAAATGATTAAGAGTGTTTAGCCCATAGGGCTTGCAAAAACCACAACCAAGCTCATAGAAATAAAAGAAAACATGGTAGATCTGGAGCTTTTTAAACCAAAATGATTAGAGGTGGGTTGTATGATGTTGAATCTTCTTTGAAAGTGCTCGATCTTCAATCTTGGCCTTGAATCTTCAAGGATCTGCCCAAAATCACCTAAGAGACTTGAGAGAACAAAGGTTTTGTGTGAAAAAGTGGATATCTTCTAAATGGGGGTAATTGTGCATAAAATCTGTAACTGGGCCGAACATAATTGTGTTCTTCTGAACACGGTTGTGTTGGCTGTCAGATATCATACAATCCATTTGACTAACACAGTTGTGTTTATTATGCACATAGTTGTGTTCATACTTGTCACACCCTCAAAATCCACGTGCGGGGTTTTACCGCGAGGCGCGTGACATACCAGGATCTCAGTCATTAGTTACTCAGAACGACTCTATATGCACAAACATTCAAATCAAAGTTTAACTTTAAAAACTGTGGAAGCGTTAAATAAAGCAGAAAACCCAAAACAATGTAACATGATCCAAAATGCGCAAACAAACGCGCCCAAGTATTATGCAAAACCAAAGCATAATGTTTAAACAACTCAACCAAAGACATTGTTTTCAAACATGCAGACAGTCCAATGATGCTGACCCGTGTAATGTGCTCCTAGGCAATGGCAATCTTAACCTGAGAATAGCATACTAAAAGAGTCAACACAACGGTTGGTGAGTTCAAGAGTTTGTGTTAATCATAAAACAGTAACAGTTGCAAAATACAAGGGGTGTATTGAAATAGATAGCTAGTCTATATTCATCAGTAATAATCATATTGATTTCGCGATTGAAGCTGAATGTGTTACGTTTGTTGCCTCCTGCTACGACATACCAGGTCATGACAATGTTCGTTAGGACAAAATTGCACCCGTTTGACCTCGAGTCGCACAGGTGGGGTTCGTCAGACCCAGTAGTACTACCCAAGATATCCCGCTAATCATCATTATTAACAATCCGAAAGTGTGAGGACTTTCATGGTATTCAGCACTATATCATACTATACACAACTCATATAAAGTAAGCGTTTGCAAAACCAGTATGCTATCTCCCCCAAAAGAGAGTATGTAAAAGAGTGGGGCATGAACTCACCTGATGCGAGTAAGAAATTACTTAAGGCTTAACTTGACAAGAAAGAGTGGATAGACAACCCTCAGAGGTCACCTAGAACACATGAGTACATAAGTACATGTACACAGAATCATAATGAAACACTAAGTACTCTACAAACCAAAGAACTTAAAGTTTTAGAAGACAGGACACATTTGACCCAGTTGACCCATTTGACCCGTTGGTGACATTATAGGTGAAATTTCAGTCAAACAAACATAACAGTACATCACACATGATTAACATACGAACTGATCACATATGACACTTCATTAATCACATATACTAACTAGATCATCATACAGCCAGATATCATACAAGTCATGCGAATCTCAAACAATTATCATGCTCAACATAGCTACAACACAACCAATGCATCATACATAGAATCAAATCATGCACAGCATGCCATGTGAAGCCACTCACGACTTCACACCCTAAACCATGCCAATCCTACTAAGCAGGGGCCTCAGATTCGCACGCGTATATGATGATCATCAACATACCATTTAACAGAGATCATATCATCCAAAATGTTCAATCATGACCAACCACATCCCAAACAATAATCCTAACATCACCCATATGACCCATTACCATGAATTCCCACAAACAGGCCAAATCAGTTAACTGACCAACTAAACATTCATACAACCCAAACAACGCATTCAACCACATTATCAATCACTCATGAACATACTAGCATGCTCCTAATGTCCCAAACATACTCAAATCCTCATATTCAAAAATTTGTGCAAATAAAGTTTCCCTTTTGGGAAAGCACATCCCAAAATCTATCCAACACCCAAGATATTCATGAATTCATCAATAATGTACCAATTCAAACTCATGATAACATCTAGACATGATCAACAACATCCAATTATCATGATTCATCAACTTTCATAGCCAAAAGTTACTATCTTTAGTAAGTCATGAACTACAACATTCATTCTTGGATTTCTAGCATTCATATCAACAATCTAACACCCAATTATCATCACTAACATATTAACAACATCAATTCATCATCAAATCACCATATTCATGCAAATAAAGTTACTATTATTAGTAACCTATGAACAACGAATCAAAATCATAGCTTTCTTGCATAATCAACGTTAACTAACATATATACATCTAACTAACATAATAACATCAACAAACAACTCAAAATCGACCTTCAATTCACCAAAATCGAATTAGGGTTTCGGCCTACTTCAAAAAAAGGCATAAAAACACAAACTAACCTTTAATTCGGGTGTTGGTCTGCAATTGATGATTCAAATCGTGTTAAAGTCCTTGAAATCGACCAAAACCGAGGCTGAATTCTTGTTCTTGCTTGAAGTCGAGATGTGTGTGTGTGCAAAGATTGGTCGCGGCCGATGGTAGTGTTTTAGGGTTGAATTTTGATTTTTGATTTAATTAGTTAATGATAGTTACCCTTTTAACCCTCATAGTTTGAATTTTTTAAAGATTAGGCTTTTAAAAAGTTTTTAACTACTAAACACAATTATTATTAGTCACAAATAATAATTATGCATAATTTCCATTTGCCACAAAACACACGAAATAATTATAACACGTTTCCACTTTACGCGATAAAATTCACAATTAATATTTAAATCACGTAAACATATAAACACCACTTAATAATCATAACACCAACTAAATTATTATCATTTAAACATTATTAATTATTATTAAGTCACCAACGTTCAACGACAACTAGTGTGTGCTCACGACACGAGTATGCAAGACTTAACGGAACTAACGGAGTTTGGTAACGGAAAATTACCGGATGTCATATTATCCCCATGTTGAAAGAATTTTCATCCCGAAAATTACGTTACATGGTGAGTGTTCCATCACTGGTCTACTGCATTGGCATAAAATAATTGAAATCAAGTGAGTTTTGGGTAAGTTGTCACATCATCCCCATGTTGAAAGAAATTTCGTCCCGAAATTTAAATCAGTACCTTCGCCGGCTGACATCGTCTTTTCGAATTGCTGAGGATACTTAAGCTTCATTTGGTCCTCACGTTCCCACGTGAATTCTGGTCCACGTCTCGAGTTCCATCGAACTTTGACAATGGGTATCTTGCTTTGCTTAAGTGTCTTCACCTCACGATCCATCACTTCGACCGGTTCCTCAATGAAACATAATTGTTCGTCTACTTGAACTTCTTCCGGCGGTACGACCATCGTTTCATCCGTTAAGCACTTCTTCAGATTCAAAACATGGAATACATCATGGATTCCACTTAGCGAATCAGGTAGGGATAATCGATAAGCCACTGGACCTATTCTTTCCAAGATCTCAAATGGTCCAACGTATCTTGGATTTAGCTTTCCTCGCTTACCAAACCGAATCACGCCTTTCCATGGTGAGACCTTCAGTAAGACTTTGTCACCAATCTGGAATTGTAGAGGTTTCCGTCGCTTGTCAGCATAACATTTCTGTCTTTCACGTGCTGCAGCCATACGGTTCCTTATTTGTACAATCTTTTCAGTAGTCTCGTGTACTAACTCAGGACCCGTTTGCTGGTTGTCACCAATTTCAGCCCAACAAACTGGTGATCTACATTTTCTCCCATACAACGCTTCGAAAGGTGCCGCCTTTATACTAGTGTGATAATTGTTGTTGTAAGAAAATTCCACCAATGGTAGGTGAACTTCCCAGTTATTCCCGAAGTCAATCACACAAACACGTAACATGTCCTCCAAAGTCTGTATAGTACGCTCGCTTTGACCATCAGTCTGTGGATGATAAGCAGTACTCATATCCAATCGCGTACCTAAAGCTTTCTACAACGACTGCCAGAAGTGTGATGTGAAACGAGCATCGCGGTTAGAAATAATTGAGATTGGTACTCCATGCCTCAAAACGATCTCCTTCACATAGAGTCTGGTTAATTTCTCTATCTTGTCTGTTTCCTTTATCGCTAGGAAATGAGCAGACTTTGTTAATCTATCCACGATAACCCATATTGTGTCGCAACCAGTAGAAGTTCGAGGTAACTTAGTAATAAAATCCATTGATATCTGATCCCACTTCCACATAGGGATCTCGGGTTGTTGTAATAGTCCAGATGGTTTCTGATACTCCACTTTTACATTTGAATAGGTCATACACTTGCTCACATATGTAGCTACATCCGCTTTCATGTTAGGCCACCAATAGTGCGCCTTCAAATCATGGTACATCTTGTCAGATCCAGGATGTATAGAGTACTTAGACTTGTGTGCCACAGTCATGACCAAGTCTCTCAAATTTTCGTGTAGAGGTACCCAAAGTCTATCCATGAAGTAACGAATTCCATCTGCTTTTACTTCCAATTATTTTTCCATTCCCCTTAACGATTCAGACCCAATGTTTTCTGCTTTCAAGGCTTCTGTCTGAGCCTCTCGAATTTGTTCAGGTAATTGTGTGCTAATGGTAAGCTGCAAAGCTCGCACACGTTGAGGCTTAACAGTTTCTTTCCTACTCAGCGCATCAGCGACTACATTTGCTTTCCCCGGATGATATCTGATGGCACAATCATAGTCATTCAGTAATTCTACCCAGCGCCTTTGCCTCATGTTCAATTCCTTTTGCTCAAAGATATGCTGAAGACTCTTGTGATCGGTGTAAATAGTGCATTTGGTACCGTAAAAATAGTGTCTCCAGATCTTTAAGGCAAAAACTACTGCACCCAGCTCCAAGTCATGGGTGGTATAGTTCTTTTCATGAATCTTCAACTGTATAGAGGCGTAAGCTATCACCTTATCCCGCTGCATCAGGATGCATCCAAGCCCTTGAATGGAAGCGTCACAATAGACTACGAAATCATCACTACCATCCGGTAACGCTAATATTGGTGTGCTACACAATTTCTGTTTCAGCAACTGGAAAGCAGATTCCTAACTCTCACCCCATTTGTATGTTGTTCCCTTATAAGTCAAGGCTGTGAGAGGTTGTGCAATCTTAGAGAATCCTTCGATGAACCATCGATAATATCCCGCTAATCCAAGGAATTGTCGTATCTCACTTGGTGTCTTAGGAACAGACCAATTATTTATCGCTTCAATCTTTGCAGGATCAACATATATTCCCTTCTTGTTGACAATATGACCCAAGAATTGCACCTCACGTATCCAAAAATCACACTTAGAAAACTTTGCGTACAGTTTTTCCTTTCTAAGTAATTCCAAGATTAAACGTAAGTGCTTCTCATGTTCTTCCTCAATCCTTGAGTATATCAGTATGTCACCAATAAAGACGATAACAAACTGATCAAGATAGGGTTTGCACACGCGATTCATAAGGTCCATGAATACTGCTGGTGCATTCGTCAACCTAAATGGCATGACCAAAAATTCATAGTGACCATATCGTGTATGGAAGGCAGTCTTCGAGATGTCCTCTTCTCGAACTCTCAGCTGATGATACCCAGACCTCAGATCAATCTTAAAGTAATAGCTTGATCCTTGCAGTTGATCAAACAAATCATCTATACGAGGTAAGGGATATCAATTCTTGATCATGACTTTGTTCAGTTCCCTATAGTCAATGCACATTCGAAATATACCATCCTTCTTCTTGACAAATAGAACTGGCGCTCCCCAGGGCGACGAACTTGGTCGGATAAACCCTTTATCCAACAGCTCTTGTAGTTGGGCGGATAATTCCTGCAGTTCGTTCAGAGCTAACCGGTAAGGTGCTCTCGCAATCGGAGCGGCTCCTGGAGTCAACTCAATTTGGAATTCAACTTGACAATGAGGCGGTAATCCAGGCAGGTCTTCCGGAAACACCTCGGGAAACTCGTGAACTACGGGGATATCCTCTATCTTCTTTTCCTCGGTGTGTTTATCTGTGACGAGTGCCAATATAGCCAGTCGACCCTTTCGTAACAACTTCTGTGCCTTCATGAACGAGATGATGCCTATCACCGCACCACTCCTATCACCTCTGACCGTAAGGACTTCTTCACCAATGGGAATCCGTATGATCTTCTCGTGGCATATGACTTCCGCTTGCTTATCGGAAAGCCAATCCATGCCTACTACTACATCAAAACTTCCTAGTGTAACAAGCATGAGATATATGGCGAATGTATGACCAGCAAGCTCTATATTGCAGTCTCTAAGAATATGCGTTACGTGAATCTATGTACCATCAGCTAACTCTACGGTGTATTTAGATTCTAAGGCTGAGGGCATATCACTTAAAAGACTACAAAACTTAGTGGACACGAAACTTCTATCGGCTCCGGTATCGAATAATACGGTAGCAAAATGACCATTAACCGAAAATTTACCAGTTACTGTTATAGGATCGTTTAGAGCCTCTCCTGAGCCAATGACGAAGGCTCTCCCTTTGGCTCCATTGTTGCTATTGCCTCCATTGTTGTTGCTATTACCGTTGTTGTTGTTGTTGCCGTTGTTATTGTTGCTGTTGTTGCCATTGTTGTTGTTGCCATTACCATTCCTTCTGAGCTGGGGACAGTTGCGTCTGTAATGGCCTTTTTTTCCTCACTCAAAACAACCTTTCGGAGTTTCTTGTGATTGTTGAGGCTTCTTCATCAGTTCACCCCGGCAGTCTTTGGTTGCATGACCAATCTTCCCACAACGCTGGCACTTGAAATTATCACATCGACCCATATAGTGGTAGTTACACCGGTTGCACTTCGGCTGTCTTCCGCCATACCCATCGGGTCCTTGATTTGAGGGAGTCGCCTGGTTGAAGCTTCGACTGTTATCGAACCTCCGTTGCTGTTGCTGATTTTGCTGCTGTTGTTGAGGTTGAGATTGGCTGCTTGATGACGATCCCTTGTTTCCTGAACCATCCCACTTACGTTTATGGTCGGGCACGCTTGCCACAGTTCCCCGCTTGGGTAATCGTCCTTGCTCGACTGCTTGATCAGTCAGCCTGTGGGCTGTTCGGATAGCTTGTTGTATGGTAGTGGGGTTGGAAGTAGTTACCATACTCTGAATTTTGGGCACCAATCCCCGTATATAATGCTCAACCCTCTTGTGCATTTCATTCACCATTCCAGGGCATAGTGTGGCCAACTCATGAGTACGGGTCGTGTAGGCTTCAATCTCTGAGCCTTGTATTTTGAGTTGCCAGAACTCAATCTCCAGTTTCTGCACCTCATTGCTGGGGTAGTATTCTTCAGTCATGATTTCTTTGAATTCATCCCAAGGTAGTTCATTGGCTATAGCTTGACCCAACATTTGAACCTGGGCGTTCCACCAGGAAAGTGTTACGCCTTCCAATGTCCCAGTGGCATACTTCACCTGATCAGCAGGCGGGCAGTTGCATTTTGCTAAGACAGACTCTGTCTTCTCAAACCACCTTACAAGCCCCACAGCCCCTTTTGTCCCGCTATAGGTATGGGGTTTACAGTCCATGAAGGACTTGTAGGTACATGGTGGTGGTCCTGTTTCGACAACCCAAACATTAGTCAGATATCCTAGACAAATAACTAGGATAATTAGTTAAACCTCTTATTATCATTTACCTGCTGGTTGTCCCGGTTGGGTAGCAGCCACTGCCGCCTGAACATGTTCGTTGATTAAAGAAGCCAATTCCACAGGCGTCATGTTTATGGCTCCAGCACCATGGCCTCCGGCGCCACGTCCACGACCACGCCCACGTCCTCTTCCGCGTGCGTCCATTTTTTACTTTACAATTCACAAATACAATAATGAGTAACATCCAACATATTAATCTCATCGAAGTACAATAAACAATAAGAAATAATGGATTCACCACAACCACAACATTTATAACAAAAATAATAACCAAAGATAAATAAATTGCAAATGAGTCACAAAGTATTCCATCAATGTCAAAATTTGAGTTTGTCAGTTGGGTGGGAAACAACCCTTCCCACATAGGTTTCAAAGAAAAGAAACACTACATAGTCTAAGTTATGCAATGAGGATGTCAATCCACAACATCCGACCCATCGCTGTCGTCATCCGTTTCCTTCGGTTCCTCCTCCTCAGGGGCTTCCTCGGGGTCCTCCTCCTCGGGCTCTTCGGCAGGTGCAGGAGCTATAGCAATCTGGAGTACTGCCAGTTGTGTCTCTAGAGCAGCAAACCTATCGTTAGCCATCACCACCCACTGCTCTAGTGCATTCACATGTTCCGTAAGCGCTCCCACGCAGTCAGCCATCGCATAACACCCATTAAGGGTTTTCCCATGTTGCTCCTCGAGCGTATCCACTTGTTGTCGCAGTTCTCGCACCTGGTGTCTTAGGGTAAAATTCTCACTAGTGAGTATCCTGACACGTTGTTGCTCGGTGTCCAGTGCAGCCACTAGTGCAGCAAAGGCTTGCTCTTGAGGAATATCCAAGGTAGGGAGTGTGAGAGATGGACCTCGTTCGTGGTCGGGTAGAGGCTATCGGTGGTACTCGTTCCCAATATATCATATGCCATATGCAGGTAGGATAGTAATCCCAATCTCGTAGAGGATCACGTTCAGGTATCGCGAACGGTTGATCCCAATCAACCTCTTCAGATGGATACTGGTGTCGTGGCCAATCCGATCCACTGTCCAGTACGGATGAGTAAGGAGGTGACTCAGATCTCGCGGGTTTCTTACCCAAATCATGGGATGACGATGCCATAGTGCGAAGTACGTGTTGCGTATGCCAATGAGTATACAGTAAGGAGAGTAAGCGACAACTAACTAACAACTGTGCGGTTATAGTCTAGTATGTGTATACAACCTAGTTCCCTATAACCAATGGCTCTGATACCAATCTGTCAAACCCTCAAAATCCACGTGCCGGGTTTTACCGCGAGGCGCGTGACATACCAGGATCTCAGTCATTAGTTACTCAGAACGACTCTATATGCACAAACATTCAAATCAAAGTTTAACTTTAAAAACCGCGGAAGCGTTAAATAAAGCAGAAAACCCAAAACAATGTAACATGATCCAAAATGCGCAAACAAACGCGCCCAAGTATTATGCAAAATCAAAGCATAATGTTTAAACAACTCAACCAAAGACATTGTTTTCAAACATGCAGACAGTCCAATGATGCTGACCCGTGTAATGTGCTCCTAGGCAGTGACAATCTTAACCTGAGAATAGCATACTAAAAGAGTCAACACAACGGTTGGTGAGTTCAAGAGTTTGCGTTAATCATAAAACAGTAACAGTTGCAAAATATAAGAGGTGTATTGAAATAGATAGCTAGTCTATATTCATCAGTAATAATTATAGTGATTTCGCGATTGAAGCTGACTGTGTTACGTTTGTTGCCTCCTGCCACGACATACCAGGTCTTGACAATGTTCGTTAGGACAAAGAGAGTATGTAAAAGAGTGGGGTATGAACTCACCTGATGCGCGTAAGAAATTACTTAAGGCTTAACTTGACAAGAAAGAGTGGATAGACAACCCTCAGAGGTCACCTAGAACACATGAGTACATAAGTACGTGTACACAGAATCATAATGAAACCCTAAGTACTCTACAAACCAAAGAACTCAAAGTTTTAAAAGACAAGACACATTTGACCTAGTTGACCCGTTTGACCCGTTGGTGACATTATAGGTGAAATTTCAGTCAAACAAGCATAACAGTACATCACACATGATTAACAAACGAACTGATCATATATGACACTTCATTAATCACATGTACTAACTAGATCATCATACAGCCAGATATCATACAAGTCATGCGAATCTCAAACAATTATCATGCTCAACATAGCTACAACACAACCAATGCATCATACATAGAATCAAATCATGCACAGCATGCCATGTGAAGCCACTCACGACTTCACACCCTAAACCATGCCAATCCTACTAAGCAGGGGCCTCAGATTCGCACGCGTATATGATGATCATCAACATACCATTTAACAGAGATCATATCATCCAAAATGTTCAATCATGACCAACCACATCCCAAACAATAATCCTAACATCACCCATATGACCCATTACCATGAATTCCCACAAACAGGCCAAATCAGTTAACTGACCAACTAAACATTCATACAACCCAAACAACGCATTCAACCACATTATCAATCACTCATGAACATACTAGCATGCTCCCAATGTCCCAAACATACTCAAATCCTCATATTCAAAAATTTGTGCAAATAAAGTTTCCCTTTTGGGAAAGCACATCCCAAAATCTATCCAACACCCAAGATATTCATGAACTCATCAATAATGTACCAATTCAAGCTCATGAAAACATCTAGACATGATCAACAACATCCAATTATCATGATTCATCAACTTTCATAGCCAAAAGTTACTATCTTTAGTAAGACATGAACTACAACATTCATTCTTGGATTTCTAGCATTCATATCAACAATCTAACACCCAATTATCATCACTAACACATTAACAACATCAATTCATCATCAAATCACCATATTCATGCAAATAAAGTTACTATTATTAGTAACCTATGAACAACGCATCAAAATCATAGCTTTCTTGCATAATCAACGTTAACTAACATATATACAATCTAACTAACATAATAACATCAACAAACAACTCAAAATCGACCTTCAATTCACCAAAATCGAATTAGGGTTTCAGCCTACTTCAAAAAAATGCATAAAAACACAAAACTAACCTTTAATTCGGGTGTTGGTTTACAATTGATGATTCAAATCGTGTTATAGTCCTTGAAATCGACCAAAACCGAGGCTGAATTCTTGTTCTTGCTTGAAGTCGAGATGTGTGTGTGTGTGCAAAGCTTGGTCGCGGCCGATGGTAGTGTTTTAGGGTTGAATTTAGATTTTTGATTTAATTAGTTAATGATAATTACCCTTTTAACCCTCATAGTTTGTATTTTATAAAAATTAGGCTTTTAAATAGTTTTTAACTACTAAACACAATTATTATTAGTCACAAATAATAATCATGCATAATTTCCATTTGCCACAAAACACACGAAATAATTATAACAAGTTTTCACTTTACGCGATAAAATTCACAATTAATATTTAAATCACGTAAATATATAAACACCACTTAATAATCATAACACCAACTAAATTATTATCATTAAACATTATTAATTATTATTAAGTCACCAATGTTCAACGACAACTAGTGTGTGCTCACGACACGTGTATGCAAGACTTAACGGAACTAACGGAGTTTGGTGACGGAAAATTACCGGATGTCACGATACTAGACACAATTGTGTGAGAAACTTTTCCTTCATAAGCTTCTTCATAGCTTAAGCTATTTCACAAAAATACCATGTTCCCACCGGATACTACAATATTCAATTAAAACACAAATAAATGTCTGATTAGATGAGTTTTTAACCAAAATCACGCAAAATATAGGAACTATGTATTATTAACATGTATAACTATTAACGTATCATGTTACAACACTACACCTATCTATTACTAATTATGTATTTTTTTATTTAATCTGTGTTATACATTAGTTTTTAAAATAGTACCTTAATAAACAAATTATATGTACTTTAAAAGCTATATTTCGCATCATATAAACATAGTGTACAAGTAGGTTATTTACATATTTATTAATTTACATTAAATCCTATTAAAAGTTACATTTTGACTCCTCAAGTTTAGCTATATCTCACTATATACTATATGCTTATCAAAAAAATGTTGGCACACTTATGTTTTTTTATTAATTTTTCTTTTCCTCATATAAATTTAATTTTTAATTTTTAATAAAATTATGAAAATACATTTATGACGTTTTATTTTTATCCATGTTCCGATGAATTTCATATAAAACAGAATTGTATGTCATAATGTACAAAAAATGATGCATAAACGTATAAGTCGTCGAAGCTGATTTACGGTTTCGATTTTTTTACAATTTATATTTCTTTTTCTTTTCCCTAGCTTTAAAATATGATTTTTGTAAAAATCCAAATTTTGTGCTTAATTATCAACGTTAATATTTTTAGTTGTTTGTTTTTATCTTCCCGTTGCGACATGCCACTTTTAACTACATTTCCATGTTAATTTTCTTTAATTCATTTTTTATATAAAGTTCCGAATATTATCAATGGTCTCTCAGCAACAAACATGTTTGTGACGATCTCGTTTCTTTTTATAAAGATGTGAATGTTATCAACGATGTTCAAGTTTTATTTTTCTTACCTTCAACACGAATTTTCGCGGTAACATTTCAACTATAGCTTTTTAAGGTTTTTTGTCGCAATGCTAGGGTCTTAATATTAGTTTAAAACATAAAAGGCAATTAGCCCAATGCTTTCTTTGCCTCACACCAACCCACATAACGGGGCTCGAAAGCTGCCCCTGCTAGTTTTTATGGTCTTATATAGAGGTGTAAACGAGCCGAGACGAGCCCGAGCTCGTATAGGCTCGAGCTCGGCTCGTGATGACTTAGGAGAGCTCGAGCTCGAGCTCGGTTCGTTTCGACCTTTATTTTTAAAGCTCAAGCTCGGCTCGACAAATACTTGTTCAAGCTTGAGCTCGGTTTGGACTCAGCTCGTTTATTTATTTAAATATTATATTTAATTTTGATATATATTTTTGATTATATGTTTTATATATAACATTATACATATTATTTAATTGTTTTTTATCATAACTTTATATATAATAAATATTATTTATGTAATATATTTAATAAATTATTTAAGCTAGCGAGCCGGCTTGAACTCGGGCCAACTTTTTTTCAAGCTCGAGTACGATAAAGCTTGGCTCATTTCGAGATTTTTATTGATTAGATCTCAAGTAGCTCGCAAGCGACTCGGCTCGTTTTCACGCCTAGTCTTATCAAATGTTTCTTAATGGGCCGTGACAATCACATGGCCATATGGGTGATGAGTGTTGCAGCCCAATAACTCCTTTAGTTTGATATCTTGATTCTACTAATATTTAACCTTTAGCCCACTTTAGTGCTAGCCGGTTAATATACTATGCCTATCATAAATGTGAGAGCTAAACCATTTAATCTCTACTACTATATAATACACTAGTTTTAGTTACACGTGTATTACTGATAATTGAGTATAATGCATGCATGTATCATAGTTAATATTACTTTTTTAATATCCTTTATGTATCAAATGGTATTACGTTGTTACATGTTTGAAATGTAGGTTAAATGAAGCTTAACGAACATTATTTAAGAAGGATGCAAAGGATAGCAAGACTGTGGTTTGAAAGGTGCTGAAAATAAAGAAAACTATGCAAACTGCAGGGAGGCTGTAAGCTACGGCCTGAGGCCGTAACTTACGACCCTGTGCTAAGTTCGTCTGTTAACCCCGTAAGACAGGAGGTTTGGCCGTCTAGTTGAAGGTAGGCCGTAACCTACAGCCTATAGGCCGTAAGTTACGGTCTAACGCGATATTTTGAGGATTGGTTCAAATTTTAAAAGCTATTTAAACCCTAACATTAGGGTTTCGAATAGAGACTTGCCTCCAACCCCAAGAACAAATCTTTAGACTATTTGGAGCCTTTGGAACTATCCTTAATCATCAATTGATTAAGGATTCATATGCCCAAGTTGAAGATTGAAGAGATTATGATGAAGATGCAAGGCTAAACATCCGTGATCATCCCCGGGTGGATGGTTTGTGATTTTATTATGCTTTCTTATGTTCTTACCTAGTCAAGACTTAAACTTTGATTGTTTAACAACTTTTATTTATTTATGTGTTTTGAATCATATGTTGACTAAAGATTCGTGTTAGTTGATTTGATTATTACTTATCAAGTTATCAGTTTTACATTGTTAACCATTGAGTAGTAATTAGGTTATCATCATTAATCTATGATTGCAAATAAAGTTTCTAGATTATGGCATTTGTTAGTTTACTAATTAATTTACATAATCGGATATCAAGTTCGTAATTACCTTTCAACATATGTGATAAACAAGTTATGTCTATGTAACTTCAAGATCGGGTAAAACATAAGCCGTGTATTCAATTACATTCCTGAAACCCGTGTGTGATCTCTTTCATCTCAATAGTTCCAAACCAAGTCCAAGTTTTCGTTTTGCTTCATAAAGTAATCTTTTTTAGTTAATCTCATCCACATCCATTTACAGTCAAGAGACAATAGTTCAGTTTTCTAAATTTGTAAGTTAGTTTAATAATCAAACGAATCGTGTAACACTAACCACATGCTCCCTGTGGATACGATACCTGACTTACCCTAGCTACCTGGGTTAATTAGGTTTTTGCATGACCCCAACAACAGGTCATCAGTCGTGCGGATCCTTTAAACGTGAGTCTTGCATCATGTACCTTTTGGTCTGTGTTGATGATTTAATCTTAACGGGGAATCAAACATCCACCATCACGAATCGTGTAACGCTAACCACATGCTCCCCGTGAAGAGTTAATTATTAAATAACATGAAAATAAAAATAAAATCAAGTGTGTTATATATTAAATAAGACATAACAACTTTTGATTATAAGGTCACAAATGAGCAAAAACATACTTGTAAACTACATTTGTAGTAACATTAGTAAGTTTACACTCATTATCTAAAGCTAAAATGTTCAATTCATCTTTACTCTTAACTTATGACAAGATGCCATAAAGCTAATCATGGGTAAAAATAGACTCTTTCAAATATAAACCGACACTTGACAGAGATTGACCTTGACTTTTGTTTATTGTCATAACGAAATATACAGTTAAAAAAAACTGTCTTCTTTTAGACTTAAAAAAATACTTTTGACGGGTCAAATCGTAAGGTAGATATTGAGTGGGTGTGAGGATATTAGTATGAAAAATTAAGATTTAAATAATATGCACTGAAAAGTTATGTATAATAGTTAGATCAATTACGAATTATTTTGACCCTGTAATCAAATATAGAGATATAGTATTGAATCGGGTTGGATCGGGCTATAAATATTCATAATATCTCTGATTAGTTGTTGTTGATTATATATTTAATAGTAACTTTGGTAAACCCGTGTATTATACGGGTTGAAAAATAAATATTAAATATAATAAAATTTTATAAAGTATAAAATGATAATCTAAAATAAGATATGATTAAAATTACATATGAGTAATAACTATAAGTAATAAAATAAAGATATCAATTTTTAAATTTTTGTTTTTAAACTTTCTTTCCAAAAAAAGTTAAGCATTTTTTTCAAAACAAACCGTATTAAAAATATTATTTTTTTTAAATTTTTTATTATAACTCCTAATTTTAATTATTTTTAGTTTATAAAAAAATTACTTTTAAAAATAACAATTTTAAATTATTTTAAATTTTAAAAAAGTTAGATGTTTTAGAAATTTTTTTGAGCCGTATAAAAATTATTTTCTAAAAATAAATTAACAAAAAGACATCTTTCTTAATTTATTAAAAAAATTAATCTAAAAAAAATTAAAACTATTTAATATTTATTAATTTAAATAATTATTTAAAAGAAGAAAGAGGTAAAACAAATAAAACCAGAAAATCTAAAAATATATCAAGTGTGGTATAGAAGAGCAATGGACAAAACTGGAAATTCATGTGTGATTGTAAGTCGCGCCGGTTCCACTCCCCTCTCCCCCCCTCCCGGCTACACCTCCCACCTTCCTTCACACGGCGTTACCTTCATCGGAGTCACTGCATAATGCCGCCTTTATTGCATCTCACCTTAAACGCCGGCGGTTTCATCTCCCCTCAACCGTCGCTCTCCACCTTAAGATCCACAAACCCACACTTAGGCCACTTGTTTAATCTACAACACCCCTATGACATTTTTATCCACGATGGTTCTCTTTTCAGTTTATGAAACTTCCAAACTCTCCGGATGTTGTCATCATGGGTTTACCAACTTATCCACCGAAGTAACTTTGTCAAATCGGTAAATCAATCATTTCTTGGGTCGCTTTGGCAACCCATCTTGCTCTGCTCCTTCAATATTCTGCTTCTCCGTCGACATCGACCTTCTTCTTTCTCAATTAATTACAGGTGATTTGTAATTGCTATAGTTTTATTTAGGTTGTGGGTTTGTCTACTGATTTACGATTCGTCTCATTCTGTCACTTTCACTGCATTTCACTTTGGAAATCTTAGTTTGGGGATTAAATCATGTGTTAGGGTTTTGTATTACTGTAATATGAGATTACTCATTAGTTTCAACCTGGAACTTATTATTTTTGTTCTAAAACTCATTAGATTGTTTGTCTTTTCTTAAGTCTACATGTTCCCTTTGTTTTCCAAAAGTGGTGTATATATTAACCATTGCCATGTGAAATTATTTGTAAGATTATCATGCTGGCAGGTATGCAAATTGATTCTTTTTGTTCATGCCTGCTTGTTCGTTAACTATTTTTCTACTAAACAGAATCTTAAACCATCAATGCCTCAATTTATGGGGGACTAATGCAAATTTAACTGTAGCTTGTAATTAGTGGTGTACAAATTGGGTTGGAAATCGGTTTAAAACTTGAATGGTAATAAGCTCCCTTTTGTTCAACATTATGGATTAATGTTAATGTTTGTGTTTGAATGTTTTTTTTTCAAGCGTTCGTCGTGAAAGAATAAAAAATTCTTGGATCTATGGATTCGTATATGAATTTCTTTATCAATTGATGGCAATTTTATAAGATTTGATTATGGCAAGTCTATTAAGTAGAAGATCAATTCAAATTACTAACGGCCTAACTAATTCTTGTTTTCTATCGATTTAATATTATGATTCTGTGAAGGTTGAAATGATTAAGATATAAATAGTACTGAATTCTTATCTCAATGGGATTTTTCATTTCTTTTATGGGGTATCTGCATATGAAAATCCAAGGATACTTGCTTCTCAAACATCTTGCAAGTTGGATCTCTAATCATGAAATTGTTCATTCACATAATCATTATGTTGGATATTTTTCTATAGAAATCGATTGACTTATTTCATTCATGATTAACTTTCATTATGTTGTTACTGTGAGTAAAGTTGAAGCATTATTTGAGCTATTCAAGAGCATAAGCTGCTGAATTAATATTTCAGATTCGTTGAGTTTGGATCTTAGGATTCATCATTTTCAGATCTGAGAATTCAAAATTAAATATGGGTGGAAGTGAGTGAATCGAAGAACAATGACGTGTGTGTAATGTATAATGTTATGATTTCATTGATGTTGAATAACAAATTACAATGAAGAAAAACATATACAAAGATGGATGAACATCAACCCACCCAAAGGAGAGAATTTCTCCTTGGGTGGTGATTTACACCATGAAATACACACTTAAGAACTACCAGCCACTCACACACTTTGCAATAACCACACCTTTTAGAGTAGCACTAGTGGTTCTATTTATAATGTTATTACATCATGACCTAATTTTGACTATTCTTGTGGTCTTGATGTTGACTTCATCTTGTTGACTTTGTCTTGTGTTTGTTTTGTTCTGTTTATCAACTTGGTCTCTGAACTTGTACAATGAGATCTTCAGTTGGCTTTGATTGTGGTTTGAAAAGCTTCAGTTTATCAATTGTTGAACCCAACAATACTCCCTAAACTGATGCTTGCCAAACTTTGACTTGAAGATTTTCTCTGTCACATGTCTTCTTGATCAACTGATGTTCTGACACAGTTCACTGTAGTTCTCCCCCTCAGATTAAGCTTCTCCTAATATATTTATGATAAAGAATAGAATTCTTTTTAGAATACTTAACGTATTGGATATGAGGTGTATCACTTTTGGATTACTGTTTGTTCATATCACACTCAAAGGATTAGAATGTATTAGGCATATGATGAGGCTTTGAACTTCAATAAACAGCATCAGGAACATAAGTCAGTCTTGAAGACACTTCAACTCTTTGAATTTCTGAATTAACTTGATAATGGATGGTTCCAAGTACTTCCAAAAGAGTTTCTAACAGTTGTACAAATCTTTGATTGGATAAGTGATTATGTGACCAAGGTTGATTTCTTCATTTCTATTGAATGTGAAAATGGATGTGCCTGTTGATTGCAATCATCCGTATTCATCATGTTTATTGTTTTCTTGTTTGTTGTAGGCATCTGTTCATCATCTTTCTTGCATTTCTTGTTATTGATGTCAACTGTTCATTATCTATTCATTGATATTGTTGTTGTTGATAATGTTGTTGTTGTTGTTGTTGTTGATGTTGTTGTTGATGTTGATGTTGTTGTTGTTGTTGATGTTGTTGTTGTTGATGGATGTTGTTGATGTTGATGTTTTTGATGTTGTTGTAGTTGATGATGTTGTTGTTGTTGTTGTTGTTGTTGTTGTTGTTGTTGTTGTTGTTGATGTTCATGTTGTTGTTGATGTTGATGTTGATGTTGTTGTTGATGGATGTTGTTGTTGTTGATGTTGTTGTAGTTGATGAATGTTGTTGTTGATGTTGATGTCATCAGCATTGTTTAAAACAAAGGCTGAAATTTGAATATAACATCCGCATTTGATGTTTACCCAACCGCATTTGAGAATCCTTATTAGCATTAGTTGAGTTACACATTCGCATTAGATGTGCAACAACCGCATTTGTTCTTGTACCATATCCACATTTGTGTCAAAGAAATGCGGATGTATCACTTAATCTGCATTAGTATAGCCGCATTTCTTTTGTTCATCAGCATTAGATTTAGAACTTATCAGCATTAGTTCCCTTAAAGCAGCCGCATTTGCTCATACATCAGTCGCATTTCTTTGTTTTTGGAACTCATCCGCATTGGTATGTTCACATCAGCATTTGTTTAATCAACATCCGCATTTGTTTACATGGCATCCGCATTTCTTTAAATAATATCCGCATTTCTTTTAAAGAAATGCGGATGGGTAGTGTGTTTTTCGTATTTCTTGAATACACAGCCACATTTCCATGAACTAATACGGATGCCTTGCCTTTCATGTGCATTTCTTTACTGGGCAGAACAATTCTGTGGTTTGTCTTCTGTTGTAATCTGTTTGAGTTCATGTAATTTGCTCGAAATCATGCGGTTTTCTTGAAATCATGTAATCCGCTTGAATTACATGTAATTGGCTCGATTTACACATTGGCAGTAGCATCGATCTACTTTTATTTTTGAAGAGGAAACCGAATGTATTCTGCTCGAGCCCATGTTCTTCACGGATTTGATTTGAATATGTTCGAGGCACTTTTCTTGTTCGAAGGGTTGAACCGAATGTCTTCTGTTGAATGCTTTATCATCTTCAATTCGAACCCATTTTGAACATATTTGTTGATGTTCTGTGTATTTTGTTGATGAACAGATGAGTTTTTGATGAACAGATGCTTTGTTCTTCATTTTTCTTATTTTCTTCTTTGTTGTAAACATCTTTAGAGATGAAAACAGATCTGAAACATACATGAACCTAGCAACCAACAGCTCTGATACCATTTTGCTGAATCAATATTTCAGATTTGTTGAGCTTGGATCTTAGGATTCATCATTTTCAGATCTAAGAATTCAAAATTAAAGATGGGTGGAAGTGTGTGAATCGAAGAACAAGGACGTGTGTGTAATGTATAATGTTATGATTTCATTGATGTTGAATAACAAATTACAATGAAGAAATATATACAAAGATGGATGAACATCAACCCACTCAAAGGAGAGAATTTCTCCTTGGGTGGCGATTTACACCATGAAAAACACACACTTAAGAACTACCAGCCACTCACACACTTTGCAATAACCACCACTTTCAGAGTAGCACTAGTGGTTCTATTTATAATGTTATTACATCATGACCTAATTTTGACTATTCTTGTGGTCTTGATGTTAACTTCATCTTGTTGACTTTGTCTTGTGTTTGTTTTGTTCTGTTTATCAACTTGGTATCTGAACTTGTACAATGAGATCTTCAGTTGGCTTTGATTGTGGTTTGGAAAGCTTCAGTTTATCAATTGTTGAACCCAACATAAACGGTTATATAGTTGATGACGGGCTAATTGGCAACGCTTTTAATGGAAGCATTTCTAATTAAGATTTGTTCCTAAATTTGTTCTTATTGCTCGCATCAAATATTATCCATTGATGATACTTTAACATGTATAACACAAAACTGGGTGATAGTTGTCTCGCTTTCTAATATGACAATTGCTTTTATGGTATTCATTACCTCATCTTGACATAAAATAGATGTTGATTATTAGGTAAGAAAACTTCTTTTATATCATGATTTTCGAGCTATAATGATTTTCATTATAATCTGGGGCATTTAAATGCATTGTACATGGTTTTGACATGGTGTGAAATTATTGATACAGTTTTGCAAGAGCATTGTTCTCGCATAAATAGGAAGTTTCACCCTAAACTGCAATAATCCAGTTGTAGAATAAGCATCAACCGCTAAAACATTGGTCGTTGAGGTTCCCTCGCATATAAGAGTCACAAAAATAGCTTTATACCATGTTTTGACCTGCTTAGTGTATGAATCAAGTCTCACTTGGCCACCTGCAACTACAATTTTGTCATTTGTAGCAGAATTCAATAACTCATTTAGGTAATAATTCTCCCTTTGTTTCATTAATCTTAGTTTTGAAGTTTTAACTTTTAAAGTACACATTTTGGTTTGTAATTTGAAAGCGGGGTGATACCAACTTGGTAATAGCTTGCTCTATATGTGGCAGCATGGCTTATGGTTTGTTATGAATATGATTCAAAACTTCAAACTTAACCTTTTCTAATATTTTTAAGAGTATTGGTCTAATCTTATTATGACAATGAATTTTATAAGTTAAAAACCCACAATTTGTTAGCCACTTATGAATTAGTAAAATGAAAAATTAAATAATAAAGAGAATTCCACATAACAAATGCATGTTTTCTTACTCTATAACTAACCTCAATTTTATGATTTTTATATGACCTATTAGTAAAATGAAAAATTAAAAGTTCAGCAAATAAATAAAATCCCACGTAACAGATGCATGTTTTCTTACTCTCTAACCAACATCAATGTTATGCTTTTTATATGACCGATCAATTTGGAAGTTGTTTTGACATGTTCTGAAGTAGATTTTGGTTGACAAAGTTTGTTTCTGGTTGCATATTTATGTCTAAAATTTTTAATTTTTGGGTCTTTGGTTGTAGAAAATGCATAAGATACCTGTTAAAACATGAATATGGTGTCCAAAATGTTTGGTTTTCTTGTCATTTGCTCATTTATCAACAATCCTTTGTTGTTCAAAATGTTTCTATAATTTTTGTTGATTTAAACTGTGTAAGTGGTCATAGTTGATGGGTGATTTGGTTTATGTACACAAAGATCATTTAAAGGTGTTAGTCGCGTGCTTATTGTTACAACGTCTTCTTTTTTCATTTGATGTGATGTTCGCGTCGCAACGCGCACGAGTAATTTGCCTTCACACCAGCGACACCTACCCTTCACCGGCTTACTCCGTCCCGTCTTCCACTGAGACCTTCAATCACCAATTCAATGAGCATTGAACACCCACATTCAAACCCCCTGGACGATTGGCCTACCTACCGCGAATCTATATATACCGGCTGACACAAAATGGAACCCCTTCGACGCCATCGCACGTCGACCTTAAGGATTTGGTAAGTCTGCGATTTCGATTTAGATCCCTTGTGCTTGATTACCTCACCTGCCTGTGGGTTTACGTCTATATCTCTGCTGTGTTTATTGTATACATACCGTCTCTCCTTTCTTATATCCGTTTTTTAACCTGTATCAGTGAAGCGGCTTCTTCTTTCGATCAGCTTCCTTCTGCTCTGTGGTTTTACAGGTATGGATAACTTCAACTTTTGTTGGTTTTGATTGTTTGATTTCTCATGCTTACTACATGTATCTTATTGTATTTCTTCTTACAATGGAGACTATGGTGATGCAATTAATTGGAATTCTTGAAAATTTTTAACAGGGGAAAAGTTCAAGGGTTAACTGAAATCTGATAGCATTTGAAACGATACCAAATAGAGTAGAAGCAGAGTTAAATTCTACAATTGTAGAAAACAGTTTTTCTAAAATAATTTTCCTTGTTGTAGGCGAATTAATAATTTATGGAGATGAAAATTCTTAAGAAGCGTTAATAAGAGATGCTAATGTTTATCTACTTGCCCTACCTGGATTCGTACATATATTACATTTAAAATACATCCGTTTAGTTTACTTTAGTAACGTACTTTAGTGTTGCAGCGTGATGACCTACTCATGTTACTCATCTTATTTTGTCAACTCACATTTAATTAGTGCTGGTAGGTTATTTGTTAAACATAAGCCTAATAAACAACACATAGTACATTCGTCTATAATTGAGTTTAGGTGGATTTGTGCATACATTACGTGTAAAATACATCGGTTTAGGTGAGTTTAGTAACGCACTTATAGTGTTACAGCATGATGACTTGGTCATGTTATTCCTCTAATTTTGTCACGTGACATTTAATCTGTACTGGTAGGTTATCTATTAAACATAAGTGTAATAAAAATCATGTACTGTCCTCATTTTTACTATCGGCATACACTTGATATCTGTTTCTAGCCACCCTCTCATCCGTTTGATTGCCTACTCTGTTAATCCTACATATATATTGGAAATTCAAGGGTAAAGTAGACAGTGGTTAGTTATCTATATACAGGGGTTGGGTGATAGACTAATAAAGGATTTTGATATAATAGACCATGGTTAATGACTGCCTCCCAAATTTAGTCTACTGTTAATTGTTCCTCGCAGCCCATTCTTTTACCGATACATGTAGCTTCACGATGCTATTATTGGTGACAAAATGCATAATAGTTCACATTTTTTGTGCTTTGTTAGTAATAGTTGAGCTTCATCTGTTATTCATTTGAAGTGTAACTACTTTAACATCTAATTCTTTAGCTTCTTCCGAGGACAATTTATTCTAAGACTTGTTTAGCTTCTTGTGTGAGTAATCCTTGATGGGTTTAAAAGCTAAAATAATGTCTAATTCTTTAATTATAAGTTAATGCTTAAAACCTCCCTGAAAAGGAAACGGGTCAAACGGGTCCAAAGGGACCCAAAGGGAAATATTTATGCATATAGCATCTTAATCAGTTTATTTAAAAAGTAGATTTTTGTTAAATTTAATTCGTGTATTCGTATTTTCACCTCGTGGGCAATTCCAACTTAAAACTGCATTGAATTATGTATAAACAATGATGATATTGAACTTATACAACAATCAGATGCCAAAAGTTTACGTCATCTTGGAAATTAAATTAAAAGTTTACATGTCATCTTGGAAATTAAATTATTGATGATACTCAATAAAATACAAGAATGTTAGTAGTTCACTTTAACAAAGAATTTCCTGAAGCAATTTCATAACTCACTTCTCTTGATCTAGATTTAACACTGAGTTACATATCCTATATATAAATTCTGAACTTCAAATTAGCACATAAAGCTTTTCCATCAGGAACTACAAGTTGGCTTAAAATAGTTATTTATGTTTAAGAACACTTTTTTGAAATCGAATTTTATTTTTCAAATTTAGAACTTTCGTTGATACAATCTACATTAGAAAAAAAGAAAAAAGTAGCTAACCATGCGTTATCCTGTTGATATGATCCACTTATTAAAAATAGTTGTAGTTGTGTGAATGTTAAAACCGGTTCTCTTCAATGGCAAATTTTAGTTGATTAATTGATTTTGATGTCAACTTAATACCAATACTATTTTACTTTGGTATTGTAAATCAGTTCTGTATTTCCACCAATTAGGATCAATATCAAGTTTGAATATGAAGATTTTAGTAACTTGAGATGAGTGAGTCAGTTTTTAAGTATTAAGCTTAGGAACCACTTGAAATGGAAGTGGATGGGTTATCTGGTTATTATATGTTGATATCTTTGAAAAAAAATACTTGTTTGTTTTGTACATAAATATACATTTAAAAAATGTTTAACCATTTATGTTGTCTATGTACCGAATAGACAAAACAACTAAAGGAAGCATCATTAGAGTATTAATCATTGTAAGTAATCTATTGAACTACTTGCTCATCAAGTTCTATTATGTTGTTGGGTTAAGTTGTTTTTAGTCTTTATCTGTCATAGTTGATCTCAAATTCTTCCCCGTCAATTCTCTTCAACCGTGAGATGTCCATTTCTTATTCCTTTGTTATTTTTTTAATTCCTCTTTTGAGAATGAGGTGTTTTGGTAAAAAAATGTCTCAAAGTAATATATCTCTATATGTGGATTTGTGGATGGATGATTCTGATTTAGAAGGTTCATACAGTCTTAAACATAAAGCCACATGCGGATTGACACTATAGTTTCAAAGATTCGGTAGCTTAACAGATCCACTCCAGTCCTTCTATGCAAGGTTAGTATTCATTTAAGTTTTTTTTGTGATTATTAACTTTGATGTATCTGAGATTGATTATCTTATTGTTAGTTTGTTAAATACAAACATGCATACATAGGTAGGTGAAAATGGACATTTCAAATGGATTGTATTATTAACAATGCAGTCTTCTAATTATCATTGTTTCGATCATCTTCTAAGTTTAGTTAAGAATACACATAATATGGTATTTAATAATAAAGTGTTTTGTAACCATGTTGTCTTCTTATATGTATTGTTATTCTGATCCTCTGCTAATTTTTTGTTTTACAAACTTAATAACAATATCAATACCACCATAGTAGACGTTTGCTTGCAAAAATAATCAGATATGACATATTTTGTTTTAATGACTTTTTATTTCAGATTCTCTTCAAAAGTAACGAGGCCGGGCAAACAACATGACAGTTCTTTATATGGGGAAAACAATATTTGTGTCCAATGTAGTGATTTATTATTTGCTGAAATCGTTAGTTTTGATCATGGGGTTTATATGATTTGCATTTTTAGGCAATTGAAGGTGAATATGGTGAAGGTTTTAAGACCTTCAGACACCATAGGCCTATGTTTGAATACAATTTCTTTGAAGGTTGAGCTAATAGCATGATCGTGCAAAGCCGCTTCATGCTTCCCCCTTGGGTATATTCAATCACAATCTTAAATTGTTTTCTTCTTGTTTTATGAAGCTAATATATGGCATACATATCTGTTTATTTGAAGAGTGCAAATAATTAGATAATAAGTTTTAAAAGGTAGATCTAAGTATTCACTTAAGATACTTTATATTTAGAAAAGGTTAAAAATTCGCTTATTTTTTTATCAATCTTTCACTGATGAAACTTTTAATCGGGCTTCTATATGTGAATTTGGTTTAAGATGAATATTAGGAAGGACTAGCAGTTTAAGTAGACATGTAGCATCACTGATTCAACATCAACATGTGATTCAAGGGAATCATAATGCAGTATGGTACGCATAGTCTCACCTGCAAGTTATGGCTTTGGTTCGTCAACGGTGGTCAATTTAAGGAACCCAGATCCAAGTTTGATATTTGATTTTGATTTTGGTCGCTTATGGCGGTCAATTTGTGGCGATTTATAGCGATTAGTTAGGAACCCAGATCTGAGTTTGGTTTTTGCTTTTTGATTTTGATTTTCGCTTCTTGAGTGGTGATGATTTTGGTTCATTTTATTTTTGATTTCTACTTATTGTGGAACTATCTTTTAGCTTTGTTCATTTGAATTTTGATTACTACTTGTAGATAATCCGGAACTTTTTTTAGCTCTGGGTTTAGTTGATTTTTGGGTTAATGACGAAAGATTCATGATGGTTAAGAACATAGATATCACTAATGTTTGAGCATGATGAGGGTGTTTTGGTAAAAATTTAACATTCCATTAGAATGTTTAGAATTCCTTCACTTGGTGGAAGGAATGTTGAATTCTATCATTTAAAGGAAAACTTTTCAATTCTAATTCATTTTTGGCCAACCAAACACATTTTGGGTTGGAATTTTTTTAAATTTTAATTTCAATTCCTATCAATCTGTAACTATTTAGGTCAAATAAAAGTCAAGTCTATTGAGTTGGAATTGAAGTATGATATTTACGAAATTAGATGCCTTTATTGTAGGTAGCACCATATGTAAATTTGGTTGTATTTTATTTTTATATTTTACTTTAAATGATAAGGTTTATTCTAATAATTACTTTTCAAATTCTTTGTTGCTTTTTACATGATCTAATTTGCTAAAAAATTTTAAGATTTATTGCTGGCTTCAAGTTTAATTATATTTGTTATATCAAATTGTCTTCGGGTTCTCCTCATTTGAGAAGTTATTTTTATTTTTTCAGCAAACTTACAAGTATGTTGTTTGACTTCAAAAGCAATACAATAGATTTTACGAATTAAAGGTAAGTGATTATTCAGGAGCTTATATAGAGTAGTTGAACACTATTGACTTTTATTAAGTGTGATTTCTTCATGGGTTTAAGTTTTAGGGTGATTAAATCCCGGCATTTGAATAAATTCAGGTTTGGCGATTATGAAAGAACAAGCACTTGCTCCTAAAGTTTGTAAGTTGTCAGTCCCGCAGTATCGCGTGGGCTTCCCACTAGTTACATAAAATATTTAACTACACTATTCACCAATTATTCTTCTAGCCCCAACGATTATAAGCTTGAGGACTCTGATTTTTGTTCTTTCTTCGTTTTCGTTTAATTCCTAGCTCAACTTCAGCAATCATTTTAATTTTCATGACTTATAATTATCATTTGTTCGATCATCAACTTAAACCGGTAGTATATTATAATGTTACTTTGGATAAACTCAAAGTCATCTCTTGCATACCTCTAATATACAAATATCTCAGAGTAATATTTTACTTTCTAAAATATACAAATAACTCGAAGTAATATATCTTATAATTTTATAATAATATTAATACATTCGTAACCAAAATTTTTTTACAACAAATATGAAACCTTTTTATTATGTAATATATGAGTCCGACTACATCACGTGACGAAACACACTAGTTATACAATATGTTTGTAAATTAATAAATGGATGTTCTTCAAATATGTTTAGAGTGTAGGTATATTTAGAGTTTATGTTTACATGACTTAAAACATGTATATTTTATAGGTTTAATGATGTAAAAATGTATGTTAAAGCTCCTAAATTATATTAATACATTTGAAATTTTAATTATCATTTTATTCTATTTATCTATTTATGTTATTGTAAAACAATCATGTGAGGTTAATTTGTGTATCCTCACGCCATGAGCCTTAGGGTTGATGTGGCACGGTTTAATGACAATAATAACGTCCTCTATGGGTGTTAAGGGACGTTAAGCTTAATGCGTATATGAAGATCAAGAAATCTCTCTAAACATAAATAAAGATTTTATATTTATGTGTTATTAAACTAAGGGGTTAAGCTATTATTCAAAGTAAGAGATAAATTTAATATTACGTTTTAATCATTTAATATTAAAATTATTTTTTAACTATTAAAAAGTTACGAACCGTTAAAGGATAGTCTATTAATGATTATTAAAACACCACCAAATAACTTAAAATAAGATAGAGATGATGGCAGAGTATATTCGGTCACCTTATACGTTGAATGAATTAATTTAGAAAGAGTGACCTGATGCGAGTCCAAATGTCAAAGAATTTACACACAACAAACATTAATTTAATCCGATCCGATAATTAAAATGAATTAGTTCAATATCATTATTATTTGAACACAAATGAAATGATAAGCCCATCTTATTCTTCCTCCCTCTCTCTCTAGAACTCAAAACCCCATCCGCTTCTTCTTCTTCTTCTTCATCTTCCGTTTTTGTGTCTGTATGATCTTTAATTCATCATCGGATGATGCTTCAACTCTCTGCGACTAATCGGATCCGACGGGCTGAGTTTGCTTAGGGGATGTGGACTTACAATTCCTCCGATGATCATCGAAACGGCAATTTCCCCTTCGCCAAAGAAGACGATCGTCAAGATTCCACCACTTCTTCCTCCTCCATCGGCAATAACAGCGATGCCTCCGACGACGACGCCGCCGCCGCCGAGGTTCAGAGTTCATTCAAAGCCTCCTTCAACGATTTATCTGATTTGGAAGACGCTTTGGCGCTCAAGTATGATTTCTTTCTTATCGTGATAGGATATTCGCTTTCCTTCTATTTTTTATTTTAATTTTAATAACTTGCTGTTAAATTAGACATGCATGTGCGATTTGAATCAAATAGAATTTTAAGACCTAGCATCTCCCCCAATTTTATCCCTTAACAAGTTGCCATAAACATGTTACAGTATTGCGGTTGTTATATACTGTTCAGTTTGATTTCGTCTTCAAACTTGGCAGTGCACACAGCAATTAACAATATGCTCAGGGGGATGTTTGGGTTCGCTTATTAAAGCTGCTAATGTATTTATTGTTTCTTATATGACAAGGGTGTTATTGATTGCTTTTGCAAACCGATTATGTGATCGTATGCAAGTGAAATAGCTGATTTTATTAAGTAGTTCGAAGTTGTCTGTTCTATACCCTTCAGTTTTAATAGGCAATAAGAAAAAAATTTAGCAGGTGAACGTCACTTTTGGCTTGAAATGTATGATTTCAGCTACCTGTCTCATATGCTTATCCTTATTTCTTGAATTTGTTTATTAGGAAAGGTATATCAACATTCTATTCCGGGAAATCAAAGTCCTATACAAGCCTTGCTGATGCCGTGTCTGTTCCATCCATTCAAGACATTGTTAAGCCAGAAGATGCATACAACAGGAAACGCAAAAACATGCTCGCCCATAGTGTCATACTGAACAAAAATCGCATTTTTACTTCTGGGAGTGGGATATCGAAAAAGGTTGTAAATCCTAACAGGGGTCCTTTGGTCGATGGGTCAAACAACAAACGTCATAACAATGCAGGTGGTGAGAGCTCACCCCCTGGTGGTTCTCTGCCGCCTTTACCTGCCCGCCATAGAATATCACCTATTAACGAATCATTCAATCCATCCCCTAGAAATCATTGCTCTCCATGGCGGTCATTTTCTCTCTCAGATTTGCAACATGCTGCTGCTGGTGGTGGTGCATCTTCAAGCTTTACAAGCAATGGAAGAGATGAAGATGATTAGATGTAGCTCGTGTTTATGTGTTGGCTATTTTGATATAGGTCGGTAGGTGGTTTCTTTTTTCCCGTTTCCTGATTCTGCTCATTGTACTTACTTCCTTGTGGGCGTTTCTGGAATTCCGTGGATGTTTCGGTGCTTACTTGTAGTTTTTCGTTGTACCCATATGCTTGTCATATATAATGAAAGGGATGTTCCTTCTTTTTAATATTTGTTTATTGTCACCCGACCCAATTCCCAAAGCACCATATATATCTGCAGATCCCTGTTTCAGAGCCAATGCACTAAGCTAGAAATAGGCAGACGTAACAAAGTAGTTATCTATATGTGGCTGCTAACAACTGGTTAAACAACCTGTATGGAGCAAGTTGCTGTTTAATCTGCTAAGAAGCTCATCATCCCCAGTGGCTATGATCACTTCACATCCATCATGCACACACTGTAATGAAAGGTAGTTTATTGATTTGTAAGGAGTGTAGCTTTTAGCTTTTAAGCTATGTAGTAGTGCTGTAAGTATAAAATAAACCAACGTATCCATATTAGGAGAGCTTGCGAGTGTAAATTGGGGCTATGTTTGCTTTTGAAACTTAGTTTTTGAAATCTACAGGTAGAGCTTATTTGTCCAGAACTGAAGCTATCACATTATTCAGATTAATTGGTTAGGATGAGATAACTTTTAGTATCTAGATACTTCCATTTCATGTAGACGATAAAGTTCAAAGTCCTAACACGGATATTTTATATGGTCAAACTTCAAATTTAACCACGACGATTGGTGTATGCCACATCATCTGTGACGATACTTACATTAGTAATTTGATGTCAAGTTTGGCTTCCGTTTTTTGTTTGCAACACTGGTTTGCTCTTCTGATGTTAGCTTGATGTTTTACTTTTTTGGTTGATTGCGTTTAGGTTGGATTGGTAATGCTTTGTATAGATTTCAAATTTGTATTGCTTGGACCGGTTGTGGTTCAAGATTAGATTTAATCTGAGTTTAATTATGTTTTACGCTTGATGTGTTTCTTGGCGTACGTCTTTATAAATTTAATTTCTTTAGCTATACTCTTTTATTATAATAAGTAAAATTTGTATCCGGGTATCATTCTGTTTATTTAAAAAACAAATTGTTGAAATAATACTAGTATTTTAATTTGAGTGAAAAAAATACTAGTATTTTTTATGGAGTGATTCACAATGTAAAATTGAAGCGATGACGAGTATATGATTTTTATCTGAATGGAGCCCATAGGCGTGGCATTGAGATATCTGCTGTTAGAAACAATGATATTTTAGGTGGATACGTTAAAATATTTTCAATTGGCTTATCATGTAGATTTTGTATTTATACTGAATGGAGAATTTGAAGCGCAGAGACCTCAAGTATTCACACACAGAGCGTCATCAGTCGGTCTTACCTTACAGCCTG
The DNA here is from genome assembly GCA_025506505.1 of Flaveria sonorensis. Classification (NCBI taxonomy): domain Eukaryota; kingdom Viridiplantae; phylum Streptophyta; class Magnoliopsida; order Asterales; family Asteraceae; genus Flaveria; species Flaveria sonorensis. The sequence continues at coordinate 701,266 of CM046430.1, forward strand.
TATCTACAATACGATCCATCTCTTTTCAGTCCATTAATGGCGATGTATCTAAACGATACACCTATGAGTAACTAACTAACCGCATCCAATCCATTTACAATTTCATAAATGGCCAACAACAATCACTACCAAAATTCCACCGCCGCCGATGGACTCTCACAACGAGTTAACAGCCCCAGATTGATGACTCGCCGTGCCCAATCATTCAAACGCAACTCCAACTCCCATCATGAGATTGATGTTCCCCTCAACTCGCCCAGATCTGAACTCGCTGAACCCCCCTTTGACTCCATCCCCGAAAAGAAGCAGCGGATTCAGACCAAGAGAACCTTGCCAAGGCAGTGGATGTTCTTTCTCTTCTGTGGCTTCTGTTTGTTTTTGGGGATCGTTAAGGTCTCTGTCAATGGATGGTTTGGATCCGCCATTGAAAGAATTGGCTTTGATCAGGTTACATCCGTTTCTCCATACGTTTATTTATAGTCAATCCAATCAAGACTCTTGTTGTTTAAGATTGTAACTATCATAATATGCTTTCTTCGTTAATTAGTCTCTATTCAATAAAGTGAACATGACAATCATCCGTATATTTAAACGAGAATCTGCCTAGGCTGATGTTCTTTCTTTTCTTTACAGCGATATGACATTGATTTTGACACCAAACCATAAAGTAAAACCATTGCTTTTTTGCTTAATTGCTGTAAAGCTAGATATCTTTTTGGGAGTAATTTAGTAACCTAGGAGATACCAAAATCAAGCTGATGACATGGTGATATCATAAAACTAGTACTAAAAGATGTATGTGCAGTAGTTGAACAACTTTCCAAATTCTGGATTTTACAACCATATCATTAATTTGCTATGTTTCCAATTGTGGACGAATTGAATAAATGCCTGTAATCTTTTTGCTTTACAGAGACACTAATAGACGCATTGTGTCACAGCAAACTTGTGTTTTTCATTTCTGCTGTCATCTATTTCGTTTTAATCAATCTTAAATTTTTAATTACTAGAAATTAGAAAAATAATTAAATATTTATGTTTTCAACTTAAATCCTGAATAATTCACCATCATGAAGACTTTGAACTTTTAAATCAGATGCATCGTCATTAAAATATGATTTTGGTTCCAAATTTTCGATGGTCTTAATATCTTCATGTATATGTTATAAGCAAATCAAGTTCATATTGATTTGACATAAAAACTTACATGTTGTGGTAATAATATGGGAAAATTTGCATATCATGACTGATTATTTTTTCTTGTGTCGTAATTTTATGTTCCTTTGCATAACTATCCTTCATTTCCGAAGTAGGATTATTGGGATTCATCAGTCTCTCTTAAGAACCCAAAGGATCATATTTCTCACAACAATAGATATCAAGATAACGAAGAAAATGATGTGAAACGGACCCTAGTGATGGTAGCTTCTGGTGTGGTTGGGGGTCAGGATCATGAGGATGATGTGAGTACGCATTCTCAAATTCAATGAATTTTTCCCAAACTTGTTTGTTCTCCTTGATCATTGGTGGAATAGATTGTTTATGAAATCAAATGATTTTAGTTTACAGGTATATGGACTAAACCAAGTAGTGGTAATTACACTCCGTGCATCGACCGCCCCAAAAGTCATAAGAGTAAGTTATAACATTAAGTTGACTTTCACCATTGGTGTTTGTGGGCCTAGTTGTTGACCATATTCCTCATCCTGCAGAGTTGGACGACAAGACAAACGGTTACCTTCTTATCAATGCAAACGGAGGCTTGAATCAGATGAGATTTGGGGTCTGATATATTTTTAATAAAATAAAATTCGTTTTTTATTTTCATTCTTATGTTTACTCAATTTATTTATTAATCTAATAATGGATTTGTAGTGCAGATATGTGACATGGTTGCTGTTGCTAAGATTATGAAGGCCACGCTAGTCCATCCGTCTCTTGATCATACTTCCTACTGGGCTGATGATAGGTATGTATTCTGGAATATATCTAATTGATTTGTTTTTGTTTTTGTTTTTTTTTTCTTCTGAAATGTATACATTGATTAACATAAATCAAAGAGTTTTCAAACCCAAAATAAAAATTATAGTCAATATATAGATTTGACTCCCTTCATAGATTTCCTGTCCCTGGTACGTTTAACATGATTCTCTTCTCTTTTTTTGTTTATATTATCATATGTATTTTCAGTGGCTTCAAAGATCTGTTTGACTGGCAACACTTCATTGAAACCTTAAAAGAGGATGTCCACATAGTCAAGGAATTGCCACCTGCATATGCTGGACTTGAACCTTTTGCCAAGACTCCGATTTCATGGTCAAAGGTTTGAACATTCAATTTCTGTTTTTTTATTGGACTTTTAATAAAGTTGTGTTTCCTTTGGAATCAGCTTCCCCTCTTTGTTATCAGGTTAGTTATTACAAAATGGAGATTGTGCCACTTCTGAAACATCACAAAGTTGTGTATTTCACTCATACTGATTCCAGAATTGCCAACAATGGCATCCCAAATTCTATTCAGAAGTTAAGGTGTCGTGTTAATTACAAAGCATTAAAGTACTCTGCACCAATCGAGGAGTTAGGGAAGACTTTGGTTGCAAGAATGCGACAAAATGGAGGCCCATATCTTGCTTTGCACTTGAGGTATTTTCATTAACTTATTATTTCTTTTCATTTGAGTTGCAAAAGCTGCTAATCGCATGCTTCCCCACCACCATGACCAATATTATTTTGACCACCACTGCTTGCTAGAAATGCCTAACCTGTTTAGGGAGGTTTAGATGTGCGTGTGAAAAGTTATTATCTTGGCTTGAAGCATTATAATTAAAAATCAGGTTTGTAGAGTTGGAGATACTTTAGGTAATTTTATGTGTGTCTCTATAATCAGTTTTCTTAGGTCTAGGAATCTCCAAATCTGAATATATTGACTACAGGTGGAAAGATGGGTGGGTTCATTGGGCTGGTTGGCTGTTTGAAACAGCACCTTCTTACTATGTTGGGTTGGCTTGCAAACACCTTTTGTTTTCAAAATTCTTATTGTGTTAATTGTGATTAGTATGAAACAATATTATTATAGTAATGATCTATATCGGTGAATATAAATAATTTAAGAGGTTTTATACGTTCAAAATATAGTGGTTTATTTAATTATTTTGACGCCTTTTGTTTTGATATATAAAGTATACTAGGTTAGATACCCATGTGTTACACGTATTGAAATAGAAATATTATATAATAGATTATATATATATACAATCTAATATATATTATAGATAACATATCAATGAAATTTTATATAATTATTAGTATAGATAACAAACATATTTAAGTTATAAACAATAGCATAAAAAAAAGATTTTGTTATTCATAAATATCCATAAACCTATTATAGTTTTAACAACGATTAGCTACAAATTAATTTGTATTAGAGTTAAATGTGTTTTACGTCCCTGAGGTTTCATAGAAATTGTGATTTGAATCCAAAAGTTTAAAATGTTGTCATTTGCATCCAAAGGTTTCACTAAAATTGCCATTTGAATCCATTTGGGACACCTAACTCACACGGTTAACTTTTTCCGTTAAGTTTCCAACATGAGAGTTATTTTAATCAAAAAAATTACGAAATAAAAAACCAACTCACGTGAAGGTTTTTATATGTTTAGCCTTTTTTGATAATTGCAATTATATTTTTATAATATAATAGTATTTTATTGTTTTGTCTTGTTAATGTATTTTGGTTTAGTAATCGTGTTACTTTTGCCCGTTTTATTAATTAAACACAGATTTCTTTGGTTTAAAGCTTAATTATAGTTACAATGATTGATGTTTTATGATTATTATTAATGGGCAGTAAATGTCATATTATAAATTGTTCTTATAGATTTATGATAATTTGTCTTTTATGGTTATAATTCGAATAATTTATATTATATGACTTGTTTGTTTATTTATATATAAATTTGTTTTGTATGTTTTGTAAAGTTAGAAATGAATCACTTTTAGTTAGTTATACTTATATTTTATTTTATATATTATGATGTCCAGAAATGCCTTTCTTGATGAAATGAAAGAAATGTTGATCATTCCTGGTAAATTAAAATCGCAATGGTGATTACTAAAGGAGACTGAAGGCCTAAAACTTATCACGTAGAGCTGATTTTTATTTTATAATTATTTTGACTAAAATGCCTCTAATTTAGGAGACTTAACGGAAAAACTTAACAACGTTAATTAGGAGTAGTTAAGTGGATTCAAATGGCAATTTTTGTGAAACTTTTGGATGCAAATGGGAAAATTTAAACTTTTGGATTCAAATGACAATTTATATGAAACCTCAAGGATGTAAAATGCATTTAACTCTTTGTATTATAACAAATATTAAGTTTCATTAATGTACTTTTAATGAAACCTTATTTATTTCTTGAAAGAAATTATGATAAATATAAGTATTAAATAAGCATCTATTAAGAAAACTTATTTGAAGTCAAGATTGTTAACAAAAATAGTAAACCTATTGTGGTGAGGACACGTGGACAATCCTAGGTGGAGATGATGTGGATGTGCTAGAAAATAGTCATGTGGCAGATAGTAATAATGTTCTTTTTAATGTATATTGTTGATTACAGGTATGAAAAAGACATGCTTGCATTTACAGGGTGTAGCCACAATTTGACCTCAGAAGAAGATGATGAACTAAGAAGGATGAGGTATGAAGTGAGTCATTGGAAAGAAAAGGAAATAGATGGGTCCGAGAAAAGACAAATGGGTGGGTGCCCATTGACCCCACGAGAAACATCCCTTTTACTAAAAGGGTTGGGTTTCCCACCAACCACCAGAATTTATTTGGTAGCCGGTGAAGCATATGGGAAAGGAACAATGCAAAATCTGAATCAAGATTTCCCCCACATTTTTTCACACTTCAGTCTTTCAACCGAGAGAGAATTGAAGCCTTTTAAGAACCATCAAAATATGTTGGCTGGTTTGGATTATGTTGTTGCCCTTCAGAGTGATGTTTTTGTTTATACTTATGATGGAAATATGGCAAAAGCCGTTCAAGGTCATAGGCGTTTTGAGGATTTCAAGACAACCATCAATCCTGACAGGTATCCTTGCTACTATTAAGTATTAACCTTCCTGCTTTACTAATCAGCATGTTGGTCAAAATGGGTCGGGCCACGTTGGCCAGGCAGCGCATTTAGTTCATTATAAAACTTATATAAATAATTAATGTTTCAAGTATGATTAGAAAGATATATTATTAACTTTTGATTTATTTGACCCATTTAGTTTTCAGCCATCTTTAATTTACTTATTTGACATGTTAAGAGTTACACACATAGATGGGAAAATTACATATATTTCCAAGTAAAGTTCAAATTGCATTTACTTGGACACTTTGTAAATATGTTACTTATACTAACAAATTAACAATGTGTTAGAATGAATCAGTAGCAACTAAATTTATGTGCTTTTGCATTGCATTGATGCAGGATGAATTTTGTTAAGCTTGTTGATGAATTGGATGAAGGGAAAATAAGTTGGGAAGAATTTAGTGCTCAAGTGAAAAAGCTTCATAAAAACAGAGATGGGGGTCCATACATGCGGGAAGCAGGTGAATTTCCAAAATTAGAAGAAAGCTTCTATGCAAATCCACTTCCAGGGTGTATATGCGATAGATCACACGAGAAATAGGGATTGCTTGCTGTGAAAGATATGAATAGAAAACTTTTTAGAAACAAAACATACAAGATCATTTATGGGTGAAACCGAGTTGCAGATTCATTGGTGGAGTATTCTATATTCCTTGTGGTCAAACATGTTGACAGGCACCATACGTTTTTCCACACTCACAAGAGTCATTTGATCTAGTAGCTGAGATTTGAAAGTTTAGAATTCACTCAGGCTGGAGTATAGGATATAGGAAATAGATAATGGATGCACTGTAATACTTGTTCCTTAACTTATATCATATATATATATATATATATATATATATATATATATATATATATATATATATATATATATATATATATATATATATATATATATATATATATCATTACTTGTTTATTATTTTCATCCATGGTTTTTTTTTTCATGTAATTTACCAAATGCTGCACGTTCAAAAAAAAAATATCTATTTATCATTTATTAACATGAGCAAGCAAGAAAAAGAAAAATCAGTTAGCTAAACTGGCAGGTTGAAACTTAAAATGGTCCAGGGGTCAATCTCCAAAGAAAACTAATATGATTTTGATTTGGTAAATCAAATGTTAATTCTAGAGTTTGTAGACAGGCATGGAGAAATGTGGTGTGAATGTATAAAGATGATTGACATCAACAAAACAAAATGCTTCTTATTCCAAAGTTAATGACTAGTGAGATAACACTCATTTGACCATGCAGCAACACATCCAACTACCAAAATAATTGGTACCACAAGAATCAATAAACAACAATGACACAAGAACCCAAATGAAGACCTGAACACCCAACAGCAACCTTAATTAACCAGAGCCACCAAGAACACCCTTGAGTTTCTTAACTTGTGCAGCATCAAGGAAAGTTGTTGCAACCACCAATTCAGTTGGTAAGTTATTAGCAAACAGAGCAAAATCAGTTATCTGGAGCCCTGGGACTGGGCTGCTGAAACTGACGAATGCAAGCGCAGGACCCTTACCAGAATTTATCTGGAAATGTAGCAAGCCTTGTGGAAAAACCATAATATCCCCTTTGTATAAAGTCTTGAAATAAACTGTATTAGCCGATGATATGAAACCCGCGCAAATGGTCCCTTCAATAACCACCAAAAGCTCCGAGCCACCAGGGTGCGTATGCATTGGGATAACCCCACCAACCGCTAGGTCCAGCCTAGCTATAGAAATCCCAAGCCCATTCACCCCTGGAAACTGAGCTGTGAATGCTGGAGAGACTGCAGCCTTGATGATGTTGCTCGTGTTCCCAGCTACACCGAGTCCCGAGTAAACAAAATCAGCAACTGACAGTTTCTTGGCATCCTTGCACGGGAAGCCAGAAGGGGTGTCGGGTAATGACAAATCTGCCACACAAAAGTCTTGAACCGATGCATTTGAGGCTACAAAAAGAAGAGAGAATACGAGAAGACTTTGAATCAACATTTTGATTTTGATGCGGCGTTTTGGTACAGAAGATGAGGATGCTTATATAGAAGGAGATAGGATGGACATGGGCATGCATGCAAGGGCTTCACGTGATCCCATGGGGTAGCACCAATTAAGAAAGAAAGGCCACAAATTCTTTGTTTGTAGCTAGCATATATGCAAGTGGTCATCTGATAGAATAGCAAGATTTCTATTTTTGTTCATAATATTGTAAAATAATAATAATTAAATGCAACAGAACCAAAAAGCATATCCTGCCCAAGATATCTGATGTAGCGCACGGTATGAAATCGAAGCTCAAACACGTTGATTCTACGAATACCCGTGATGTTCTTCACCCAAACCCAAATTCGACCCCAAAAGTCGCGAATTTGAAGAGACAAACTGTTATTTTCAGAAATAATCAAGTGTCCCTTCACATTACACCAAGACAACTTAAATAAGAAGATAAAATTCGAACGGGCCTAAAACAAACAACCATGGGCCAAACAAAAGCCCAAAACAAAACCGAAAAACTAGGAAAAAAACATAAAAAGGGGCTCAAAAACCCATTTAGAGGTCTTATTTTGTAGCCTAGGTTATGTCCATTTTCGTGCCGCTCGGTCTTGGGCCTCTAAAAACATTAAGGCCCGGTCTTCAACACTTGGGCCCGCATCAATATCAAACAAATATATCGGGTTAAGGGATATTAGAAGTATAAACATACCAAGTTTATACTTCTAATAAGCCTAAACCAGTATAGCAGGCCATTTGAGCGTATTAAGTTGTATAAAGTAATTACATAATTATTTGCATATTTGTATTATATCAAATGCAAGGTAGATGAATTAATCAAGGACGCATTACAATATGTAACTAAATTTTATGGAGATGATAAAGGACCGGTAACTATGGTTTAGGAAGTAATATATAGTGTTAACTAGCTTTAGTAAACTCGTCATGTATTATACGGTTTAAATAAATAAAATATTAGATAAAATAAAATTTTTATCAATTATAAAACGGTATTTTAAGATAAAATATAATTGAAATTACGTATAAGTAGGAGCTATAAATAATAAAACAATAATATCAACATTTTAATCTTCTGTTTTTAAACTTTTTTTGCTTTTTCCAAAGAAAAAATTAAACATTTTGTTTCAAAACAAACGTTTTATAAAATATATAATTTTTAAAAACTTTCTTATTATAACTCACAATTTTAATTATTTTTTGTTTATAAAAGTTTTACTTTTTAAAAGCACCAATTTTAAATTATTTGTATTTAAAAAAAGTTTGATGTTTTAAAAAAAATTCTTATTTTATAAAGATTTTGTTTCGTTAGAAATAATATTAATAAAAATATATATTTTTTTTAATTTATTAAAAATACTATTTTAATCTATTAAAGATGGAAGTAATATTATAGTAATTAATGAGATTATTTGATAGAAGAGAGAAACGGAAACATTTCGGTGATAAGAAATGTGATGGTGTCACGTGTCCCCTTAATTATCTTTTTATTAGAATAGAAAGATTTAATAATTTTATGACATTAAAAATGGATTTTTTTAAACAGAACAAAATAGGTGTAATGTGTGAGATATTTTATAGAAAAATATCCTTCGAGCAACCATGAAATGACAAAAGGACACTTTGGAGTTTGGACAAGCTGCCAGCAAAAGTCATTTTGGAAGATAGGAAAGAAAATGTGTGAACCTTGTAAGTTGCCTATCCTTTAGGGCATATCGATCTATTGGATATCCATACATACATCATCAACAAAATGTCAAATTCTAACATCCAAACATAAAACGTTCAGCCTATAGGAAGGGCAAAAATTGGAAAGAAAAAGAATGAACATTTAGGCAGGTTGTTGTTTTAAGATGATTTGTAGCTCTTGTGAAACAAGCCCTTTCAGTTGATACAAGACATCCATTGATTTTAGGGTGTAAACGAAGTTACTTCAAACCAGCTTAGTAAAAGCTTCAAGCTTGAATCAAGCCCAACATCAACTCTAAATTGAACTCATTTAATAAACGAGTTAAGCCCAGACTTCATCCACCGAGTTTAATTAGGCCCGTGAGCTTAAACAAGCCATGATTTATTGTATTGTATGAGATGTCATTAATCACCTCAAATAGTAATTATAAAGCTAGAGTCAAAAATGAGGGCTTATACCAATGTTTTATCCAAACGAACGATACTAGGGATTCCTAGTTTAAGCGGTTGGTACTGTTTTCATAACACTAATGAATACATAATCCTTGAAACGGACATCACCTCGTAATAACAACTAACAACTGTGGATATAAGAGATTTAGATAATAAAAATATTTATTTTGGTCTTAAGATATACATACATAAATAAGGTAGAGCATATTCGATTTGATAACCATTACAATCACAGCTTTTTTTAACGGAAATGACCATCCAAGATCTTTACTTGGGGACGGTTTGAACCTGAATCTCTAGAGAAACTTTTTAGATACCTTACGACAAGCACATCTTGTGACAGTTTCTTGTTACAATGACAATTACATGCGTGAGAGTCGTTCATTTCCTTTCTCAAGATAAGGGTAATCAGTGTAGCCTACAACAGGATCATGGGTATAAAAAGTAGCCCTCACATACCGGTTCAGGGGTGCATTGACCTTGAGCCTTAAAACCAGGTCAGGGTTCGATATAAAAAGCCGACCATAAGCCACCAAATCAGCATCCCCTTGAGCCACAGCTTCGATCCCGAGCTCTCTACTGTAGCCACCACTGCAAATGAAAGTTCCCACATAAGCCCCTCGCCAGGTTCTCATCAACTGAGCCACTTCTTCCTCGCTCCCATGGGTTCCTGATTCGGTTTGACCATAAGCCGTGTAACGTGGCTGAGTCACATGAAGATAAGCTAATTTGCAGCCTAGTTCAGACTGGAGTGTGTTGAGCCTCTCAATGACGGCTAGCCCCAGGCTGCGTGGGTCAGAGTCCATAGCATCCAGGTGGTCGATTGCTGGTGAGATTCTAACACCAACTCGGCCTGCACCGATGGCTGCAGCCACTGCTTTCACCACCTGCAGTAAGAATTTGCAGCGGTTTGCCAAGGATCCACCGTATTCATCTGTTCTGTCATTGATCCCGTCTTTCATGAACTGATCAAGGAGGTAACCATGGGCCCCGTGTATTTCAATCCCATCAAAACCTATTATTATTATTATTATTATTATATTATTTTTAAAGTAATGGACTGGTGATATATTAGCATTTAGCAAAATTGCATAATATATCTTTCTAGAAATACATAAAGATCAATCGATCGTTAATCTTTGAAAACAAAACTGAAGTAACCTGCTTGAATAGCATTCATGGCTGCCAAACGATAGTCTTCCACCACGTGTGGTATTTCATGGGTTGCTAGTGGCCGGGGCTGAGGATACGGAGCGTAGGTTGCATCTGGCATTAATATCTTCCACTTGTTGGATATGGCTTTGTTTGTAGATGATATGGGTGCATCACCGCCAGGTTGATATACTGTTTGTTGATTTGTTTTTTCAACAAATTAAATTAAATATGCATGTAAATACTTAAGCATTGAAAAAGAATTTGTATAAAGTTTTTCTTGTGGTTTGGATGTTAGTTGAGTTGAAGCAAGTTTGATGGATGATACCTTGGTGAGATGCTCTACCGACATGCCATAGCTGACAAAATATCACGGCGCCTTGTTTGTGAACCGCATCAACCACTTTCTTCCAAGCCTCAGTTTGTTCTCTAGTAAATATACCTGGTACATGCGGGAATCTGATCCACACATACATATTCAACCCATCAATCTCATCTCTTCAGATCAGATTAACTAATTGATTAGTCGGTACCAAACATAATACATATCACATATGCAATAGTCACCCCAAATCTTGATGCATAGCCAAACAAGTTAAAGCAGACTACAAAGGTTACAGATTAAGGCATAAACTTTTTTTAGTAAAATTTAACACGCACAGATAGATACGGAAGTTAATTGGCAGACGTACTCCACCCCCGTTCTCTATATGGGTCGGGTGGTATATGTGCAAGTTGTATGACATGACCTCATCAATTTTGAATTTTGAATTTTGAATTTTGATGATGTATAAGTGGTGTGTAGTTGGTAGATGTGATGAATAATTAAGAGCACCATATACATACATAATACATAATACATAATACATAATACATAATACATATAATAATACATAATACATGTTACATGTGTGGGTATAATAACTTTAATAATCGTCCGATTGAAAAAGCGAGGCAGGCGCACTATGGGCAATTAGTTGATATGTGGTTGTGGGTCTGAGAGAGAGAGAGAGAGATTTGACTGACTAAAATTAAGAGGGTTGAATCGAAGGTACCCGGCAGCGGTAGGGGAGATCATGGTGCCCTCGGTGATGAGAAATCCACCGGCCGTTGCTCTCTGCCTGTAATACTCCTCCAGCGCTTCATTGGCCATGCCCTTCAACGCCCGACACCGAGTCATCGGAGCCAACACCACCCTACACAAATTAAAAACTCACCTCACTTCGCTTAATTAACTAACTCGATCTACTTATATATTATATGATGATGGACAGAGACAGAAATGGAACCTGTGCGAGAGATTGAAGTTGCCCATCTTGTACGAGAAAAGAGGCTTGTGTCGTCTTCACCCATAATTTTAATTTGGGGATCGGAGATCTGAGGTTAAGCAAGCAACGATCAATATGATGAGAATATTATTTATTAGTGGAGATGAAGGCAGGCACAACATGTTACCAAGTTTGGTTCAATTATATACCAGCTTCACGCCTGTGTGAAAATCACTTTTCTCAATGGACTCGTCATTCACAATGGATCCATCCGCAATTAAATATTGCTTTTAACGCAATACATATATTCTTTTCATTTCACCACACACACACACACACATACACCTATTGGGTTTAGTTTTTTAATTACAAACTATAAATTGTTGTACTTATTTATTTTTTTAAATTCTTGTGATGATTTCTTTTTCTTCTTGAAATGTTCATTTCCTAAAAAATAAACGCCTTTTTATTTTCTTTTCACTTACCAAGTTTTGAAATCTAAAAATATAAAAGTATATTTTATTTTATTCCCACCTTTAGTAAATATTACAAATAACTAAAATATGTCTGGTATATTTATAGGTGAGTGTTATTTCTGAATATACATTCATTCAATTGTTCTATAGATTAAAAAGTTAAATAACAAACACAAGGCATAGGAGAGGACCGGAAAAGGGTAGCAAATATGAATTAAGTCACGTTTCTCACGTCCCCACCGGCCACCGGCCACTAGAAATAGAATGGTACCAAAATATCAAAACCTCAATAGACGAGTTGCGACTCAATTCTACTACAACCTGTTATCCTCTAGTCAACCCATGCTACCAACCACATGAATTCTAAGTATCACTTAAAATACCAAAACTAGCTTTTATTTAACAATTTAAATTCATTACATACAAACAATTTCACACAAATAATTAGTTAATACGGATCCAGTAAGCTCATCTACTATGATTACACGCCCAGAGCCGTTATCCAATGTGTACCCGTTAAGAGCGTTAAACACCGCCCCAAGCCCGGCGATGAGGAGACTTATAGCCCGACTTGTTAACGGGTGTGAAAGAACACAACCTAACTAGCTATATACACATTCAAATTTTTACAACCCCTACCATGAAGCCAAACAACCAGGACAATTACTACTAGGGTGCAAAACCCCATTCCGGCAAGTTTCATACGTTTTCTAGTTACCCCTCCCGTTCAAACAACCCGTTGATCCGTGCAAAGCCCCAATTATATAAGAATTTTATTTCTGTGTTTCTATTCAATTTAAGTAGTTAGACCAAGTAAGGTATTAACAACCAAGAGTTTGTGGATGATGTTAAGGTGCAGTCAATTGTTTAACTAAATTACTTAATTATTATTTCTTGAACTGTAATTTGATTTTGAGTGCAGTGATAACTATTACACAACTTATAACTTAAGAAAACAAAAATAAAAAATGAATTGAATTGTAAACAAGATTAAAAAATAATCATCCTCGGGTTCAAGTTATGAAACACAACATATAGCTTGTGTATTACCAATTTGAAAGTTACATATAATAACTCGTTAAACTTTGAATGATGTTTGACGAAATGATAAGAAACTAAAGAAGACACAAACTAAGACATTATATATATGAAAACTGATTCAATAAATATGAAATTAATTGAACTTACCAATTGTTAATAATCGTATGACCAATGCCAATTGAATCAACAAAAAACACATATTTATATCGAACAATATTTAAATGCAAAAATCTAAAACAATCATCATAGGTGAATGGTTGTACAAGATCTAGACCCAAAAATAACGGTAGACACATGTGAACACATTTACTAATACAAAACCTATGCCCAGGAGTTGATCACGAACGAATTAGCCGCTCATGGTCATCTTAAGATCTTCAAAGCTTGATTTCATGCTTTGATTCTTGATCTGAATGGTGAAAATATGAGTCTTGCACGTCAAGAAGCATCTAAAATTTCTTTTTTTTTCTACAAAATGTGAACTCTCTTTGAAAACTAGGGTTTCCCCTCTTTTATTGTTTTATTTGTTATTTGGTCCACCGACTTTGTATCTAATCTCTATAAACATCCATAACTAAACATTTTTTGTGATTAACCTACAAGCATAACAACAACTCAAAGTAACTCAATTTCATACAAACCAAATGCCAAAGTCATGCACTTAAAGTCTTATAACATTGAACAATCAGTACCCAACACCCTATCAATTTCGGAAATCTACACCAACCTTATCATGATCCCGCGTCGTGGCCCATAAAGGTTCACAAACACCAATTGGACTCAACTTCCATAAACACCACAGGAGTCGTAAGAACATTTGTCACGACATCAAGCTGGAGTGCCAGAAGAAAACATAAAAAAGAAAGCACGAGGAAAAGGTTCTTCCGCTCATAACACAACAAAATGGACTCATGAGAGCAAGTCGCTCCGGCATGAGCGTGGATCACTGTATTCGAGGATCCGGTTATCAATAAAAGTTCCAAATTTATTTAGTTGTTTTGGATCATTGTATTCGAGGATCCGATTATCAGTAAACGTTCCAAATTTATTTATTTGTTTATCTATCTACTTATTTATTTTTCACAAGAATATTATTAACTTTGTTATGTATTTGTAGGAAACGCATGTAACAATGTAAGGCCGCAAACCTAACAAGCTTACGATTGGTCATTCATAGCATTAATATAGTTCATAGAAAACTTTATTAAATAACATCAGAAACAATAAACTCTTTGTTTAAGACAAGATGTAAACTCTAGTTCAATCAAAACATCATAATGAAAAAACTCTTGATTAGAATGTTGCTTTTCAACATACTGGTAGCCTGTAAGTTCATACTAAGAGGCCATTATGTTATCTTTAATAACCTTCAATCGGTCTGATATGCGTACTTATAAATCAGTATAGCTAAGTGAGTTCTAATTTTTACTATTAATCAATTTTTATTAATTTTTTTTAAAACACACTTTAAGCACTTAATCATATCATCATCATCTAACTCGTAGCGAGCAAACATAATCATAGACAACATAAATTATAAATCCATAATACCTTAGCATAAATATTAGTCAAAAACCAGTATAAATCTCAAAGCTTCATGTATTTGCCCATAACACAACATGTTCCTTTGCCATGGCGTCGTACTATGTTTTTTTCACCACAGAAGGATATTATAGGACTTTCTTATTACCCACAACGCATCATGTTCTTTGCCATGATGTTGTACAGTGTTCCTTCAACACAATATAATTTCAAGGTTACTTAATGACGAGTTAGACTTATGCAAGACATTATAGAACATATAATACCACAAGAGACTTAATCATTCAATTGAATGTGTTTTCTTAAATCTTTACTTTCGCAGTAGATACTTCATATCTTTGAACAAAACCATGTTTATAAGGAAACAACAAAGTTACGCTAATTCTTATGTAAACAACATAGTGTACCCATATTGCTTCCTAATTAAACTATACTTCAAGCATTGGCGGAGGATAGTAGAGGCCGGGGAGGGGGAGCGCCCCCCCCCTCTTTTTTTCGTTAGTAGTTTTAAATTTTAGTCCGGTAGTGTAAATTTTTGGCCCGGTAGTGTATAGGCGCGATAAGGGTTGGTTTTCTCTCTACCTTGCTTGAAGTCACAGTCAAAGGGGTGAGGATGTTGTTTCAGCTGCTAACGAGTATAGGCGCGATAAGGGTTGGTTTTCCCTTGTTATAGATAAAATTGTTATGTAAACAACATAATAATCACAAATCTTTCTCTTTTACACTTTTTATCCTATTCTTATAAATAAAATTTCTTTTATTTATTTTTTACACCAAACTAATAGAAGGCAAAAATATAAAGTTTTTGGGATGTTACAAACAACCAAAGTTTTTGGGATCATGTCAACTACTTATTTCATGACCAATTTAAACGTGAACTGTATCATAACAATAATACTCTTAGCAAACAATAAAGAATTAGACGGAAAAGGTCTAAGTTCAAGAGGGTTAAACCATTTACTAGGGATAAAATGGAGTTATGAGGAGAAACCATTTTCTAGGGACAAGATGGAGTTGGAAAAGGTGGATGATATGACGCCTACATAAAATTAAGGAGTCTTAGCTCATGCGTAATACCATGTGAAAGTGATCCATTAGTGATGTCATGTCACTATCACATATGCAATGAGTGTCGTCACCCTCACCCTCACTTGGGGGTGCAATACCTAGCTAATGGTGATGAGGTTTGTAACTATTATTTAATTATTGTTATTAATTATTTTATGATTAGTTTTCTATACTTTATTCTAACATAAAAAACAATAAATTAATATTATACATAAAAACCATTAACAATATAAAGAATCACTACAAGTGTCATAATAAAACTAAAGAATAACAGATTTATACTTTTGAAATGCAGTGAAGATCTTGATCAATGTGAACTCTTCTTGTAACCCTCAATTTGATGAACTACATACGTCGTTGTGGCATGAATCGTGCAAATAAAGAACTCACCGTCTTCGCTCAAATTAGATGATGACGAGTTTCGGCACAACCATTTTTTAATAAGTTTAGAGAGTATAAAGTATAAATTCTAAAAGTATTTTTGTAGTTTTGTGTTTTGTTAACATCCTTATTTGTGTTTTTTATAAGCTAACTCATGGATTTGGTTCCTAAACTTTGAATTTTATAGATATAATCCTCAACTCCAATAAATTAAAAAGGGTTAACTTGTTTGTTAAAGTAATGTAAATTTACTACTTTACCCTTAACTAGTTTTTATGGGACCCCCTACTATTAAATGCAACACGCTTATCAGTTCAAGTTCATCTTCAACAATTACGAGTCCCTCTATCTCCGACCATGTTTTTTGACAAACCAAACCACTCAATTCAATATACACCACATACATACTGATACTAGATATGTTATTCACAAAACGTCAAAACCTTTCAATTTCATATACCTACAGATCAATCCAAAAGCTAGCAACTTTGGTTCAATGGAGTTGTCCAAAGAAGCTTATTTTCAAGACTAAATGCAATGGTTGATCCAATTTATTATGTAGTAAATGTTAAATAAATTTTAACTTTATTATCATGATTATAATCTTCATCTTCATTCCCATTATGCTCTAGCCATTGGAACAACCGGAAACTATTGTGAAGCTTCTTATAAGAAGCTATAACATAGTTGTGTCATCAGAAGAAGATATTTTATGTGTTAAAACTCAAAACATTCGAAATACAGGAATTCATTGTTTATAGTGAAGATGTTCATCTTACCAATGATATGGAATATCTGTAATCACTTGATTAAAGTAAGTGAGTGCACGAGATGCATCCCCCCCCCCCCCCCCCCCCCCCCCCCCTCAAATTAGAGCAAACAAGTCACACTGTTTTCGATTTCTTCTGCTTCCGCGTCCTCTTCCATGGACATAGGCGAAAACAAACAACTCACACTACTTGGTAAATTCCTACATTTGGGGAGAAATATCAAGCATATCATTCTTTGATGAGATTTAAACGATTTTCCTATGGTTTATATATCTAATGTTATTATATTTAATTTCTTGGGTTTTTATTTAAAAGTAAGGGTAAAAAATAAATGCAAATGAATTTAATGAAAAAGTAAACCCTTGTTAAATTAATGGATCATAGATGAAAGTAAACATGATAGGTAAAGACTATATCTATACATTTAAAACTTTAGGACAAAATCTATAATTTTACACAAACCACAAAACCATATGTGTTAATTTTTTTCTTTGTTTTTTCATTAAAGTTTAGTAGCTATCAATAACTATTTTTTAAATTGATTGAAGTGCCCCTCAAACGATCAGCTTCACTCGACGTGACAAAGATCACGATTCCTCTCATCATGCACCATCTTAATTGGATTTGCATGGTGTGCTGGCTTGACCGGCCTACATGCCCGGCTTGACCTGCCTACATGCCCGGCTTGACCGGCCTACATGCCCAAGGTCACTCCCTCCTCACAAGGTATTACACCTAGCCTTAGACCATATCCATAGCCTAAATAACCCATTGCTTAAGTACATGAATTTGTCTCTTCGTAAGAAGGGATAATAGAGGACAACTAAGTCTAAAAAGTGTATTTTTTGTGATTTTATCTAAGAAAAACAAAATAATCATTGTATAACTTGTATTGGGATTTTCTCACATATAAAAATTAGTTACAATAGATTGGGATTAAAAAAGTAAATTCCATAAGTAACTGCTATTGACTTTGACTAACCAACTTGGCTTACATATTAGGTTTTTGTTTTACAATTATAACATTTTGCCCCACAAACGAAATGACTATTGACTTTGACTAATCAAACCGGCTTGCATATTTGATTGATAATTATAACATTTCCCTGCAAATGAATTCACTGTATTGATGTCTAGCCGATCAAAGATATGAAAAAAAAGTATTTGTGAAACCCTTTTTTAGGAAGTTTAGTAAACTGGTTGGTAGTATTATATAAGGTATGTTAATTAAGTTTTATTAATTATAATATTCTTTGTAATTGTTAGTACATATAATTTGATTAATATTTTTATTATTCTTGTTAATTCATATGAAGAGTTCTCCAATAATACACAATAATACAATATCTCGTCTAGTTTTTATTATTCTAAGGGTAGTAGAAAACTAAGGAACTTTGAGAATAGGACTCAATGCCATGTTAGATTAACTATAAATTAAGTAGCTTCAATATTATTACATTATGACATGAGAGAGCTAGACCGTTACAGGAAGATAAGTGTGACTCATGCATAAGAGAAACGATCCATGGCATGTGCCTCGAAACGATATTCAACCTTGGTACTATATTGAGCAACAAAAATTTGTTGTTACTAGAAACTCTGACTAATGAGATTAAAATCAAGAAAAAAAAAACACAATGGTTGAGCTAGGTGTATTAATGGTTTGGCTTGTAGCCAAACTATCATTAATGGTTTTTATTATTGTAAACCAAAACCAAACCATTATTTTAATAATGATTTGGTTTTGCTTTAAGTTCACATTTAGACTAATTGAATCTTTATAAAAGATACATAAAGTAAATATAAAAATGAGCTATCGAGTCAATCTCTCAGTTTCTTTTATAATTATTTTATGATATAGCTTGCAATCTTAGGCTGATTTGACGAATTTCATATGTCTAACATGTGAAATTTTGTAATCATGTGGTTTTGCCTGCAAACTTATTTGGAGAACTGAATCATATTCCTTTTATGAATTATATCACTACTTTCCAGTATTATATATAAGTTTTTAAATGATCATCATGTTTGGTTAATAAGCATTCGGTTGATTTAAAATATGAATCGATAGGAGTTCGTAAAAGAAATATGCTAGTATGAAAATATACTACATGTTTTAAATATCAATTTCAAGCTAAATTATTGACATACATTAATAAAACAAGCTGCATCAGAACACATGTTTAGTATATTATCGAACCATGTGTTTTTTCATTCTCTACTTATCAAATTATGTATTAATATTGTATTTAATTTCAAGCTAAGTGAAAATTAATTTCAACCAATATATAAAAATTAAAATTATTAAAATCTAGAAGCAAAAGCTAAACGTTAGAATGTAAGTTTTATAGAAAACTTTTAATTTTAATGTGGTGTTGGGGTTTGGTAAAGTTTAGAAATTAAAATGGCTGGCGGAGGTTATTAATTTAATAGCAATCAGCATCACTATCATCAGTATCAGTGTCCTCAGGTAAGGCAGGGGTTTTGTGTAGAGTTTAATACTTCCCCTTTGATCATATCGACAACAAACTCTTCTGGAACGCATCATCTTGTATCGCTACATGAACCTGTAGCGCTAACAGGACCCAAGTTACAGGTGATTTTTTTTTTGTCAATCGGTCTTTCATCTTGCCGTTGATTCGAAATCTGTTCGTATCTATCTAGTGATCTCCTTACTTTAATGGAAACAAGTTATATTGTTTTGATCCTTACTTTTATATGATTAACTTTTATATGTAGCTTTTATTCTGTGTAAGATCAGAGTCTATATAATCTTTTCCTGAAAACTAGTAGTAACATTCGCGGCTTATGTGTTTTCATGTGCCACTAGATTATTTGTTATGGAAACAAGTTATATTGTTTAATGGAAACAAGTTATATTGTTTTGATCCTTACTTTATATGATTAACTTTTATATGAAGCTTTTATTCTGTGTAAGATCAGAGTCTATATAATCTTTTCTTGAAAACTAGTAGTAACATTCGCGGCTTATGTGTTTTCATGTGCCACTAGATTTATTTGTTATACTTGTTGAGGCCTGACTCCTGAGTCCTGAGGGTGTAGCAACAACTTTTAGGTTTTTCTGACGGAACCATCATTGTTTCTATCATTTTGTGCTTTTTTGTTTATGTGTGGATCAGTGAATAGTGGGCTGGCTATATATGATTTCATTTGATTTAAGTCAAAGAAAGGTAATAATAGTACTTGGCATGTGCGGTTGTTGGTGGTAGAGCATAAAGATGAACAATCATGAGGAAGCTGAAATTTTTCTGAGGTTTGGGCTCATGTTAACAAGCCTGCAGTGTTATGTTTTATTTATTTATTTATTTATTTATTTTAATAACAACCACATTATGTTTTTTTATTTTCTATTGACTATTCAGGTGTTGGGAGTTGCACTGATGAGGAGCCTAGTAGTAGTAGCACAGGCTGGGGTACGTGCTTCATTCTTTGTGCAGACAACTGAAGATGCCTCCGGAGCTGTTGTTACCCCACCTTCTCTCTCACCAAGACCATCCGTCGTATTCTCCTCAAAAGTGGACACTGCAGGTAGCCCTCTTCACAAGCTTCAGAGTCAGAGTACTCAAAGGCTTATCCCCTCCTCCTGAAGACAAAAGTAGAACGCACAACCCACAAGTATTAACTAGCCAGAAACGTCAATGGGCAAGCTTTCAATTACAGGCACTGGTATGTCCTCTATAAAACACCTAGAATGATTGCCCGATATGATGCTATTAAAACTAAAACTCCCATTGAAACCAAATGGTTTCACTGCCCTTATATTTCGTTTCTTGTGGTTGATGTTCCAATGTGCTCACAGATAGCTCTTCTACATTTTTTTATTCAAGATTGTTTATAATATCCAAAATACTTTAGCATCATAGGATATTGAAAGAACCATCGAGGCTATTTGAGAGCATGGTAGTGGTTGGGTTGCATCCAAATTCCAAATTGTGATATTCAGGCACTTCAGAGGCTGCCAAGTGCACTTAGCAGTCAGCATCAGTTCCGGGTAGAACCAAACCTCGAGCCTCACGTGCGGATCCCACAAGCTTCCTATTATAAAAAGAATTATTTGAATTGCTTCTATTCCTATTGAATATGTTTTCTGATCATTTGTGTGCACTACCGTCAGGTTCTTTTCGTGTACCCTCCGGACAAACAGCTGCCTCTTAGGTCAAAGGATCTCCTTTCATTCTGCTTTCCTGGTGGATTGGTGCTTAGGCTTTATAGTTTTCTGACAACCTAAAAAGCTTATGTTATATGCTAGTCAATTCCAGGGAACTGGGTACGCAACTTGTGAACTAATCCATAGTTGTCAAAAGCGAATAGTGACAAACCACCTATATCCTACGTAAATAGCATGCGCTATTTCATGTTTAGCGATAAAGTAATTGGAAATTTAAGAAATGTTTTACATTCGATAAATAAACATTCACTCCACCAAAATAGCTAAAATTACATAATAAAAAATGAAAAATTACATAAATTCGCTACCTGGTCGCTGAAAAACATCAAATTGCATTCAATGTGTTTATTGTAGTAACACTTATATAACACAAATGGATTCTAATCAAGATAATGATATATAATTTTTTTAAACTTTTATAATGCAATGATATCCAGCTTTTTTCATATAAACTTATCCTGTTACACAGTTCTTCTAGTTCAAGAAATTTAGTACACATTCATTCAGATGACTATTATGGGAAAATCGTCCTTTTCCTGTGTGTTTGTTTGCACCAGTCTTATTGAATTCCACTTGATGGTTTCATTTTTTGCACTTAAACGTTTCTACTTGTAATTTTAGGTTCACACTATCGAAAGAACACCATCAATGAGTGAACTGAATGAAATACTACTTGGACAGGTATATTTGTTACTTTATTGCTACTTTTCTTACTACCATCTAATAAAAGTGGGTTCAGAATTTTGTTGTTTTGTTTATAATGATAAACCACTTTTGAAAAAAGAACATCGCACTTCTTCCTTTTTAACATGCAAGCCTTTTCATTTGACAAAGGTATATACAATATCTAAAATCAAGGTTACCTCACGCTTTTGCACCAAGCATCTTGGTTGATATTGTTAGACAATTGGCACAATAACAATTGATAAAAACACACTCACATAATTTTATTGAATAGAACAAAGGAATACTTTTGGTACACTTTGCATCTTATTCTAAGGAAGAAAATAAATACTATCATAAAAGAGAATCATAATTGATTGCTTAAATCAAGCAATTGCTTGATTTATGCTTTGACTACTTTATTATAATTGATTGCCTAATTACTAATTTATTAATTCCAAAAATAGATTTTGGACAGATCCAATTTTCTGACCCATGACCCATTTAATCAACTTTTGACCACTGAACATTTTAACCCACAAACATGATTAGAACCATCATTCATCCCCCTAATCATGGTTTGTGCACTTCATTGTTCATAGTAACGTTGGTTCATCATCCATATATTGTGCTAAGTTAGCCTCCTTCTTTTTCTTCCACTTTGGACATTCATTTAGAAAATGTCCAAGCTTACCACACTTGGAGCATCTAACGTGACTTTTATTCCGTTGGAGCCGTTCACCACCTTGACCTTTTCCGGGACCTTGACCTCTTCCTCGGCCACTCCCAAAATCATCCCGGTTTGAACTTCCATAACCGCATTGCTCACATCCATGCTTTTTGTCTTTCTCCCTTTTAGAAAGCATTAACCTCCCTTGAGTTTCTTCTTTGTTGAGTCCTTTAATGCGTTCTTCATAGGCCCTCAACTTTCCAACAACTTCATCAAACGACATCTTGTCAAGATCAAAGCATTGCTCTATTGAGGCTACGATTTGAAGGAATGACTTGGGCATAACATCGAGCAACCGTCTCACCAAAACCTTCTCTTCAATATCTGACCCGAGACTCCTTGCTTTTGAGGCTAGCCCACTCAGTTTGCTTGCAAAAATATCTACCAAGTCATTCTCCTTCATGTGCAAGCTTTCGATTTCCTTCCTCAATGTTGAAAGCCTAGCCGTTCTTACTCGATCCACCCCCAAAAATCTTGTTTTCAACCCTTCCCAAACTTGTTTTGCATCCGTATGAGATGCCATTTGTAAAACAAGCTCTTCCGGGATGGCTTGAAACAAGAAGGCAAGAGCCATCTTGGACTTTTTTGGATCAACATTAGTACCACTTGGTGGTTCTATGGCCTCCCATATTCCATTTGCATCCATAATGGCCTTCACTTTAATTGCCCACACCGGATAGTTTGTAGATGTCAAAATCGGACACTGATAGGACATCGAACCTCCTTCCTTTGCTGGTATCATTACCATTTTTTTTTTCTATTTTGGACAGCCCCAACCCTTGTAGATCAGACCCTACTCCAACAGCCTTCTTCCACAGACATTGAAAACAAAGCCACCTGCTTTTGCTGTTTCTTTCACCCGCCAAACAAGACTGGATCCAAAAGCTTCTTCCAGTCTGTTTCTTCTGCACTTCTGGTCGGAATTCCCTGCCAAAAGAACAAGCCTAACCTGGCTATTCCGTTCTTTTCCTAGGCAACGAAGAAGAACAGGGTCTGGTTACTGATCGATGGGATTAGGGCTGCGATTCAATTCTGATCAGGGGCTGATCAGAAATGAATCAGGCTGCTGTTCCACTATTCAACCTTTTGGGGTAGTGACTTGTCTTTCCCTGTCATAGGTTTTCGATCTCACACCGCTCTGATACCAATTGTTAGACAATTGGCACAATGACAATTGATAAAAACACACTCACATAATTTTATTGAATAGAACAAAGGAATACTTTTGGTACACTTTGCATCTTATTCCTACCATCTATTTATAAGGAAGAAAATAACTACTATCATAAAAGAGAATCATAATTGATTGCTTAAAATTATGTGAGTGTGTTTTTGACATGCTGGTACTGTTTCAGGAACACCTCAAACAAAATGATCTATCCTTTGTATTCAGATTGCAGATAATCTAGGGATTTACTTTCATCTATTTTCTCAGTAGTATTTTCAATTTTTGTGGGTGTTTTTTTATATTCAATCCATGACTTCTAAACGCCAATTACCGTACCGATTTTCTAATTTACTTATTATGACATCTTTGCTAGTTAATATAGATTGCTGCATGAGTATCTTTCTTTATTCTCTGTTATCTTGAACAATCTTTGCTGAACTTTGTCTCCAGATAGTTCTTGATTACTTGAGACAACAAGTTCATATGCATACACAAACACACTACCATATATGTATGCATATGTCTATCATATATGCATTATGGATGTGTGTGTATAAATATGTTATGTATGTATGTGTATATACGTGTGTGTGCCTTGATAAACACACATATATATACACATACATTATTTTAGTACTCTTTCTGGGTTCTGATATACAACTCTGCAGGGTGCAGATGATTCAATCCTGTATGGCTGCTGTGTTCTAGTTGATGAGCCTTGATAAACACACATATATATACACATACGTTACCGAGGACTTGTGCAAGTGTAAGCCGTGAGAGAGCGTCCCTTGTACATACCGCAAGATGCGTTTTAAGGCATTCAGATGGCACGTACGCGGGGCATGCATATGCATGCAGATTTGCTGAACGGCGTAACTGATATCCGGACGTGTAAACGTGAGATATTGGAGGGCGCCCGCCAGTTGACGGTAATGTGTGCCCCCCTCTTCGAGGAGGGTGCCGGATGAGGAACTCAGTTTAGTTTTTGTATCCACCGGGGTGTTAGCTGGGTTGCACAAAGTCATTCCGGCCCGCTCTAGGAGTTCACCGGCATATTTTTGTTGAGATAAGAACAAAGAACCATTGTGTCGGGTGACTGAGACGCCAAGGAAATAACTTAGAGGTCCTAAGTCTTTCATTGCAAACTCGACAGCCAAGAGTTTCATAAATGTGTTCCGTAAGGCATCGGTAGAAGTGACCAGGATAATGTCATCAACATATAGTAGAATATAGGCAGTATCGTTCCCTTTCCTATAGATGAAAAGGGAATGATCACTCTTGCTATGATGAAACCCAATTTTGGAGATATAATCAGCAAATCTTTGGTACCAAGCCCTCGGTGCTTGTTTCAACCCATATAGCGATTTCTTTAATAGGGCAACTGGCTCGATACCATATTAGCTGTAATATTTTGTGTGTCCCTTCTCATTCACAATCACATCATATAAATACAAGAATTTCCTGTAGTTTTGCTATTACCAAAAACTACAGCATTGAATACAGATTATTCAGTTGCTTATAATACAAATAATCTACAGCTGTGACTGATAATCTGTTCCTATAATTCTGCTAATTACTAAATCTGCAGTACAACTATATATCTACTAATAGATCCAATGTAAAAAAGGATTAGTGTTTTTTTTGTCATTTTACAATATTTTGGCATGTCTTTGGGTGGACTTGGTGTAAATGAAACCAGATGCATATGTAGGTGTCCTATAAAGTAATTTAGAGTATGGGTGGCCTTAATGTAAAACAGTTGAATACTTGTGTGGCCTCCACGTGCATTATGTGTTGTTATATATGTGTGTTCCTTATCGTAACTTGTAAGTTGCAACATGCCATGACATACTTCCTGTATTACCCATATTCTGGTGGACATTCATAAACATTTTGGATTGTTCTTTCAATCATATTGGAAGAAAGTTTAGCTGTGTCATGTCAAAGCTTCTTTAAAGCCCTCTAATGCTCCCTCCATTCCAAAATATTTCAAAAGAAAAAAAACACAGTTTTAGGAATGTATAGTTTTCTCATTATATAAAATATAAATTTCAGTTTTACCCTTTTGAAACACAGTTTTAGGAATGGATAATTAATGAAGTTTTGTGGTAAAGTGTAATTAAGGATAGAACGGGAAACTTAATAAATTATCTTGGTAGTGGACATTTTCCGGGACAAAATAAAATAGGGAGGTGTACCATTTACTTGGGGCAGAAGGAGTAATTTTTTTCCTTCTCTCTTTTAGCATCCATTCCCTATTTAAAATGTTTAGTTGGTGATGGGAATTTCTTAAAACAGTTTTCAGGGTTCTCCTAGCGAAGATAGGAACTTCAGGAGTGATGCTTATTCAACAGAGACAGACGAGGCATCTTTTTCAGGCCAGTAAGATAATGAGCACAATGAGATTCTTGATTGGGCTAAGGTTATTTTATCTTTATTTAAATATATTTCTTTAAACTTTGTGATTGACCCCTTAGGTTTTATAAATTCTCAATTCTCAGAAAAAAATTTGAAAATTGCAGACCAACAACCATGGATCCTTACAGATTATATGCGAGTATAATCGTTTACGTGTCCCTGCTAGGGGTTCGACAATCAAGTTCCACCCACTGGAATACCTGCATCCTCTGGAATTTCATAGACCAGATGAAACAATTTTAAATATTGCTGGTTCAACAGTTGATATAATGTCCTGCAGCACAAGTTTTGAACTTGCAGAGGCAGGTTTTCTTATTTTTTTTTTTATTATACATTTATTTTTTAGAGTTTTTGCACATTTCTATGTTTTTTATGCTATATGCAATTTCCTTTTGAATTATTTTTTTTGTCACTTTATGCAATATGCATTGATTGTGGGTTATATCATTTCTGTTTGGTACGGAAGGCTCACAAAGCACAAGTTTTGAACCAGCAGAGGCAGTTTTTTTTCCTTTTTTTTGCACAATTCTATGTTTTTTATGCAGTTTGCAATTTCCTTTTGAAATTGTATTTGTTGTCAATTTTTGCAATATTCATTGATGGTGGATTATATCATTTGTGTTTGGTACGATAGGCTCGCAAAGCAGTTGCTGTTGAGGAAGAGGCAACAGCTTTATCAGTATGGGCAATTTCAAGTATATGTGGCTCCTTGCGTCTTGAGCATGTAATTGTTATTCTTTTCTAATATTAAATAGCATTATCTTCATTCTGCTTATGCAAATTCTTTTCTTAAATAGCATTATCTTCATTCTGCTTATGCAACTTCATGTGCTTCTTGACAATAATTGCTCCCTTTTCATTTTTCTTCCACAGATCTTGACAATATTTGCAGGTGCCCTGCTGGAGAAGCAAATTGTATTTGTGTGCTCTAATCTGGTTGGTATATCATTCGTAATTACAAATTACTTTGTTTTGATGTTGGTTTTAGTCTGTGCTTGGTAACTTATAACTCCCAACAGCTGCTGCTGATGTTCTAAAGTTATACTTTTAAATCCAAAAATAAAATCCTTTTAAAATAATATATGGGATACGCTGATTATTTGTTTTTGTTGGATCTGCTTTAAAACAATTATTGTATATTTTTTGTCATGTTGGTGTTCTATTATTAGGAAAATAAATATGATG
This sequence comes from Flaveria sonorensis, assembly GCA_025506505.1. NCBI lineage: Eukaryota > Viridiplantae > Streptophyta > Magnoliopsida > Asterales > Asteraceae > Flaveria > Flaveria sonorensis. Next base: position 728,615 of record CM046430.1, read on the forward strand.
TATGTTTGATTAAGAGGTGGAGATTCAATTCTATTATTTTTTGCATCTCAGGGGATATTGTCTGCTTCAGTGTTGTGGATTTTTCCTCTGATTCGTCCCTACCAGTGGCAGAGCTTCTTTATGCCGGTATTGTGGATAAGAATTTTGTATAAGCTTACAAGGCACATCTTCTATATATATATGTATCCTCTGATTAGTGTTGTTTTAATTGACTTGCTTCAGCAGTCTTGCCAAATGACATGCTAGATTTTTTTTGGAGCACCTGTTCCTTTTATAGTGAGTTTTTTAATTAACTTTTTTGTTTTGAATCTCTCATTCCATTATTAATGTAACAAAGACCTGAACTAGAAAAATAGAGCGCTCTTCACTGTGTCCAATGGATGGAAGGGATTGAAATATGTATGCCATAGCATTATGAATTTTACCGTTTTACTGGCTCCTTTGACCTATAAATGTTGACTAGGTTGGTGTGAAGAGCAAAACTGGTGAAGTACAATCCAAGTCAGGAAATGTTATACTTGTTGATGTTAACAAGAACCAGGTGCACATTTAATGATGTTATACTGCAATTGCCAAATCATCCAGATCCCAAAATGTTTATAAAGTTATCATGCATCTTTTTTTATGTTCATTGTTTTTTTCATTTATTTTCACCATATTCATAAATCTGACTATCTATTGTGTTATGATGTTCTTTTCCCTTAATCAGGTCAAATCATCGTCAATACCACATTTCCCTCGGTACAAAGAGTTATAGGCAGCCTTAACTCCTTATCACGCTCAACTTGTGGGGGAAAGTTATTTAGCGAAAAAGAGACCGGTTTATGATTGCACAGATGCTCAGGTATAGCTTTGTTCTTTATCCCATTTTAAAGTACCTATTTTTGTATTTTCCGTTGAGGCATTTACATATTTTCCCTTCCTAAACTTATTAATTATATATTTACCCAAGCTAAAAACTTAATTACATATTTCTCCTTTCTAAAACATATATATTACATATTTATCCATTTTATAAAAATAGGTTCTTGAAATGATTAGTGTATCTATATTTTTACTAAGTTATTTTTACACATTTTCCTTCCTAAAAACATCAATCACAAATTTACTCAACTTCGAATCTTTGATATTAATAATGACAATAAAATTACAACTTCAAATATAAAGTTTAAAACTTCATCTCAAAACAATAATCACCGATAATTAAATTATATCTCCAAATACTAAACAAACTTGTCAAAGTTTTAAACAATTATAATAACAAAACATCAATACATAAAAATCCCTTAGTAAAAACAAGATAAAATAGTCATTTGGTAGGTTAATTTTAGTGAAATGGATAAATATGTAATATATATATTAGGAAGGGAAAATATGTAATTGATTTTATGCCTTGGGGAAATATGGTACTTTTGGTCTTAATAATGGGAAATATGTAAAAATCTCATTCTTTTTTTGTCCTAGAGTACATTGGAGTTGATTGCTGATTTTCTGTTATTAGTTAACTATCATTGTAGACAATTTGGAGCATGCACAAGCTTTATTACTCCTTATTATTAATTTATATACAAATTTGCCAACATCTGCGATTCTGATGACATTTGTGTGACTTCGCTTTGACTAATGTCAAGATTAATATCGTGCTATGTTAAAAGTTCTTTAATTCTTTCTGTTAGATTTACTCTTACTATTAATGTTTTTATTATTATCATTACTACTATTATTCCCATATTTATTAATTCTTTTGCAGTTATTGTTTTTATGATTGTTATTATTATTATTATTATTATTATTTTATTATTATTATCATTATTATTATTATTATTTATGATGATGTTATTATTTGTTGTTATTAGTATAACACCAGTACAAGTTTTTTCATGACATTTACTGATGTTTTGCGTTGTTGACGTGGTATTCTCAATTCATCACGTTGCACTGTGTGGGCAATCTAAAACACTTGTCACATCATTTTAATGTCTACTTTTTTTTTTTGTTTTTGATGTGTTGCATGATTTTTATTGAATACAGGTAGAAGCTGCCAAGGGATTCTTGAAAATACTAAGATCTTACTTGGATTCACTTTGCTCTAACCTACGTTCTCACACAATTACAAATGTTCAGTCAAATGATGATAAGGTTTCTCTGTTCACACATTCATAATTAAAGTTAAATATATATATTTACCAGAAGTGTTACTTCCGGTTAAATAAAAGTATCACTTCCAATTTCCAATGACAGAATGTTACCGAGCTACCCTTTCTCATAATACACCTATGTCGATGTACATACATTACATCTTCAAATTATTTTCAAAAAGCATATGTGGATGACTATAAAGTAAATAGGCCTAATGCTAGACTTTCCCTTCACTTCAGTGATATTTTATATGCTTCTTATAAATGAATACATGGCATCCAACAGTCATGAGGTGTCAAGCATTGGTCATTGAAACTGGTCCATGAACAAAGCTTATAACACATTTATTACAATTTATCTGACATCCTCTTTCATTTAACCTCAGGTATCATTGTTTTTAAGGAGAGTTTCATTGAGTCCTTCCCTAGTCGTGATCGACCTTTTATGAAGGTAATTATCTTACTTCAAATTATCGTATGCGTCTTTTTTAGTTTCTTATATTGCTGTTTTAGAAAGGTTAAACTACATGAAACAGAGATGAACTGTACATAGTTACAGTTTTTTTATTTTTATTTTAGCAACCAACTTTATTTTAGGAATTTACAATTTATTACAGGGTTGGCAGCCAAATACAGTTAAACTGATTTACATGAGAAAAAGCATAACTTTGGGTTCTTTTTGGTTCCATTTTGCCCATTGTTTTAGAACATACTTCATTCTGCTGTTGGTTCAGATGTGATTTCTTGTTAGTTAATTATTTCCTTACCGAAAGAAGGATAACATGCCAAATTAATTAACTAATTAATTTATTATTTTTGGGAGGCAGCTGTTTGTGGATACACAGCTTTTCTCTGTACATACCGACCTGGTATTATCTCTATTCCAAAAGGATTAACAGCGTGAAGTAGTTTGTGGGTTGCGTCTTGGTGGTAAATGGTGTGCCCCACAACCTATCCCTACACCATGCAGGTGTGGTGAATTTATTCTAGAAAATTTAGGTGGTGGTGTTGAAAAAAAATAAAAAATAAGAGCTTGAAGTTGTAATGTATAGTTATAGGCAGTTGAGCAGGTAATAACTTATATGAGTGAATATTTATGTGATATCGGGTTTTCCCATTTGTGCAATCTCAAGCCACTAGCATTGTGTAACCATGTGACTTGAGCTTCTTTCATAATCATCAACAACCTTTTTGAAGTTTGGAATAATAAACCGTTTTGTAAGTTCTCTTTCAAGGTCGTGACATTCAAACAGTGGTTTGTGATGTTTTGGCATCTTTCTTTGCTAGATATGAAGCTTCCTTCAGTGTAAACACTTTTGTATCAACCCCTATAAAACTTTTGAAAAAGACAAATCCAAAACAAGTGCAAGATTGCCATTTTATTGTGTGCTTTTTTCATCATTGATCTTATGTGCCTTTTATTTTATAACTGTGTTATCTGATCTTTAGTTGACTAGATGTGTAATTTACCATCCATCATGTACGCTTGATCTTTAGCTGACTAGGTCAACTATGTCTACGCTTGCAATCACATACCCTAAAGACCAATGATGAAAAAAAGAACTTGTATTGAATCGTTTGGTCACCATAAACTGTTTTAGTTTAAAAATATGAACATAACAATAAAGCCATGTAGTTTTCGTTCCAACATTTTTTTCTGGTTATATTTGTGAATCATAAGTAATACCAGCCTATTGTTTTGTCAATCATAAATAATACCCGCCTTTCGAGAAAAAAAAAAAGATACAACTTCTCTTAGTCTATTAAAAAAAAACCCGTTGTTATCTCCAAGACAGAGCCCTCTCTACCCTATTCTAAGTGTGGGTTTCTCAGCTACTGCTATACATATTTGTTTTTTAGATAAAAAGAAGAAAACAAATTAATTGGATTTTTTTCAGACAGAAATAAAGTTTGATAAAGAAAAAAGTCATTCAGCCTTTCTGGATAATTGTTTAATGAAGCAAATAGTATGGTAAGAGCTTTTAATACATTAAATAAAATCTAAGATATTCTTTACATTAAAACAATCTCCAACAAAGGTATGTGAGGCGCCCCTGAAGTGATGTACATCAGAGGGGCGATGTTGGAGGAGGGCGCCAATGATGAGGAAATTCTTTTACAAGAGAGAGCTCGAGCTCGCACAAGTTTCATAATAGGGGAGGAGAGAGGGAACCCGTTCGTGAAGAGAATGAGAGAGGCACCTGACCAAGAAGATAGTGTAGACATGGACAAGCGTATGCCATTGCCGTTAGATATGGTCTAAAGAGAACTTATAATAATAATAATAAGGTATAAAAATAGCAAAATAGATGAACAAATGATTGCAAATACGTCACATGTATCACAATCTTTTTAGAATGAGTTGTCTTAATATTTTTACACTGAGGCCTATGACCAATGTAAATGATGTTGATGCAACACAATTATGTACAATTAACTTCCACTTTAATTCTCTACTACCATTTAGCTAGGAGAGCAAGATCTAAAGTCCTAAAACACCCAAGTTCAAAACCGTCACAAACTTTCGGCATGGTTAATGTATCCCAAGCCACCCAACTAATTTTCTTTTGTTCTTGCACAAGCCTTCTTCGTAAACATGTGAATACTTTAATTGTTAGAACATATAAATATGACGAGTTAATTAAGACCTTCTTGTCTCAGGCCCGTTCAAATATCAAATTTTATAGGAGCTGAGTCATTTACCAACATCGATGCTTCACTAGAATTAGGGCACCCTTAAATCCAATGTCTTCATTTGCACCTAAAATCCATTTGATTCATAATTGTGTCTAGAAACCCCTCAATTTACTGAGTCTAAAGCCTTGTCAAAAATCTACTTCTAAAATTAACACTTGCTTCTTTACCTTCTTAACTCAAGAAGACCGAAGAATAATAAATATAGTAAAAGGATTGAGATTAACAAATTACTGGGTTATCTTTAGTTATTTATATGAAAATATGGTTACTATTAATATAAAGCTGGTTGATGCACGTTTTAATTTTAGAATTTAACATTAATGAATTGTTGGTATCACAGCTGCTCGTGAACACACAAAATCACTCAAACTTTGATTCACTTCACTACTAATCGTTCAATTACAATTGAAAAGATAAACAACTACAAAACATTAAAAAAAAAACCCACTATCTCCACTATGGACATGACCCACTAACAAACACATGAACTACCATACTTTTAGAAAATAAAAAAACTGACAAATACTATAAAATATTAGAGATGAGTCATCACCAAATCCCACTTGCATGCCTGCATATTCAAGTACTTATCATTATTTGTGAATTAACTTCAATATCCCCCTATAATTCACAGAATAGTGACTCCCAATAGCTCTCTCAAGTAAAAAAATTATTCCACTCCTAAAGCTTTTGTAAAGATATCTGCGACCTGTTCATGAGTACCACAAGCCTTCAGCTCAATCTCCTTCTCATCCACAAGACTACGAATGTAGTGGTACTTGATGGAAATATGTTTGGTGCGGCTATGAAAAGCTTGGTTTCTTGTCAAGAAGATTGTGGATTGATTGTCACAGCATATCAGTATGGCCGTTCCCTGCACATGACCCTGATCCTTCAACATCTTTCGCAACCACAAACGGCCTAACATGCTGCAACTGTTTCCGCCACATATTCCGCTTCAGTAGTAGATAAAGCAACGATAGTTTGCTTCTTTGACAGGCAAGATACAGCACCTTTCCAGGTAGAGAAATAACAGACAAACTCTTCATATCCTCAAACGAACCCCCAATCACTATCCGTAAACCCGACAAGCATCACCTCATTCGATCTTCCATACCACAACCCATATCTCAAAGTACCGACAAGATATCGTAGTATCTTTTTTGCTGCACTATAATGAAGACTGATGGATCTTGCATAAATCTGGATATTATTCCAACAACATACACAATGTCTGGTCTTGTATGGGTACATAAAATTAATCCACCAGTCAAGCTTCTATACCTATGTGCATTTGTTGCTTCTGCCCATCGTGTGCCTTAAACTTCTCATTAGAGTTCATAGGGGTTAGCTGCTCCTTTACATTTCTCCATACCAAATTTCTTAAGCAAATCTTATGTGTACTACTTCTTTGAGTTAGAAAAAACCATCTTGCTTTTGTACTACTCTAACCCAAGGAAGTATTTTAGTTCACCTGTGTCTGTCATTTTAAATCAAGTATAACTTATCTTTGAATTCTCTAACAAGTTCACATGAGGAGCTAGTATAGATCATATCATCCACATACAAACAAACTATGATTAGATGAGTATCCTTACCTCGTTTCACATACATAGTAGTTCGTTGATGCTGCGTTCATACCCCATTTGACAAGAATAGCCATCTATCCTGCTGTACCATGCACGTGGAGACTGCTTCAACCCATATAAGGCTTTGTGTAGTTGACACACCTTGTATTCCTCTCCTTTGACAACAAAACCACGTGTTTGTTCTACATATACTTCTCTTGAAGAACTCCGTTTAAGAAGTCTGATTTCAACATCGAATTGATAAATCGGCCATCCATTTTGAGCTGCAAGGATATAATTAACCGAATTTTTCGAAACGAGCAACCGGCGAAAAGTCCTTCGTAGTCTATCCCCGACTTTTGCACATAACCTTTTGCAACAATCCGAGCCTTGTGTTTGTGAATGTTCCCTTTCTCATCTAGCTTTAACTTAAGACCCATTTTTAACCCAATTGCCTTCTTTCCAGTAGGGAGTTTGGCTAGAGACCAGGTGTTGTGCTTCTCAAGTGATTCAATCTCCTCTGCATGCCTTTATCCATTCATTTTTCAAGGTTGCCTCTTCATATGAAACTGGTTCTACAGATGATAAAGCAAAATGCCAGAGGGGTCGTACTCTTGCATGTGATCACAATAATGGTTACATGAGAATCAGCAACTACATTAGCATACTTAGGGTTAGGTTACATACCCTTGTTGAGCGTCTCAACCCGGTTTCCGGTTCACCTGATTCATGTAGGTTCGATGTGTCTACCCCGCCTTCTATCGTGTTTTCATTATCGTTGGGTTATTCATTGATTTCATCTTCCGCTCTTCATTATGATCGTTGGCGGTAGCATATTGTTGAACCTTTCACTACTATCTTTTTTCAACCTCATCTTCTCCTATATCAACATACTTCACTTCAGTTGGGAAGCTATTTTTATCATCTGAACAATCCTTCCATCGTGCCATTTCATCGAACACTACATCTCTACAATACACTATTTTTCTTGTCACCAAATCAAATAGTCTTACGCTTTAGAGTTCGTACATCCCCCGACAACACATACATGACTTGTGCTCTAACTTCCTTCTGTGTTGTTTAGGCTGTAGTCCTAACGGACATCCAAACACCTTTAGATACCCAATGAGCTTTCTATCTACCTACCATCCACCTCTGAGTTTGGTTCTCCAAAGCTTTATGGTGAGAGTCTTAACAAATACACTGCTGGCAGCGCCCGCTTCACCCCAAAAACACATCTGCCAACTTCTTCTCTTTTAACATACTACGAGCCATCTCAACAACAGTTCGTTCTTTCTCTCCGCCACACCGTTTTGCTCGGTGTGTAGGTGCTGTGAGTTCCTTTTTATTCCATGATCAGCATAAAACTTTTGAAATTCACTGGAGCAATACTCACCCCCACGATCAGACCTTAAGGCAATGATTTCTCCCCAGACTCTAACTCTACTTTTTGCTTTAAAGTATTTAAACTTTTCAAATGCATCAGACTTCTTATCCAAAAAATATACCCATACCATACGACTATAGTCATTGATGAATAACATGAAATAGCTACTGCCACCCAATGACTTTATGTTCATAGGGCCAACTAGATCAGTGTGAACCAACTCCAAGATTCTTGAAGTCTCCATGCTTTTTTGGAAATGATTTCCTTGATTGTTTCCAATACACACCCTTCATATGTTGACCAACTATCAATCTTTGGCATCCCCTGTACCATACTACTTTCATACAACTGTTTCAAAACTTTCTTGTACAATGACCGTAGCGAAGATGCCATTACCTTGACATATTTTTTTGCACTGTTGCCTAGGCACTACCACTCATCTTCTGACTACTCGCTTTGAACGTGAACATATTGTTAAGTAGGTTGTAGTGAATACCGAATTCTCATAAGTTGCCCTACGCTAAGTAGGTTGTAGTCAAGATCGGGAGCAAACTGTACGTTCTCCAGAACCTTATGTTTTCCTCCATTTAGTGCAAACTCAACTGTGCCCTTTCCCCTTGTACTTGGATACTTCTTCCATTTCCAAGTTTCACATCCCACTTCTTAGTCTCGTCCATGTCCTGAAACAACGTTTTCTTCTAGGTCATGTGGTTCGAACAACCACTATCTAAGAACCAGATGTTCTTCTTTCTCATCTTTTCGTCCTTGGTTACAGCCATGAACACTGATAATCTTCATCTTCCTCATCACCTTCAATTGCAGCCTATGCTGTGGTTCTGTACCACACTCGGCTCTCACATGTCCAAACCTGTTACAGTTGTAACATTGTATATCGCTACGACCCTTGCCACCAAACCGGCCTCGTCCTCTACCTCGACCTCTTACAAGGCTCCTTCCTCGTCCTCTATAATTCCATGACCACCCTCTTCTCCGGTGTTTCTTGAAATACTTTTTTTCTTCAGGAACTTCAGTCCCTCGATTCACCCTACCTCTCATGCGCCTGTAGTGAACCCATAATTGATCAAAAGACAAGGTTGACAAATCTCTTGACCTTCAATGGCAGTCACTACATGATCCTATCTTGGTGTGAGGCTTCTTAAAATCTTTTCCACGCCCTCTGATCTCAGATAAGCTCCCCATAGGCTCGTTCCTGATTAACTATTTTCATAACCTTGTGAGAAAATCAGCCCCGACCTCTCCATCTTTCATCTGTATAGTTTTGAACTCCCGACGAAGGCTCTGCAATCTAACAGTCTTTACCTTTGAGTCACCCTTATCTCGGTTTGCAATGTGACCCAAGCTTGTCGTGATGTAGTAGCCGCAACAATTCTTGAAAACACATCGTCATGAACCGCGTGTTTGAATGAACGACAGGCCTTTCGCACCTTTCTTCGATTTTCTCTGTACCTTTCTCTATTTCCATCATTATGGTTATACCCAATCTCCACAAGATCCCAAAGATCATGCGACATGAGAATAGTTCTCATACTTATGCTCCAGTACTCGTACCCATCTCCCTTGAAGATTGGAAGGGAGATTTGTGTTGTGCCTGCCTCCTTGCTATTTGCCATGAAAGGATCACTGCGTTCGTCTCTCTTTCTCTTTCTCTACAACCTGGCTCTGATACCAGATTGTTGGTATCACAGCTGCTCGTGAACACACAAAATCACTCAAACTTTGATTCACTTCACTACTAATCATTCAACTACAATTGGAAAGATAAACAACTACAAAACATTAAAAAAAACCAACACACTATCTCCACTACATGGACATGACCCACTAACAAACACATGAACTACCATACTTCTAGAAAATAAAAAAACTGACAAATATTATAAAATATTAGAGATGAGTCATCACTAAATCCCACATGCATGTCTGCATATTCAAGTACTTATCACTATTTGTGAATTAACTTCAATATGAATTAGTTGTCACCCGTGGTATTAATGACATGTTTATCAAGTCAATTTTAAAACCTATCTATACTTTAACATAGAAGAACAACGTAAAGTACAAATCCATGTGGTCAAAGGATTTGATTAGCTGTTTCAATGAGACGACATAACCTATGAAGTACAAAAGAAAACTAGTACCATGATAGTAATTTTAAAAGTTGTTCTCTTTCTTTTTACAACTAGATCAATAGAAAGGGTGAAATTGATACTGTCAGAATAACATCTAACTATTTTATATCTATGTTTCGTTCTTCAAAATCAAATCATCACATCTATATACATCGCATCATCATGCGAGTTTAATTTCTAGTATTAGGAAAACAATAATCGAATTTGATGGATTTACAATTCTCTCTTTTTAGAAGTGAAAATCTGGGTGCAATTGTTAGACATATATAGTAGTTCGAAGCCTACTCTTTCACTTGACTTAGAACCGTGAATTGATCGCCTCCTGTGATCTTCTAGGGTGAGGGTGTCATAGGCCGGTAGCGAGTTCGTTAACTAGTTTTTATAGACGTGAAAATAACATATTACTATTATTATATTTTTATATAGAGAGTGATGAATTATCACAAATCAAGATGTGATCTAAACCAAACCAAGTAATGAAACAAAAATTCTTATGCTCTAAACCTGTTTTTCATTTTACTTTTTTCATCATCTTACTGTCACCTTAAAATGTAACAAGTTGTGCATAAAAAATGTAGGACACCCTTTACGAAAAAGAGCAAAGTAGCATTGATGGTTTGCAAGGTACAAGTCACCAATGTACACTGTTTTGAACTGCAGTGCAGTGGTTGGACCATGCGTGATTTGGTTAGATTAGATTAGATGGGGAACAAACATTACTTTCAATCCAACTCAAAACTCAACTCAACTCAACTCACACACAGAGAGAGAGAGTATATGATCGTATCCATTCATCCAAAACAAGAAAGTTCACATTGTGTTACCATTTCATCATTTACAATTACATTCATGATCAACTCAAAAAGATGAAAAAGTAAAAGTAAAAGTATGCAAAAAAACCGTACAAAACTTCTCTCATGATCATGCCCACTGCCACTTTTGTCTGTCACCCTGTGCTTTCAGATACCAACTCTCTCACACACACACTCTTAATAAATATTTTTTTTCTATTTCTTTAAAATAAAATCACACACACAGTCTCTCTCTCTCTCTCCCTCTCTCCCTCTCTCTCTCTGTGAGTCTGTCTCTTGAGCCCATTATCATGGGTTTCCGTATAAATTTTGTCAGAGACAATAGCTGACATAAAGGCAGCTTAGTAGCAGCAGATGCATCAGTCTTTGCAGTCATAATATAGTGCACAAGACACACCACTCGAACAGGTTATGGTTTCTGCTGCTCTTTTCTCTTTTCAATTTCTTTAGTGACATAACATCTATCTTTGCAGTGAGAGGATCCTGCAATTCTTGATTTCCCTCAAGCAATCAGGCTCAAGACCTTTACTCTTTTTTTAGTGATTTCCATCTGTTTTCTTTAGGTTTCAAGGCAACTTTGAGGGTGGTTTTTCTCTTGTGATTTGAACCAAGTTTTCAAGAAACAAGATGATGAATACAGCAGGTGAAGGTGTAAGAAATAATAGTGGTGGTAGGTATCCTTTCACAGCAACTCAATGGCAAGAACTTGAACATCAAGCACTTGTTTACAAATACATGATCTCTGGTATGCCCATACCTCCTGATCTCCTTTTCACCATCAAAACAAGTCTAGATTCTTCCACGAAGCTCCTCCTCCACCACCAGCCACCTCATCCCTCAAGTAATTCTCTCTGCTTCCTTTATTTTACCACCAAAAAGATCAAAACCTTTCTTTTCTAACATCTATCCATGTTAAGTTGCTATCATTTGTTGATTGAGTGTCTCTACTTTCTTGATGACAAGAATCAAACTTCTTTTAGTTATTAGAAGCAGGGTACATGAATAACTGCATAAAGATCAAAACTTTTTAAATATACTTGCATTCTTTGTTAATTGAGTATTTTTTTTATGACAAAATCAAGGATTTTTCAAATTTCAGAACCAGGGTATATGAATAAATGCATAAAGATCAAAACTTTTTTCAATACACATGCATGCTAGGTTACTACTACCCGTTGCTAATTGAGTTTCTTGATGACAAAGACCAAGTCTTTTATTAAACTTTTGGAACCATGGTATGTGAATATACATATATATATGAACACTTTTTGATCGAAGAGGGTATTTGATTTGTTGATTGAGTTTACTTGCAGTTGGATGGAACTGTTTCCAGATGGGATTTGGGAGAAAGATAGATCCAGAGCCAGGGAGGTGCAGAAGAACAGATGGTAAAAAATGGAGATGTTCAAAAGAAGCCTATCCCGATTCAAAATACTGTGAAAGGCACATGCATAGAGGCAGAAACCGTTCAAGAAAGCCTGTGGAAGTCAACATGTCAACACCCAAAACACCACCAACAGCCATTCCCATGATCCCATCTTCCAAATCCCTAAATTACCCTTCTCCCAATTCACATCCACTCTCATCTTCTTCTGACTACTATAATAATAATAATAATCTCACCCACCTTCCCTCTTTTTCTAGACCTTCTTCTAATGTTTTGTCATCTCAAGAACACTTCTTGTTGGATTCTAGCCCTTACAGGTTTGTTTCTGCCTTTGGCTTTTCTCTTTGTTCTTTTTAACATTTCTTTGACTCTGAATGAACGATGCATGACAGAAAGAGCTATGGGATGAAAGAGGTGATAGATGAGCATCCATTTTTCTCAGAATCTTCAGGAACCATCAAGGCTTCAATGGGTGATCCTTGGCAATTGGAACCGCTTGCTATGAACAATTCATCATCAAAGCAAACAACTTTTTCTGATTGTCATCAAAATAGATACTCATATCAACAACAGCAGCAGCAGCAGCAAGATCAAGGTTACTATGATCAATTGGCTTTGAAAATTGACAGAAAAGATGAACCCGAGAAAGTAATGCATCATTTCTTCGATGAATGGCCACCAAATGATGATAATAACAACGATTCATCCACAACTCAGCTCTCGATTTCCATCCCCAGTTCTGCTCGAGATTTCTTCCTGACACATAATGGTAAGTAATTTCACCACTAAATGAAAAGGAAAAAAAAAACTGTTTTTCTATCGAAGTTACAATATCTGTTTCACTTCTTGATAGTAATAGCTTTCTACGTTATTTTGCAGATAAATGAGGGTGGTAATGGGTTGTTGAAACAGTGACCGAATTAAGAAGCAACTTCACTTGGTTAGCAATGATGGTTGATTACCCTCGAACAGTATCTAGTCTTGAGGACTGTTGCTTTGTGTTTACATTTTTCTTTTGTTTTTTAGCCTGCTTTTTCTTGTTCTGATTGAGTTGGGTCAATCAAATCTCTGAAATTTTTGCAGCATATTTTGTATGTATGCTCAAGTAGATATGACATCTTGAATATATAGTTTTTTGGTTTTTATTTTTTAGTTGTCTACTTGCCCCCTAAAAATAAGGTAAAATCTTTAAAATTTCGATACTGAAAACAGAACGTACTAGAGAACGATATAGACTCTAATAAAGTAAGGTTTTTGAAGCCACATGATATTTTTTTAAACCATCAATTTGACACGTGACACACTCTTACATCATATTTATTTTCAATTTCCGCTTAAAACTTTATCATACTGTAATTTATTTCAGTTTTTTAATATATTAAATTTACCATACTTATAGACATTTTACTTACCATACTGATAGACATTTTACTTAAATATATTACCATACTAACATACTAATTTAAATTACAATTTAAAGCTTTCATTTACTTACCATACAGATAGACATTTTACTTAAATATATTACCATACTCACATACTGATTTAAATTATAATTTATAGCTTTCATTTAACCATTTATATTATGTCTTAAAATTCCATTTAACCATATATTTCAATTCTACTTCTACGGTATTATTACTCTGTTTCTATATTGCTTCAAAAAACTCCTTTAATTTAGTGGATTTTTATTTTATGAAATTTTTGACTCACCAAAATTGGTTTTCAACTGTATAATTAATTGATCTAATTATAATATATTTATCAAATTATCAAAGTATCAAATATTTAAGGACTATATAGTATGTAATATTACTCTGATACGTGTATTAAAAGAAGCTTTTTTTTTTTTAGTAAATGAGCAAATTTTTTTGTTTAATCATAAGCTTTAGTAACCCTACACGGGTTAAATAAATAAAATCTATAGAATTTAAAAAATAGTTTTTTTACCACTTGTCATTCTCTTAAACATTTTTTTGACACTTGTCATTTTTTTAAACATTCTCATTTCATTTTTCCTCAAAAAGATATTATAGTAATTTAAACTAGGGGTGCTAAACGGGTCGTGTTTTTGGGTTGTCGGGTCCAACCCGACCCGAAACCGAAAATTTTACCCGAACCCGAACACGACCCGAACCTGAAAATTGTGCCATAAGTGTCAACCTGAACACGACACGAAAATTTACGGGTTGACACGAACACGACCCGATTGAACCAAATGTTTTATTTATTATATTTTTTTCACATATTAATACTTTAAAATTATTATTTTACAACAAAAAATACTAATTAATATAAAACAATTATATTTTAGTGATGAAATCTTATGCTAATTTCTATTTTAAATTCTAAATTCGAAATAAAACACATAATAAACTTAATTTGTGACACAAAATATATAAATAAAATAAATAAATAAAAAATGGTCGAACAGGTCAACCCGCCAACCTGTTGGGTTGAACCCGAACCCGACCTGTTTAGATAAGCGGGTTCACAGATTCGACCCGAACCTGACCCGAACCCGTTTATAGTAAACCCAAACCAACAATTTCGTGTTAAGTTTTTGTCGTGCTTTCGGGTCGTGTTAGAAATTCACACCCCTAATTTAAACATTCAAACTAATTTCTCTCTCCTAATAAAATCAATTTTATTAATTGATACATTTCTCTCTTTTATCTAGATTTTTTAAATCAAGTTATGTTTTTAAAAATAATTTTATTAAAGAAATTAAAAATCACATCTTTTTATTAAAATATAAATAATAAAAAACAAAAATTTATATAATATAAAATTTACTAAAACACTAAACCTTTTTTAAACAAAATTTTTAAATCCATCATTTTTTAAAAATTATAAAAAGTATGAAATTTTCTAAAAGTAGTTTTATTAAATCTTAAAACGAATGTTAAAAATGAAACTATTTAGATAAGTGAGTTAAAAAATAGTATAATTGTTTTTTTTTGAACTATTACGTATATATAATTTTAATCATATCTTATATTAAAATATCGTATTTTAACTTTTCGTGTTTATTATTAACTATAATCCGTTTAATAAATGGTTTTCTAGCCTATCTATTTATCTATATATCTATCTATGTATAACAAAGAAAATTTAAAATAAGACTTGATACAATTGTAAGTTTATCATTCTAACTTTCTACTTTCTTTTTTATTACTATTAATAATACTGAATACTAATAATATTACTCATACTATTTTTAAATTAAAAATTATATAATTTAATAAATTAAAACCTTTTTTATAAAAACATACTTTTAAAAATAAATTTTTATAAAATACAGAATACAACAAACTTTTTTTTAAATTCATTTTTCTTAAAACAAAATATTTAAAACCAACATTTTTTTATAAATAAAGTTTAAGAAAAATATATTATTGTTTATTTACTTAAAATAGTTATTCATATGCAATTATAATCATATTTTATCTTCAAACATGGTTTTATAATTCATAAATTTTTATTACTAATTATTTAGTATTTTATTTATTCAATCCGTGTAATACACGGGTACTAACCTAGTTAATTATATGGCATTTCTACGGTTCTGGGTTTGAGCTAAACAAGTTTCATGTACTCAACAAACATTTGACCACGTTTATGGTATGATTAAAATCGTGTCTAAAACAGTTAACCCATTTGATCCTTTCTCTAAATGAATAAATTTTTTATATTTTAAATATTAAATAAAATTTTTTGTTAAGACTTCTAGAGTTCCTTTTTCCAGTATTTTTCCAAATATTCCTCGAAGGTTATTATTGTTACGGCTTGTAATTTCTGATGACCTTTTTATCATATTATTTGTTAATCGTGTTTAATGGTCATGTCGTGTAAATGTGTCATGTTATGAACATTAATATTAATTTGAATGTTCGTGTTGTATAACACGTGTATAAACATGATCAATGTTTGTGTTTGACGAAATGACAAGATTTGTTAATTGTATCATGTTCGTGTTGGTATATTTGTTAATCGTGTCATGTCGTATATAACCTTTTTCTTTGCTAATTGTTTCGTACCAATCGATTCAATTTCCCATTAGCCTAAAATTATTTGTATGTGTGTGTTGTGAAGTACTGTGAAACTCATCTACATGACAAAATCATAAAACTATCTTTGTTCAAACGCCATCCTTCTCTCTCTTTGTTTTATCGATCTGGTAGCAAAAACAAATATCAAATTGTTAATCAATTTGAAAAACACACCCCAAGTTTAACACTTTGATATTCATAGAATTAGAAAACGAGAACTAATACATCCGAGGTGGATACCGATTTAGTAGAGCACGAACTTGTCATTATAATCAAACAAACAATCAACATTTTTTTGTTAAACCCCACAAGTAACAGTCACTAGAGTTTCATAGTAAACATATAGAAGATCTTTAATCGATTACGGTTCCAGATAAATTAGACTGAAAATGAATATATGGAGGTGTTTACCATGAAACCCTAGTAACTGTTACTTAAAAGCTTAATTCTCCCTAAAGTAGGGATGCTAAACTAGTCGTATTTGTTAGCTGGTGGGTCCAACCCGGCACGAACTAGAAAATTTTATATGAACCCAAACACGACCCCAACAAAAATCATGTCCGACTTAGGAACCCGAACACGCCAGAAAAATTTACGGGTTGACACAAACACCGTCCATTGTGACCCATTTTTTATTTGCTACATTTTTTACATATTAATACTTTGAACTTACTATTTTATAGCAAAAAATACAAATGAATATAAAACAACTATATTTTATATATGAAATCTTTACTAATTTTTGTTTTTAGTGTAAATTTTGACATAAAACACTCAAAAATTAAATGTATGGCATAAACCATATATAAAAAAGATAAAATAAATAATAAATGGGTTAAACAGTTCAATCCGTCAACCCGTTAGGTTGACCAGAACACGACCAGCCTAGCTAAACGGGTTGGCAGGTTTGACTCGAAACCGGCTTGAACTCATTTATACTAAACCCAAACCTATAAGTTTTGTGTTAGGTTCAGATTGTATTTTCGTGTCGTTTCATAAATTTACACCCCTACCTAAAAGACCTTATAAACCATTTAGAATAGGTAATCTAAACTTTAATAATACAAACCATGAACCATATCCCGATAATAATCCATAATATAAGTGACCAACAACACTCATAACATTCATGTTAGTTGCCAAAATTAATTCCGGTAGCATAACTATATATTTGCACTTGATTTACATTTAATTTCTGCTGAATTTCGCTTGTATCTTTTTTCATTTCGTTCAAAATCATCGTTATGACTGAAATCAAATGAAAATCAAGTGAAAATATTTAATGATTATGCTATTGTGCTTGTATTTGCTAATGAAAACAAAAATTATTAATGTCATTGGTCAAATTATCACTATTGATTAATATCAGCCAAAAAATTACAGTTAGAATTATTAATCTAATTTGTCCATTAAAATAAGCTTATGCAAACACCTTTTATGAACCTATTTGAAACAAAATAAACTATAACATCTTTAAACAAGCTAACCTAAACACCCCTACTACTATCTTCAATGCAAAGCTTCCAAGGGCATCACCTACCCTCCCAAATTAGCCTGACTAAATGAAATTCTCCTCCTCTCTCTCTCTCTCTCTCTCTCTCTCTCTCTCTCTCTCTCTCTCTCCTCTCTCCTCTCTCTCTCTCTCTTATTTTTAGACGTATCAAACTTTCTCTCTTCCCTCCATCTTAGATCTCTCCTCGTAACATTTGCTATTGGGTGCTTTTGTAGAAGGATTTCACCTTCAAGGGTATTGAACTTCAATTTAGTTATTTCAAAAGGCCTCTCCATGTAAGCCAAGGTCGCTCCAACCAGTGACAGGCTAAGTTTGAACTATCGCTACACCATATATTTAAATAGTTACAAGTTCTAAGACGCAAGAAATAACAAAGAATAAAAGTATATACAATTAGTGGTGATAGTATTTTTTAATACAAGATACTCCAAGCTACACCAAAAGCATTATCATAAAAGAGTGCAATTTAATGAGAACCGTTTGCACTTGAATCGCGTAGAAAGTAAATAGATGAAGAATAATAGATGAAGGATCTTGAAGAGAGAAAGATGGAAGGGAAAAGATATAGGCTCTATACCATGTGAGTTTAATGCTCTACAAATAAGTGAAGAAATGATTAAATAGATGAATAAATTACAATACAAGGACATAAGAATATGAAAATTATAAGTAAGTACATTAATAATAAATAACTATAAAATCAGTAGTAGATTTTAAAACATTTCCTTCGACAGCTAAGGACCCAAAATGGGTTGACGCCATGCATTGTAAGCTTGATGTGTTACATAAAAATAACATGTGGCCTCTCATTCGCTGTCCAACAAACCGGTAAAATCGTGGGATCCAATGGTTTTGTTGTACCAAATTTCACTCCAATGGGTCTGTTGAACGCTAATTGGCTCGATTTGTTGCTCAAGGGTTTAGTTAAATGCTAGCCTTGATAACTCACATACCTTCCCTTAGTTTAAAATAACTTCGATGGTTTGTGTATATTCTCTCCCTCACTTTCCTTAAAGCTTGGAAATTACACCAACTTGAATAATATGCTTTCTTATATGGTCCTATTGATTACTTGTGTTTACATGGAACAACCACCAAGTTTTCATCGCCCTAGTTTTTTTCTAATCTTGTATGCAAATTAAACAAAACCCTAAATAGTCTTAAACAAGCACCTTGTGTGTGGTTTTCATTGTCTAAGCATGTTTTTGCTTACAAACGGTTTTACTGGAAGTCGATCAGACACATATCTATGTGTGTTTTAAAAGGATGATTGTATTTCGTATTTACTGGTATGCGTTGATGATTTAATTTTAACAAGAATCAACGAAACTATTATCAAAACATTCATTAAGTGCCTAAATAAAAAGCTTGACATTAAAGACTTAAGGGAATTAAGTTACTTTCTAGAATCAATTACTCTATCGATGGGCTATTCCTTAATCAATCTAAATATGTTTAGGAAATCCTAGAAAGAGCAAAGTTGTTGAATGCTAAACATACATTCCCCTTGCCTTTCAACAAATATTTCCCTTACCAAAAATGGATACAAAGACTCAACTAACTACTGCTCTCTGGTTGGTGCATTGTAATAATTAACCATTATTTATCTCGATATCTTCTATGTTGTTAACCAAGTCTGTCAATTCCTTAGTGCTACGCAAACACCTTTTATGAACCTATTTGAAACAAAATAAACTATAACATCTTTAAACAAGCTAACCTAAACACCCCTAGACTATCTTCAATGCAAAGCTTCAAGGGCAATCACCTACCCTTTCACATTAGCCTGACTAAATGAAATTCCCTCCTCTCTCGCTCTATCTCTCTCTCTCTCTCTCTCTCTCTCTCTCTTTATTTTTAGACATATCAAACTTTCTCTCTTCCCTCCATCTTAGATCTCTCCTCATAACATTTGCTATTGGGTGCTTTTGTAGAAGGATTTCACCTTCAAGGGTATTGAACTTCAATTTAGTTATTTCAAAATTCCCTCTCCATGTAAGCCAAGGTCACTCTAACCAGTGATAGGCTAAGTTTGAACTATCGCTACACCTTATATTAAATAGTTACAAGTTCTAATACACAAGAAATAACAAAGAAAAAGTAATAAAAATTAGTGGTGATAGTATTTTTAATACAAGAATCCAAGCTACACCAAAAGCATTAGCATAAAAGAGGGCAATTTAATGAGAACCGTTTACACTTGAATCGTTTGTAGAAGTAAAATAGATGAAGAATAATGGATGAAGGGATTGAAGAGGAAAGATGGAAGGGGGAAAGATATAGGCTCTATACCATGTGAGTTTATAGAAGTGAATGCTATACAAATAAGTGAAGAAATGATTAAATAGATGAATAAATTACAATACAAGGACATAAGAATATGAAAATTATAAGTAAGTACATTAATGATAAATAACTATAAAATCAGTAGGGATTCGAAAACATTTCCTCGACTGCTAAGAAACCAAATGGGTTGACGCCATGCATTATGAGCTTGACGGGTTACATAAAAATAACATGTGGCCTCTCATTCCCTGTCCACCAAACTGATAAAATCCTGGGATCCAAATGGCTTTGTCGTACAAATTTCACTCTAATGGGTCTGTTGAACGCTAAAAGGCTCGACTTGTTGCTCAAGGGTTTTAGTCAAATGCTAGGCCTTGATTACTCACATACCTTCACCTTAGTTGTTAAGCTTCGATGATTTGTGTAATTCTCTCCCTCACTGTCCTTAATGCTTGGAAATTACACCTACTTGATGTAGATATTGCTTTCTTACATGGTCATCTTGATAATTGTGTTTACATGGAACAAACACCAAGGTTTCATTGCCCTAGTTTTTCTGATCTTGTATGCAAATTAAACAAAACCCTAAATAGTTTATAAAGCACCTAGTGTATGGGTTTTATTGTCTATGCATGTTTTTGCTTACAAACGGTTTTACTGGAAGTCGAGCAGACACATATCTATGTGTTTTCAAAAGGATGATTGTATTTCTTATTTATTGGTATGCGTTGATGATTTAATTTTATCAAGAATCAACAAAACTATTATCAAAACATCATCAAATGCGTAAATAAAAAGCTTGACATAAAGACTTAAGGAATTAAGTTACTTTCTGGAGTCACTTACTCTATCGATGGTCTTCCTTAATCAATTTAAATATGCTTAGGAAATCCTAGAAAGAGCAAAGTTATTGAATGCTAAACATATTCCCCCCCTCCCTTTCAACAAATATTTCCCTTACCAAACATGGATACAAAGACTCAACTATAACTGCTATCTGGTTGGTGCATTGTAATAAGTAACCATTATCTGTCTCGATATCTTCTATGTTGTTAACATGTCAGTCAATTCCATAGTGCTCCAACTATTGAGCATAATCAAAAGGATAAAGTATTATCTGTTACATTTAGGGTACATTGACATATGGATTGGCTTTCAGCAAATGGTCTAAGTTGGCTTTACTTGGTTATTCTGACACTGATTGGGCTGGTTTTCTCAAACTCGTCACTTAATATATGGCTACCATTTTCTTAGTAGGGAATTTTTTTCCTGTAGTGCAAAGAAGTAGCTAGTGCTTTCTCCTTCAAGTTGTAAATAAAAGTATCATGTAATGGCTTGCATGATCAACATGTGGTTACTCGTGCGTTATAATATGTAAAGGGTGAGGTTATTCTACAAAGTGTATTTTTGCTACAAAGTGTGAGAAGACACAATGAGGCTAAAAAAGTCACAAAGAAATTATATCTCACAATCTAAATCGAATTCACAGAAAGTACTTCGAAGTCTCTGTTCCTCTCGTCGTCCTCTTCAGAGAAAAAAAAATATAAATAATAAATAAATAAAATTTCACTGTGTCTTTTATGACATAATAATGTCATCTTTGTGTCTTTCATAATGACCAATGACGTCATTGTGTCTTTCATAATGACATAATGACGCATTATAGTCTTTCATAAATGACAAATAAAAAAAACGTTAATTTTTTTTATTTTTTTATTTTTCGTTTATTTTTTTTCTTATTGAGGACGGCTAGGGGAACAAAAGCTTGGAATTACTTTTAAAATTCGATTTAGATTGTGAGATAAATTTTTTTGTGACTTTTTTGACTAATGTGTCTTCTCACACTTTGTAGCAAAAATACACTTTGTAGTTGAACCTCTTCATATGTAAATACGTGGTTTATGTTATATTATAATTGAACGATTTTACTTTGTTTATATTATTGTGCAGTTGCTCAGAGCTTAAAGAATGTATTTAATAGTTAAAGTAAACTATAGCAGAAAGTCTAGGGAGAAGAAATATAAATAAGTACAGATATCAAGAATGAGTGAAAACGCCCGATGAATGATACATTGGGTTGGGTGTATGATACGCTAGAGGGCGTATCTAGGGGCATTTCTTGGATCAGAAAACAGAAGGTTGGAAATATCAAGTGAAGACCAGTCATACGGTACACTAATACTAGCATATGATACGCCGCTAATCAGTTAGGCTCCATCCATTCTTATACTTTAGGTTTTGAATAATATTTATCCCTAGACGTTTTTAGACAAAGAGGTTGTGATTTTGATGTTCTAATGCTCTACAATCCATCTTAATTCATTAGTAAACATCCAATAATGAAAATCGAAGATTCAGTGACAACGATCAATGGCTAAATCCGTCCGTGATTGCTTTCGGGCGGATAGTTTTTTAAAGTAATATGATTAGTTGTGTTTATTCTAGCATTTCGTGTTGGTTTTTGTTTATTGAATTCAATTAAGTGTTTTCATTAATTTGAACAATTCCTTTATAAATAAATTACTTGTTGAATCATTAGTTTTTGGTTTTCTTGCGTTGTTAGCTTATTGAGAAGAGTAGGTGGTTTGATAGAAGTGAATGGTGACATCAAGAACGAAAGATCTTAAAATATTGTTTCTTTGTTATAACTATAGTAAAAAAAAAAAAATAACAATCATGTCTATGTGGCTTAATGCCTGACATAACAATCGTTGATCTTTAAGAACTTGAAACCTGGAAGCAGTTGCTTTTTAATTAAAATTTTTAAACCTTTCTAAAGTTCATTGCTTTTGAGATCTAGTTTTCTTAAAATCAATCGTGAGTGAGATCTAGTTTCTTAAAATCAATCAAGGTTCTAGTTTTTGCTTTCCAAGTCTTTAGTAATTTAATTCCATTTTAGTTTAGTTAATTTAGTTTTCATAAAGTTAAGCATTTCCATCATTCTTTGTGGATACGATTTTACTTATCCTTACTCAATAAAAGTAACCAACACTGATTATTTAATTTGTTTTTGATCGAATGTCGACACTTGGATCACTACACAGCTACAAATATAATTTGGTTAACTCGTCTTTTACAAGAACATGCTTTACCACCGGAACGCCCAACTCTTATTTGTGATAACTGCGGTTCATCTTCCTCACTCAAAATCCCATCTCTCACAAAATGGTTAAACATATGGAATTGAATTATCACTTAATTTATGACCTTATATTTTTTAAAACTACACACTTGTTTTATTCGGACCAAGTTGAAGGTTTCGAACACCTTCACTAAAAGCTTGCCTCGACCTTAGTTTGAGTTCTTTCGTTGTTAATAGTATTTTTAAGCATTATCTATCATTGTTTTAGCATACGTTTTTATTTTATATCATGCATTGATTAGACGTATTTTCGTTTATTTTATGTAATGGTGTTCTCGTAGAATAGAGTCTACTTTGGATGGATTTTGTTGTTTATAGGTGAAAGACGGTCACGTAGATTGAAAACAAAAATCGATGGAAACTTTGAAGAGATTAAAGAACTAAGGGTGATTTGGGAAGACTTGGAAAGACGACGGGGGTGTTTATATTAATTGTTTGAATCAAAAGAAATTGGAGATAACTCTTGAAGATCACATGGGCTTCGATTTTAACAAATTCATCAAAATATTAGGATTTAAAATTCCAAATCCATCTATTTATTGAAGACAAATTAAGAAGAAAGTGGATTATTTTTTTACCTCTTGGAAGGGGACGTGGAAGACAATAAAGGAGACAAGAGATTTAAGTTTGGTGGTTTTCTTTTGAATATATCTGTCTTTTTATTCGTAAGTTTTTATTTAATTTTAGCTTGATTAATCTAGCCGTCATGTCCGGCTAGAACAATTAGGTTTTGACATTTGGGTTTATTTCTTTGATTTGATTCATAACTTATGTGAAACGTTTATGTGATTGTTGTTTGAATGGTTGTTTGGATGATTCTTGATCTTAAACCCGTATTTATTCCGGTATATATTAGATTGTTAATAAACCTGATCAACTTTTAATTTTTCTAATAAAATTCTTCAATTTTAAAACCCTAATCAAGTTTTAATTTTTGAATACAAGGAACAAATAATGTTTTTTGTTTTGTCTAGAAACACAAAAATTAATTAAGAGTAATTCAATCTAGTTAAGGCATTTCAAACGGCATGAATGATTAGCTATAATCGATATTTGTATCATTGCAACCCGCACGCTAAGATTCCGAACGATGTGAGCTTAGAGTAGCGGGTTGGCTCTAATCAACGAACTGCGTTGATTACATTAGATAGAGGGGATGTCCGAACGGCATGATGTCTAGTATCGATACAATCGTTTACATTAAATGATTATTTGCACCATAATTGTTAAGGATCGTAAGCCGGATCAAGTCAAGAAATAACCCCTGTGTTAAAACTATTTTATAAAATTTGATTTTTCTCACATTAAATTATTTTTAATAAATTTTCGTCATAAGAAAAACAATTTTATTTTTGACATACCTTATCACGGCTGCGTAAGATTCTTTTGAAGTTTTGACACGGGCCGCATGAGCGTGCTGTAATTTTTTTTTACTTTTACATTTTTTCTAATTTATTGTTTTTATTAAAACCCCCTCATTTTATTTTGTTTTATAATAAGTGTACTTGAACTTGAATCGTTTTGGTATAAAATCGATTAACCCGTATCCCTGAGGACACGAACCCTACTTCCGTTCATATATTCCTGGTGTGTGTGACAGTAGGTTCATATTTATATTTTATTTACTGGATTCGACCCCAACACTCGTCGCATTTTCCGCCTCGATCCACGACCCCTCTCGTTCGAGAGGATATCAACTCACTACCTTGTAATTTTTATAGTTATTCAAACCCAACCATTTCAATATCATTCTTCTCTCTAAAATTTTATATTCTACAACTTCAAATTATATAAATATTATGGATCAAAGAGGTGATTACCGACCTTCGTTTAAATTTGACTCGTATGAATAGTACGGTGCTAGCGGTGGGATTTACCCGCTTCCAAAACACAGGGGTACCCGAAACACAAACCCCGTTAGTGTTTCCGTTTGGACCTAACCGAACGCGAACCCGAACCACAACCAAAAAACGTTCAAGCCAGAAAAAAAAAAAAAAGTCGATGAACAGTCGGGATCCTAATAACGAAGGGGCTAAGCGTTGGACGGTCGAGGAGAAGGTGTTAGTGCGAGCTTGGTTTGCGTCTCGGAAGATCAACGTGTCTGTAGTTTTTTATATTCAACAAGTTTATTTATTTAATATCTATTTATAAAAGTATAAAATAACTTATACTTATATTTATTTATTTTGTACATTTTGTGTGTAGGGAACAACCAAACTAAAACATATTGGAGCCGGGTTCAAGAGTAGTGTAGGGAACAAAATCCGAACCGCCGACAAGATTTCGAGTCATTGGACGATATACATTGAGAAGTTGGTTTATTTGGGAATCGTTATAATAAAATTGGCCGAAGCGCAAATGCAGAGAAAGCGACTGATGTTTTACAACTATACGATGGACGAGTATTTTCAAGAGACAAACATTATGTTTTCTCAAAGGCCAGTTTGAGAGATTTTAGGAAATTCTACAAAGTGGCACCTTGTTCCTATAGTTGCCAAGATTACCCATCAAAAAGAGCAAAGAGTTCATCTTCCCAAAATGTTAGCCAAGGTAGTTCTGAATCTCCAATGGTTTCGATCTTAACAACCCCGACGACGAGTTCGATCCGGAAATGAAACTTCCACGCCCACCGGGGAGAAACATCAAAGCGGGGGCTAAAAATAAATGTATACAATTAGGTGATGTGGAATCCGTTTTCAAGAAGGCATCAATCGTTTAACTACAACTTTAACCGACCTCGTCACTTTTAAGAAAATTGACAACGATGTTCGGATATAAAACTTTGGCTAGAATATTGACCACCTTAACGACGAAGATCGCAGGCTTTCTGAGATGACAAAAAAAAAATTCAAGAGGGGTATCGGAGAAAACGTAATAATAGAAACTCTTTTATTTGTAATTTTTATATCACGTAATTTGTATTGTTGTTTTTTTCAAGTTATTTTCTAATTTTTTATTTCAACACGAACTGGTTTTTTTATTAGTTATTTCACATATTAAAATTAGATTTGTTAATATATAAACTAACTAATTTAAATAATATAATTAATAATAATAATAATAATTCAATCGTCAACGAACCTCTTTCATTACACTATTTTTAGGATTTTTAGGTGAGAAAAAAGTATGCCTAAACATTTTTTTTCTCCATCAAAACTCATAACCATAATCAAAAGAAGACGAGAAGGGCGGAGCTCATATTTTAAAGGAAAGAATTGATATTGATAACTATGTATAAAAGAATCTTCATTTATCACCTGCTTTAAACACTTGTACCGTACCTTTTTATTCAAACCAACCTCTGCTTGTGGTTGTGGTCTGCAAACACTGAACACGTTGTAAGTGAGACTCCTGACACTGAAAGCATCTGCTGCTGTTCTGTCAGATCACTCACTAAAAAACAACCCTCCTTTCTTTTCTTTTTTCTTTTTTAACTTTTATTTTTAAGGCTTTAGATCCAACCAAATGTCTCAACACGACACCGTTTCCTTTCTCTTTTACACTTCACCCACCTCATCTCATCTCATCTGGAAACCGTACAAGTAAAATATACACACATAACACTCTCTCTCTCTCTTGAAGGGGGCTGTTTAGATTACCTGAGTAGTTGAGGGGCGGAGCTTGAAATGTTTACTATAAGTATTGTCTCATACCACATATACATTGGATGCACGTGATGAATAATATAATCTAATGTAATGCTACCGGTCCAGTCTGACAAAAAGAACCTCAGCTTCATTCACTTAACTGTACATCAACATATTATTATTATTATTCTCTATACGTGTAGCCAGGCATGGGCTTCATAAGATAATATCACCTGTTACCTTTACTTGAATTAAATTATTTTTCATTCCATCCAAACTTATCCTTTCTCAGATTAACCCCCTTTTCTTCATTTTATACACATCGTGTCTCTATAATATAGTCAAACTTACAAGATATATTTCAACCCTTCGCACTTTACTTTTAACGGTAATTTTTTTCCCCTTTAAATTCCATATAATCTTATATTTACGAATTAAACGTATATCACATTTGTGTAGGCAATCACTATATCACTAGATCACACGGCTCGTCCATACACTAACTTGTGATTTCTTCTTTATTTCGTCTTATGCTCTCATAGAATTACATCACAGAGCCGATACATAAGTCTTGAAAGCGTCTTCACATATCACCTTTAGTTCTTGAAGTTTATCTATCTTTTTTAAAAAAATAAATAACAATATACACAAATCAGTTAGGAAACTTACTTCAATAACATAATCAACGATGAGTATAACAATTGTATTTGTGTACTTGATATAATGGTTAAAAGTTTATAGTTATTGAAGATAACCAGTGGAAATGGCCGAGCGTTGTGACGGTACAGCTATTGCGTGATTTTTTGAGAATTTGATTTTAGTCAGTATCAGCTTGATGCGTTATGACGTAAATTAAAAAACCAAAATATAATTATTGAAAAAATTGAATGAAAGAAAACAATTACCTATATCACAAAAGTTTTTAAAACAACTTTACTAAGAACTATATTATCCCAACAAATTTAATGAAAACATGGGAGGTATCTGTGTTCGGTAATTACTTATTACCTAGATTTTAGGGAGAGGGGTGTTTCGTTTTATGAATGTAAGTTAGAGTTTCATACAATAGATAACTAGTATTCATTTGTTTACTTATTAAAAAGATGTAAGATTTTATAACAAGTTTTCTTTTTTTACTAGCTATTAGCCTTACGAAAGCATTCTATCTTATAACTAACTAATCATCCTTAAATTTGAATGAATATTTGATGGAAACATGCTTATATACTTGTATTCATTTTTTCATATATGACTTAACTACAGAAACAAAAAAAAAATCAACTCATGCTTTTTGAAAGAAAAAAAAGAACATTTACTTATAAAATATGCTCATAGCCCGAAACAAATAGACAAACTTCAAGTTCAAATCTAATAAAACTTTTGACCTCAATGGTTTTACACTTCAAATGAAAATAAATCAAATAACAAGAAAAGTAAAACATTAAAATACAAATCAAAGTTGACCTGATTTGATGGTGGTTGGAAACAAAGCAACAGGCCAGTGAAATCTTTGGAGATTTACGGCAAATGTTATTCTTGTCGAATAAGAAACCGGCGATGGTGGACGGGAGTGAATCGGTATGTAACCGCCGAACATATGGAGATAAACCAGGGTGTAACCGGTGATGTTGAGGCGTGCAATGATGATGATGTTGATGATACGGAGAGAGATGAGGGTTGAGGGTGCAACAGGAATAAGAAAGTACTGTGGTGTTGTGAGTCGATAATTCTGGAAATGAGTGAAAAATTTGCAGTATAATTCAACATCATGATTATCGGAGGCAGCTTTCGGTGGTGATTTGTATAGATTGGAGAAAGTTAATAGAAAAATTGTCACTATAAATTACCATCTTTATTGTTATTGAGCTGTTAACAAACGGTAAGGGAAAGGGAAAGCGTGATAATTGATCAATCGCAATGAATGAATGGCATGAAAGTGAATGGCGGTTTTATTGGCCACGTTAAATGGACTAAAATAGTTAATTTTTTAAATTTAAGCATGACTTTTCATATGGGTGTCTAATTCATATGTAAAATTTCCATTCTGTCATCCTTTCATTTTATTATAAAAGATATAGATAAATATTAAAATTATTAAACTCACAATATGCCGTAGAAAAAATTAGTATTATTGTTATTATAAAACATGAGATATATATAGTTATATACTTAAATATTTAAATAAAATAAGACTTAATTTAAATAGTATTTAGTTATAAAAATATAAATAGTAAATATAAATTTTGAAATCATACTAAAATTATAAAATTCAAAATAAATTTTGAAAAAATCATACTAAAGTTAAAAAAAAAACGGTTCAATTTCATTTTTCATTTTTTGGATTTATACTTTCACAAGGTTTTAGGATTCTTCGATTTAAACATGACATATGAACTTCATCAAAAATAATTATAAAAAATAAAATTTTAAGCATACTTCTCATTTTCTCCTTTTCTATTTTTATATGCATTATATTGTTACTTTTATTTACTTTTTAAATTGGGTTTAATTTTTTAACCTTTATTCTATTTTTTAACGATTATTGAATTTCTTTATTAACGTTTATTTGAATCTTTTAAATTTTAATTTTAATTTTTTAATTTTTATTTGATTTTTTTTTATTTTTTGAGAAAATTACACAATTGGTCCCTATATTTTGACCATATTTAGTCCCCAGATCGTTAAAAATTAACGAACACTAACGCTGGGGACTAAATTTGCAACAAACTATCAAATGTTTGGACTAAATTTGTAATTTTTAATATGGGGAACAAACTTGTAATATGATCAAATCATAGGAACTATTTTTGCAATTTACTCTTATTTTTATTTTTAAGTTTAGCAACAAATTAAGTACAAAAGCTTTAAAAAAATTTCGACAAAATTAGCTACAAAACTTAATATTTGTATTTTTGTTTTTCTACAATTTTGCAACAACATATAAAAAAAACATTAGAAAAATCTAATAAAACATTCACACAATTACAACAAAACTATATCAATATATAAAACAGCAAAGAAATTTAAAATTCCCGAATTTTATCTACAAACCCACTAACAAATTAACATTAAATCCCAACAACAGTCAAACTAAATAGCAAGTTTGTAAAATTTGTGACAGATTTGTCATGTACTTATATTTTTTATTATTTAATCTATAGTAAGGTAAATAATTAAAAGTAACTAGGCGGTCGCAAAGTTGTCACAAATTTCGCAGGATTTACGACAACTTTGCCACAAACACCTTTTTGTTTTATTATATAATTTATAACTAAGTGAATAAATAAACTAAATAATAGTAATGAAATAGTTTTTTACAATATTGTAACAGAAAGTTCAAGATTTGCGACAATATTGCCACAAACGTGTATTTTGTTTTATTATGTAATCTAATTTACATGGTTGTCACAAAATTGTCGCAAAGAGTGCAAAGTTTACTACAATTTTGCTACAAAACAAATATTTTATTTTATTATTAATCTTTAAATAAGTGAATTGGCGTGTTTGTTGCAAATGGTGTAATATTAAGGATATTATTGTATCTTAATTTTTGTTGAAGAATCGCTGCAAAAGTGGCAAATACCTTGTGGGAAAATTGTTGCAAATGCTTGTAGCAAAAAACTAACCATTTTCTAGTAGTGGTGTATTGGATTTCATTAGCAAAACGTACATGCTGATGAAATGCCATGAGGAGGTGATACTCGAGAGTCTGAGAGGTATATAACATCTTTACAATGACTATTCTCATGACTGCATCTTAAGATAATTCCAAATAACTTTCAATACAACCGATGTTTATATGGATGGTAACTATCAACGAGATGACAAACATAGATGTGAACTTTGATTCATGCGACATTAGAATACAGCCAGGGCAAAAGTAGACTTGGGCATAAAAACCGGGTTCGGACCCGACCCGGTGGACCCGACCCGGAACCGGGTACGGGTACGACCCGGTATATGCATACCCGGGTTGGACCCGAAAAAAAACCGTAGGGTTGGAACCGGGTATGATTTTCTAGAATTTCTTAGAACCCGACCCGACCCGACCCGGAACCGGTTGAACCCGGGTTGTACCCGGTTTCGACCGTTTTTTTTTTTTTTTTTAAAAAGTGGCCGTTTTTTAACGGCTATATAGCCGTTGGGATCGATTTGTGACCGTTTTTTTGTCACTTTAGGCTTATAAGTTAGTATAAATAGGTGTGGGTTGATATGGTTTAGTACCCAAGTCTCAAACGCAAAAACATACGCAAAAAACGCAAAAAATACTCTCGTTTACTCTCGCTTTACACGTTCACTCTCTCGTTTTACACTTTCACTCTCTTCAATCTTGATATGGCTCACTCACAATCTTCCGTTGGTCAAGGTTCGTCCAACGCTCCAACCGTCGTTCGTGTTCTTGCACACAATCGTAACATGGATGTTTGTGCAATTGGGATATGGTTGAGTTGAGTGACGGGTCTGTAAAGGCTCGTTGCAAGTTTTGTGGAGCTTTGCTTGCTAAAGATTCTAACACGACTTTAAACAAACACATTAGCAAGAAGTTTTGTAAGTCGTTGAAAAGTAATCCGGATTCGCAACAAACACAATTGGGTGGAGACGGTGGAATCTTTAATTACGATGTTAATACGGTTCGAGATCGAATGGCGAAGTTCGTGATTCAAGAAGCTTTGCCTTTTAGTCACTTCGACAATCCTCGGTTGACCAACTTAATTCGAGAGACGCTTCAACCTCGTTACACTCACGTAAGTCGTACTACACTTAGACGTTATTGTTTAAAATTATGGAAACAAGCAAAAAATGATTTAATTGTATTATTTGAAAATTTAAATACCGGTGTAAACTTAACTAGTGACGTTTGGTCGGCTCCACACGGTTTACCCGAATCGTACCTTTGCGTCACCGCTCATTGGGTGGATCCCAATTCATGGCAATTGATGAAACGTACGATTGCATTTGATCTTTTTCCGCATCCACACACCGGAGAATTTTTGTTTTACTTTTTAGATAATGTAATAAGTACTTTTAAATTAGAAAATAAACTTTTTTCAATTGCATTTGATAACGCCTCTAACAACACAACCGCGGTTGAAAAATTAAAATTAAAATATCTTCCGATTGCAAACGGTGATTTTTTCATACTCGTTGTGTTGCACATATTATTAATTTAGTAGTGCAAGACGGACTATCCGGGCAATATGTTAATAACTTTATTACATCTTTTCGATTTATGTTACATGACGTTTTTAAAAAAAGTAAAGAAGATATCAAGATTATAAACAACTTTGTAAGGATACGCACTCTAGATTTTTAGGTCCTAATTGGGATGTACCTACTCGGTGGAATTCGACTTGTCACATGTTTGAATGTGCTTTAAAACAAAAGGGCACTTTGAAAGCTTTTCATAATAGTCTTTCGGATAATGGTGAAGCCGATCCATTTCCGGATGCGGGTTGGGAGAATCTTCAACGTCTATCGAGTTTCTTGAGGTTTTAAAAACTCAACAACAAAATTATCGGGAGTTTATTATTCACTAGTTATTCGGTGCTTCAAGAACTATATTTTATGTCTTTGAATTTTAAAAATTTTAAAATAAAAATAATATGTTTAATCAAATGATAGAACCAATGAAAGAAAAGTTTAAAAAATATTTTAAGGACTTACCACCCGTTTTTACGTGTGCCGCCGCTTTAAATCCGTTTCTAAATGTTGCGGGGGTTGAATGTTTGATAGATGAGATAAATGACAATTTGGATATGCATGAC
Source organism: Flaveria sonorensis (assembly GCA_025506505.1). Taxonomy (NCBI): domain Eukaryota; kingdom Viridiplantae; phylum Streptophyta; class Magnoliopsida; order Asterales; family Asteraceae; genus Flaveria; species Flaveria sonorensis. The sequence continues at coordinate 761,099 of CM046430.1, forward strand.
GAAAACCCTGATTTTTCAAACGAGGCAAAAGAAAATTTTAATTGAAAACAATTTATAATTTTATTTAAATAGATATGGGCCTAACGTAAACATAACCATGCCAAGCGGATCAACCTCAAGTGCTAGTACCTCGTTTAAAGACCCTGTTTTGACTATGTTGAATGTTGTTCGGGATGTGACGGCTAAACGTCAAAGAGGTAACACCCCAACAAGTGAGCTCGGTAGATATAGTGGAACGGATTTTATTTCCACTATGACTACCGAAGATTATCGTGCATTCGATATTTTGGCTTGGTGGAAAGGAAAAGAATCTCAATTTCCGATTCTTTCTGCTATGGCCCGTGATTTACTAAGCGTCCAAGCTTCTACGGTAGCTTCGGAATCTGCTTTTTCTCTTAGTGGCAGGGTAATATCATTACGAAGAACAAGACTAACTCCGGAAGCAGTGGAGATGTGCATTTGTTTAAAGGATCACTTAGACGCAACGGATCGTATACAAGACCAAACAAGCCTCGAAGACGAGATTACACTCGAAGCTAAAGTACATGATGAAGAGGTAGAAGACGGAGTATCTTCTGGCATATCCGATGAAGAATTAACATTTGATCAAGCATCTCGTAGTAGATAAAATTAGACGATATTGTTATTTTTAAGTTGTTTTAATATTATATGTCTTTCATGTTTCTTTTTAAATTTCTTTGTCATTCAAATGTTTTATATAAAAAGTATTTAATATTTGTATATTATAAGTGTAACATTTTCTGCTCAAGATTTGTATATATTTATATATTAAGTTGTTTAAATTTTTGTCATTCAAGTGAACCCGGTTAGGAAAAGAAAAATAAAAAGAAAAAAAAATAAAGAAAATATAAGAAAAAAAAACATACGACCCGGTGTTCGACACACACACAAAAAAAGAAAAAAAAAAAAAAAAAAAAAAAAAAAAAAAAGGCAAAAACCCGGTTGAACCGGGTTTCATACCCGAACCGAACCCGACCCGACCCTACCCGGGTATACCGGGTAGGGTTTGTATCTCGCTGAACCCGACCCGGGTTCGTACCCGGTTCACCAATACCCGGGTACAAAAAACCCGGTTGGGCCCAAACCCGGTTTGTACCCGGGCCCGGGTCCGGCCCAAACCCGATTTGTGCAACTCTAGGCAAAAGCATGGTGTTAGGGCCGTAAACTTATAAAGAAAGCGGCTTAGTTTGGTATGCATTTAAACCTGACTACAGGGTGATGCAAAATGTGGTCCCAAATAGTTGATGCAAAATGACCGTAATGCTTACTGACACCACACCTGCAACCAGTCCAAAGACAAACATCATATTCAATGTACCACCAAACTTCATTCATTAAGCGTCTTGCTAACACCTGCTCTGCTCTGGTGATTCTCTTTATTTTCTAGTACCTGCTAACAACTTGATTTATTATCAACTCAGCACTAGAAAAAAGTATATCTAAAATCATTATTCTTTCTTCTTACATATATCATTGATCCCCTCCATGTAAATGACAAGTTTTGATGTGCAATTTGAGAAAAAAAAATGTATAACATCTGTACTGTTGAATGTCTAGTAGAAGTGAAAGATGAGTTACTGGCCAAGAAAACTAATATGAACTTCAAACTTAAACAGTTTAGGACTACTCCTATCCACAATATACTCTACGAGTTGCACAAATAAAACATTTTTGGGTTTACAATATGTCAGAATGCAGATATCAAGTAATTATGAAACTGACTAATTTGGTGTAAACTTTAGATTTGATTAAACTTACACAACATAACGGAGGCAATCAATCAAATATAGATTGGTTCTACTTAAATCAAATGTAGCACCCCCATACCTACATAAATCAAAAACTTTCATTTGGTATTTTTTTGCTTAGCTCCTACTTTGTAAAAAAGGAAACTCAGAGAGATTATTCTCCATCACTTAGTTGCATATCCACAGAGTTGTCTCTGACAGGACTAGAGCTAGGCTGCCTCTTTTCTGGCTCATCATCTTCAGATTCTGACCATCCCCTTATTCTTCTACCTGCATTTGATGAAGGTGCACCCTTCCCCACACAAAGCAGAACAAATATCAGCAACGTGTTTGTGTGTGTGTGTGTGTGTGTGTGTGTGTGTGTGTGAGAGAGAGAGAGAGAGAGAGAGAGAGAGAGAGAGAGATACTGGGTCATCAGCATCAGAATCTTCAAGGCCAGCAGCTGCAAGGAGATCCTGTGGATCATCATCATCATTGACCTGATTATTGATTTGATTATCTGGTTCATAATAATTTGTGTTGGTGTTATCATCTTCATATTCATCTTGGTCATCCATGTGAGTTTCTGTTTTCCTGTCTCTCTTCCTCTTTTTGCCGCTACCTTTTCTTCTCCTTCTCTCACCTTGTGCACCCTCCTCATCCCCACTTTGACCCCTATCTTTTCGCTTTGACCCGCTACTCTTCCAATGTTCCTATGGCAACAAGTTCAATAATTGGAATTCGTAGTTTAATAAGAAAGTGGATGCAGACAATATAGATCAAACTGCACGAAACAGAAACAAATTTTACACTTTTTCATGATTTCTGCAACCAACTTTTAATTAGGAGCAAAACAGAAATCAACCTCACACTTTATTACCAATGTTAGCAACCAAGTTAGTCTTTTTACCCTCTACAGCAACGAAGAAGTTACAGTTTATTACCAATATTTTGCTTCACAGGTAGCAGGTCAATATTTTTTCTATTTTTTAAAAATTGTTGCCGTGGCAATTTCTTGGTTATTTTATCAATTTAGCATATATGTATGTGCCATGTGGCATTTGATTTTACAAGTAAAAAGCATTTTACATTACAAATAGAAAGGTCATTTTTAAATGTGTTACTAAATTTATTTTTTATCTTAAGTTCATATTAGGTTTTTCTGTATATGTGATATCTAATGTGGCAGCAGGCATGGTATCCACAACAGCAAGTAGATTGCATGTAAAATCAGTTAACATGAAGCTGGTTGCTAAAAGTGGCATAAATTTTATGCTGTTGACGTGAAATCTTCTTGGTTATTTTTGCAATTTAGCACATATGTATATGCCAAGTGCCATGTGACTTTAAAAGTAAAATTATTTTTTATTACAATTAAAAAATATTGTTTTTAAATGTGTTTTTAAACTTATTTTCAATCTTCGTGCTTTGTAGTTGGTTGCTAAAATCAGAAAAAAAAGGGTGTGAAATTCATTTTTATGTCGAAATGCAGATGACTAACCTTAATACGCTCTAGATGTTGTTCCTGTTGCATCACCTTCTTCAGCTCATCCTCTTGTTTTCGTTTTTCTAACTGTGTTTGTAACAGAACATAAATACACACACGCAAAATAATCATAAATTTAACAATATTCATTGAACATAGCTAAGTTAACTAACCTTCACTTTTTTCTGTTCTTCAGCCAGTCGACTCTCTTCCTCACGTATTGCTGCCTGGCGAGCAAGTTCTAGTCTATGTCTATTTTGTTGGTCTTCAAGTTCGGCAGCATCACAGTGGACTTTTGCAGCCTCCAACAAATGCTTGCAATATCCAACATGAGTCTCAATTTTCTTTTCATCAAACCCATGAAACTGTAGATTTGAAGCTGCTGATAACTGACTAAATACACGAACAGCATTCTTAAGCTCGGCAACCGTTGCACGCACCTATAGAAGAAAAGATTTGGATTATCACATGTATATGAAAGAATCAAGCAAAAATTTAAAAAATTATTAGTTTAATCGGTCACCTCATCAACAGTTCTTTTTGTTTTTTGTAATGTTGAGGCGGAGAATTTCTGCAGGGCGACTCCTGTGTCAAATCTTAATGTGTAATTTGAAGGTGCCAAATGGATGGCTTTCAGTAAAGTCTTTTTACAATCTTGCCATTGTTCAGCTTCATAATGCGTACGGGCTAGATATAGAAGAATTTGATTGTCTGTGTTGTAAAAAAACTTGCGCAAACAATTTTGATACTGCAAAAAATAATATATTAATTAATATCAATTTCAAAAGTAAAAAAGAAGAAAAAATGGGTGCCAGAGAAGAGCATGTAGTACCATTTTAATAGCCAATGAGAAATTTCCTTGAGCGAAATGAACATGTGCTAAATTTATCCACACATCTGGCATCTGAACAAAAACACTTCCACTTGCAGCTTCTTGAACCTACAATAATAATGTAAATATGAAAAGTTAAATTAATTAACTAGCTACTTTTGTCAATTACAAAGCATTTGTAAAAACCTTAAGCTAACCTGTGTAAAAAGCTCTTTTGCAATATCAAATTGACCTTTTTCAGCCAGCACCACACCAGCACCATTGGCAGCATACATATTAGCTGGATGCTCTACCAAAACCTGAAAATTGGTAAATCATGGTGATTTTTGAATTCTTCCATAATTATGTATCAGAACTGCTCAGGTAATGATCAAACTGAACTTTTGTTTAGTCTCACGAAACAGTCAAATAGAAATGAACTTTACCCTTTTTCACCATTTTAACAGCAAGTTAGGTGCAAAATTAAAAGAACCTTACAATTTATTACCAATTTTATCAACCAGCCTCATTTTAGATGAGGTTACATGTAAGCTACTGATGTGGCACTGGTTGACACCATGTCATCTGTTACACCAGATCCTAATCAAAAATTGCTTATGTCAAAAAAAACAGAATAACTTTATTTACAGCATATAAAAGAAATCTTTTTTAAATATTTGCCTTTCGAAATTAAAAAAACATCACATCAGATGTTAAGTAAAGTGCCACTAAAATGAGTAACTGACAAATAAGTTGCCACATCAGCAACTTTTGGAAAATCAACAAGAAGGCGACTTCTTATGGGTTAAACAGGTCACTCTCTGCTACAATCGTTAAGAAAATGTAACTTGCTTGCTAAAATCATTAATAAACGCAAGTTATTTTGTACCTAATTAAAATTGGAAAAATCAGGAAAAAATGTAAAACTATCAAACCTTTGTGTATAATTCCTTTGCTTTTTCCAGATGAGTTGCTTCCAATTTAGGAGCTCTTTTCTCAGATCTGACTGCTGCAAAGTAGTTCCAGTTCCCCTATATCCAACATATGTGTTGCATGATTTGTTAGTGTAAATTTCTGCACATAATTAAAGCTCTGATAATATAAATTTAAAATATGATTCTGAAAAGAAATTACCAGACAAAGAGTAGCATAAGAATCTTTTCCATTAGATGCATCCTTTGCTGCACGAAAGGTATCTTTTGCCTTGAGCCAATCATCATTTTTAAGCTCTAAGTCACCCAGCATGCATAATGCATCTGGGTTTTTGTCATCCACTTGCAACGCATCATGGATCTACAGTTAAAAGAAGAAAAAACAAACACATAGTTAACATCTAGACCCAAAATGAAGAAAAAAAATGAAGTGTAAACAAGGACGTTAAGAAAATGTTACATTGTTACGAACCAGTTCAATGCTCAATGTAACATTATTCCGTGATTTTGCAATAGCAGCAAGCCTCAGGTAAGCATCTACATACTCAGGAAACTGTGGCTCAAAGAAAAAGAATGGCATGTAGAAGATTAAAGGATAAAATAAAAAAGGAATGGCATGCAGGAGATTAAAGTATAAAATCAAAAAAGAATGGCATGCAGAAGATTAAAGGATAAAATCAAATATTAATCAAATAGAAGCTTGTACTCTTGTGGGACCATGTGTACAAAAAGTAAAAAATACGAGCCATTGATCTTGATACATCAAAGGTGGAGATTTGGTTTATTGGTTTTGACAATTTCTCTTGGTTTTCGTTTGAACCCAACCCTATATATCACAATTCACAACCTAACATGAACTTAAATGCTCCTAAATATTCAACTACTTATGTACAATAATGCTCCGAGCTGGAGATAATACATTTTTTAAATGGATGGTTTGGTAATTTAGTAGACAGGTAACCTGAATAGCCAGTAAAATAGATGACACGGCAACACTTAATCAGTAAATGGGCTAGTTTGGCATTATACATCATTTGAAATGAGTGGGTTTGGTAATTACACTTTTCTAAGATAGACTAGTTTAATAAGTTATTGATAAGCCACATCATCAGAAAAAATGCAAATAAGCAAAAAACAGTCATCAGACAATTACTATATTAGCTTGTTTCAGAAAAGCATAATTACCACGTCAGAAGATTAGTGAGCATGTTTACCAAAATAGACTACCAACCTAAGTACGCTGCTAATCTATGGCATTACCCCAAAGGCCCAAATAATAATAGCAAAGCTAGCATATACTGCCCATTAATATTATGTTCTTCATCAGAAAATGTAATGAAATCATACTCCATGCTCATAACATTACCTTAAACAAGATCAAACGGTACAGTAAGCTAGCAGTTTCAGTCTTGTGCAACTGCTCAAACAATCTAGCAAGGTTGGACAATGTTGTAATCTTATCCCACGGTAAATCCACAGAAATACCATCTTTCTCAAGATTATGAAACAATTGCATGTCCTTGTACTTCCGGGCAGCTAAACTGGAATCAATTGGTTGGTATAATGCTTTTCTAATAGGATCAGAGTATGAACCACCAATAGAGTCCGAGTGTGGTTCAGTATCTATTAATTTGAGCCATATTCCATCCCCAAGGGCCTCTTTAAAAGTTTGTAGCGCAAGCTGAATTTAAAATAAAATATAATAAAATAAATAAAAAAACGCACACAGGCATCAAGATATTTGAAATACACTCTATTAAAATAAAGTCGAAATAGTCCAGAACATATGGAGGTGAAAGAACAAGGCAAACCTCGAATTCTCCTCTTTCGAAATGAAGAACACCAATATTGTTGAGAAGCTCGATTGATACTTCTTCATTTGCCTTTCTTAAAAGATTACGTGCCTATCAAAAGATACAAGAAACTCAAGGATCGGTAATGTAAAACATGGATATCTATGATAAACCATATTAACATTTATCTAACAAAAGTCTTGCTCACTCCGAAAGGGCGGTGATTTTTACACGCAATTTTTACTTCCTAAAAAAATAATACGTTAAATTAGGCTAATACTACCCTCATACCATTAAACGGATAAAATATGAGTATAATGGATAGAGGGTAGAATTATTTAAACATATATAGTACTATAGTAGTGTGTGAAGTAAAACAAAAGTTGTGTACAAATCACCTCCATTCTGAAATGGTCATCTACGGTATCTACCAGCAAGTACAAGTTCATTAAAAACGCAGGAACAAAGATTTGTCAGATTTAGCCTCATACCAAACACCTATACAACTTTATACAAGCTTATAGACACAAGAAACCTGTGGAAGCTTGAGAAAAAACTTTAAAAAATGTTATCTATCTAATTAATAATCAAAACAACAAAAGAAGTAAATATACAGCTATACAGAGCCTATCCCTATTGATATCTAATTCCTATTCTATCCAAAGCTAAGCCCTAAGATTCTATCAAAATAATAATTTAATCATAATACTTTAAAAAAAATTGTTACGTAGAACATAATACCGGACTAATAACTAGCTTGAAAAACAAAATCTCTTAAAACCCATTTACTCACGGAAACTTAGAAGCTACAGCAAGCTCAATTCATAGTGGTCTAAACTCTAATGTCATTAACTATAAACAGTCAAACTGAAAAAGAATGCAGCACAGTGACAACATTGCAGCAATCCAAGGCAATAGAAAATATTAATTTCTTACAGATTTAAATGCATCCAAAGCAGCTCCAGAGTCAGTTGAAATTAACAATTCTCCAAGATCCAGAAAGGCCTGCACCAAGGTTAAACAGATGGAAAAAAGCGCAAGGAACATAAACTCAGGATCCTGTGCTACTTTATACCTAAAGTTACATCAAAATCATAATAATAATTAGTGTAACCTCTGGATCTCGAGGATCAATTCTGATTGCTTTTTTCAAAGCTTCATGAGCCTTCGTAGTCTGGTTAAGCTGAAGATAAATGTGAGCAACAGCCTGCTTCAAACAAGTCCAAATTCAGTCAGTAAAAGTTGGAAAAGGTGGAAAACTATTAAAACTTAAAGCAAACTCGCTTCAAATTCTGTCACTTGCCTTCAACGTCTCACAATTCTCAGGATAAACTTCCAAGACTTTCTCAAAATTTGATAGAGAGCTTTTGAAGTCTCCCAATTTTAGTTGTACTTGTCCTAGACCTGTTTTAATATACAACCATTACTGGTAAATAATAGCATATATGTATGAATTGCCATCTAAACAATTCTAGACCATAGTTCTACAACAAACATTAAGTACCCTAAAAAATAAGCAAATTGATAGCTAGCAAAAAGCAAAATGAATGAAAATATGTCAAAAAGGAAAAAGGTAAGGTGAAATATTTTGCTGCCAAAAATGGGACAAAATGATAATCAGAGTAACTTAAAATTGTAAAAATTAACTTTTTGGGTTTAATGAACAAACCGTAAAAAGGTAAAATGAAATCTTGAGGCTTATTGACTTCCTTTACAGACGCCATGTAGTATAGTCCAGCTTTTTCATAATCACCCTGCATTCAAAGCAAAAAGACATTTTACAGACACTAAATAACAAATTTGTTGCTTAAAAGAGGTATAAATATCATGAAATGTAAATGACACCTTGTAACTGTAAGAATCTTGAATTAAAAATGGTAACTCACTTTGATTTAAAAGGAAAAAAGGAAGATAAACTACATAATGAACTCGTACATACAACACAAAAACATGATTCATAAGAGGAATAAACATCATGAAAAGTAAATGACAAATCTTTAATTAAAGTTGGTAACTCACTTCGATTGAAAAGGAAAAAAAAGGAAGATAAATCACATAATGAACTCGTATATACAACACGAAAACATGATTCATTATGTTCTTTGGTGAAATAAAAAATGATGCTGATCAAACAAAAGTTTCAACATGTAATATGAAAATATGGTAAATGAATGGAATTATCAACATGCGAGAAATACTTTACCAATCACAGTTTGAAAAAAAAGGAATTGAATATGTAATGTCCAAGCATTTCATTGAACTTAAGTAGGTGAAATGAAACAAGAACTCAAGCTTATTTTGGAAGTTCGTGCATTTCATGAATACTTAGCACCTCGCAAGATTTGAATAGCTAGAAGATTGCTAATCAGAATGTTGCAAATGAATGACAGATATGAACAAACCTTGCTATGATATGACCGTGCAAGGTTATAATAAGAATGTGCCCTGGTTGAGCCATGAGTAGTTGCAGCAAGAGCTGTTTCAGTCAACTGTTCAACTAGAAAATGTTGACCAGTAAAAAGAAATGATTTGCCAGATAATTTAGTGCCGTTGCACAGTATGGATAAATATCAAAGGCTCTTCGCATCTTTTCCATTGCCCCCCTAATTCCAGAAGCTGTTGGCATATAGACAAAAATAAATACATAGATACATATATTTAATTGCATCAACAAGACAAGACCAACCTTCATTGGATTGTAAATCCACAATTCCAAGTGCGACAAGTGCCTCAACATTTTCTGGATCTAACTGCGAATAGAAGGTAAACGAGCATAATTAGACATTAGAAACAGATGTTGTATAACAAACAATGCTATGAAAAAAGTGTGTTTATTAATTTTTATTTTTAGCATGACTTGCCTGCAACACACGCTCAAATGCCTGTTTGGCCCTCTCAAACTGACCTAATTTGTAGCGACAGAGACCTATGCCAAGTCGTACAGCTGCAGGACATCCGGGATACACTTGCAGGACCCTCTTTCAAAGGAATCGAAATTTAGAATAATATAACTAAAACCTAGTGAGATATAGAGGTGCAATGAATTGTTATAAAATATAACATTATGTTCAAAAGTTCCCAACCTCCACAAGGAGTATGCAATCTACAAAATCAAAATAACAAACTATGCAAAAAAGTAAAATAACCTTGTACATCTCCAAAGAACTGGAGTATTTCCCACGATTGAACTCAACACAAGCCTGCATTAATCCAAGTTACGTGATCAGCACCAGAAGAACTAATAAACTTGTCTGATAAGCATCATAAGAAGCATTATTGAAATAGGCATATGTAAAAACGACCAAAAGGATGAAGAGATTATGGTCTACGTGATGGAACAAGCTGAAGTGTAACAGAGATGAGAGAGATTCAGCTTTTGATATACATAAAACGTATTTAATTGTACATACATCAATGCTCTAGCATTGTGCCTCAGCTTTCGGAAACCTAAACGCCTCGAAGCACATCACGCTTTTTAAAACCAAGCCTCTAATGACAGATCACATAGCCCTTAGGCCCTCATATAGCTCTGTATCTCTTTCTACAATACGAACTCATGGGCAAAACCAGCATCGGATTTAGGATGAAATATATATTAATAAGAATATACCTGACCAAGAAGAGCAGGAACATTATCTCGGTCTCCATCTAATACAATCTTGAATGCAGCAAAAGCCTGATCCACGTCACCCTTTGCTAGTAAAAGTTGACCTGTAACCAGAAGAATACGCTAGCTAGTGGTTTATGAGACCTGGTGCATTAGTGCATATTAAAGACCCTAGTTGGTCTGTTCAGGAAAATCAAGAAGAGCAATCTAGAAAAATATTCCCAGTTTTATTTTATTAATTGTTATGTTTCATCAGTGATTTCACACCAGTTGAATATTTGTACTCTCCTTTATGGTTGACTAAAAATGAAGTGTGCTGGAAGAATCTCATTATGTTACCTTTGCCAATCCAAGTAGAAGGCTCGTGCATATCGATTCTGGAAGCTTTGTTGTAGTACTGAGTTGCCAAAATGAAATGTTCTTCCTTTTCTCTTTGTTTTGTCTCAATTTTCCCAAGGTAGCTGTAATAGGCCCCCAGGGCATTTAAGATGGCGATTCTTTCATATCTAACATCCGCATAATATTCATCAATTTCTGCAAAGCAGGCAGGTCAGAATGACACCATTCCAAAGTTTGAGAACAAATTATCTATATCAAGAGAACGATAATGTGACATTATATACCAGGACTGGATCCTTCTTCCAGAATTTGGCGGAACTGTTCAATCTTTCCTTGTTTAAAGTATTCCCTCTGCGCCAAATGAATACATATAGAGAGAGGATAAAAAAACAAGCAATTGGCAACATGCAAACTCAAACAATTCATTATGCAAACCTAATTCTTATATCCTGAATCTCCTACATGAATAAGTTTCTTAGGATAATCTTGTGCCTGGGCTGACATCAACTCCTTTGCCAGTCGACAAGTCTGAACCAACCCCACCCAATTTTAAGTATTCAAACGACTTATTACTGGTTCCGTAATTGAATGAAACACAGGGCTAGATCCACATCACATGTGGTGAGAGTTGAATGTTTACATCATCAAGGAATGAATAAAAAGTGTGAATTGATAAGACATCATACCGCGATGATGAGCCAGAGATGAAGAGGAGCTTGTTCGGCTTTAAGAATGTCAAGAATATCCGTTGCATCGCGAGGAAGCTGGTCCAGAGCCACTCGTACTTCCTCCTCCGAATTTTGTACCGGAATATAAACGCACGCCATCACCTCCTCATAAATTAGGGTTTCGCCTTCCCGAAGAGTTCGAATTTCTTCACACTTGTACTTCTACAGCTTAAATAACAATAACAATAACAATATTGCTGCGGTGTTTACCAGTGTATCTTGAAACTCTACGATCCGGCGGAGATGATGTTTATTGTAACTTTTGACTTTTCAGAGTTCTTCTTTGTTTTGAAAAGATTATGAATGTCTATCTTAAAATACTGAGAAAGTTTGATATGTTACCTTTAAAACTTAAGATGATATCATATCACATACCAAAAGTTATGATAATATAGCTATACATGTGACATTTATATTTATACATTCCGTTTAAATTTACACTTAAATGTTAAATTGTCAAGTGTAAGGAAACTATATTAATAAATCTGTGTAAATATTAAATATAATTATTTTAAATGAATGTACTACTTTTTAAGTTGGGTAAACATAATATTATGTGCAAGTTTTTGAAAACTTTAAAGAAAACCTAGTAAATTATATATACTCAAAACGAAAGTAAAATATAGATGGGTGAAGGTAATATTACTATAGAAATTAGTGTTTCGTTGTGTTCTAAATTGTACTTATAAAACATTTGACATGTAATTTTGTTTTAACTCTTTTTGAAGATATGAAAGAAAGTATAGAAGCCATCTAAAGACTTGATATACATATTACTCTAATAATTTATTAGCATTTTTCAGATGCATTAAATCGACATGTAATCATAACTAGTTTATAAAATTATTAAAAAAGTAGCGATGTTGGGTACATTGGTAGTTCGAGCGGTGACAATGGATATAGTGATCTCGTTGTTGAGTATGAGAATTTTTTACCTGATTATATATAAGAAAGTTAATTAAATTTCAACTCATCTCATTTCATCTTTTGAGTTCATATTTTAGAATTGTGAATTAAGAGTTTGGAATAGAAATTAATTTTGTAAATCATTGAATTCTAGCAAATTTTAACAAAGCAAACAATTATGTGCTTTTTATTAGCCATAGTTAATGCATTATTATCTATTAGTGTTTATTTGTATTTAATTCATAAGATTGAGATAAATCTTTCTCTGTTTATTTAACATAAAAGCAATTCTTATTACGTTTCCATGCCGTTTGTTTTATGCTCCAAAATTGATTATTGTATTTAGGGGTTGTTTGATTTGCAGGTCTCGGTCAGAAGGGGCTAACCGAGTAAGAGGGTGTTCCAAACCTGACCGGATAAGGGGAAAAATATGCATGGGTCAGTGGTGTCGGACTGGGTCAGAAGCGAAATAGTGAGAATCAAACACGCTGACCGGCCAAAATGTATGACCGAGTCAGTGGGTCAGACATTTTGACCGGGTTAGAAGCAAATCAAACAGCCTCTTAGTCCGATGACCACTTTTGTTTTATTATTTAGACTTGATGTTGACCGAGCAAACCATCACTACCGCCACAAACCCTAACTCTCGGCACTCTAGATTTTCTTGTCTCAAATCCAACTCCATATTTTAGAATTCAAACGTAACCGTTAGAGTTATTTTGTTGTTGCTATTCTAGAATTATTTTATACATGCAGGGCCCGCCCAATAGTGTGTGTGGGTCAAACTAGGGCTTAAGGCCTTTCTGAAATTAGGGCCTCAATTTAAAAAAAAAAAAAAGAGTCTATGTGTTAGGTAAGATTTGAGCTGTTGAGCCTAAAAAAATAAAATAAAAAAACAGATTCCCTCAAAGCCCAAATACAAATGGAGAATGGGAAAAATAGAACAGAGACCATCAATGTGCAGCCTTCATCAACAAACATTCAACATTTAGCTATTCTTTTCGGAAGAAATACGAAGGGTTGAAAAAAGAATCATGGCAAACGGGTATAATGGCGACGATTACGAGATTAGGGGCCTACAAATCAATACCACTTGGCTTAAAGGCTTGCTTTGCTTGACATCTTCTAGAACAGACTTGCGTTGCTTGCCTTTCTCAATGGAAATTTGGAATTATCGACACATTCTCTGTCTATATTAATTAGGGTAAGTGAGAAACTAGAATATTTCTTGAACAATGAAACGTCAATGGACTTCCATCTCCCTATTCCATTATATGGCATCATCTCTGATTCTCTGCTTCTTGATTCATTATTATTCATCTTGATTTTGTGATTCATCATCTATTCATATGGATCTTCTTCTTGAGTTCTCAAATGATCATCTATTCAACCATTAATCTGCATATAGAATCTTGATTCATCATCTGCTGCATATCTTCATCTACTTAGATCGAGGATTCGTCATTTTTCCATCTACTTCTTGATTGACTGTCGACCAATTAAATGGATTTTACAAGACTGTGATTCATCATGTGTTGCTTCAATGTTGCTTATTGATTCACCATCTGCTTGTTAGGTATAATTGTTTCCACTTTCTAACCTTCTAGTCTTCTAATACACTAAAGTTGTTTTAAACATTGATTCATCATCTGTTGTTTTGCTAGTTAACTTGTTTTGAATGTTGTTTTACATTAGAACAATTGGTAACTTGGTTTGAATTAGAATAGTTATTGAATACTGATATGTTTACTTAGTTTAAATTAGAATGGTTGCTTTCTTGTTAATCTAGCCTCTGTAGTTGTTGCTGTGTTAGTTACCTTGATTTGATGTTGTTTTGAATTAGAATAGTTGCTAACTTAGTTTGAATTAGATTAGTTGCTGAATATTGATTAGATTTTTGAAGCTATTTAGTTACTTATATGTTTGTCATGTGAAATAAGTTAATCAATTATAAGAAGGCCCTAAATTCTATGTAAACATTGTTGATATTGCTAGTCCCAAGAACGGAAAAAAGAGGAGGTTTCGTATATGATAATTAGAAGAAGGCCTCAAATTTTGGTTTCGCTTTAGGCCTCCAATACCATTGAGCCGGCCCTGTGTACATGGTTTATATCTAAAATAGGAGATGAAAAGAATACAAACTTAATTGTCATAGACAGAGAAGACAATATGACTAGACCTCATTCTGGTCCATTTGCTAGAAAATAAAGCATTCATGATAGCGAGAAATAAATGGCTATATAGATGCTATGAAACCACAATACTCAATATTGCCTAAAACTTCAATATTGTTCATAATATAAGACCACCTTTCTTGATAATTCTTGATGAAGGAATATGTCTCATACATGATTTATGGTCAAGAGGAATCAGTCTCACATAATTTATGGTTCATCCTACACTAAAGCAGAGCAGTATGCAAATGGATCCTAGTATACTAATCTTGGTTAAATGCTTTATCCTTGATTCATCATGGGCAATTGATTATGGAGCCACCAAGTCACATGATTGGTAATCAAAGTATATCTTTCCCTACCTTACAGAGATAATGTTAGGAACTAAAATGATTACATTATTCAAACATCGGGACATAATATGTCAAGAAATCTTTATTTTTGAATTGAAAGTGTTAAACATGCCAAACCTCTTGGACTAAAAGCGTAACTTACTCTAACTTATATTTAAAAAATAAGTTACTCGAATTGATTTTTAAAATAAACTTCAAACTTTTGAAAGTAGGAATACATATGAAATAGTAAGGATAATCAATCCCAAACACCCCCTCTATCCATGCAATTAGGGCTGCAAACGAACCGAACAAACACGAGCAAGGCCTTGTTCGTGTTCGTTCGTTAACACATAAACTTGTTCATGAACTGTTTACGAACACTTACCGAGCGAGATTCTTTGTTCGTATTCGTTCATTAAGAAAATGAACATATTCATGAACTGTTCACGAACACAAACAAAAGCAAACGAACACAAACAAAAGCAAACGAACACAAACAACTGTTCATGAACATAAAGAACACAAAGAAGCTCATGAACACAAACGTATACAAATGATTATAGATTTATTTTAGAATAAAATTTACATTTTTATTACAAACATTACACAAAATCAATTAAAAATAAATAAGTACTTAACATAAATATCAAAATATACTTGATATAATAGTCATAAAAATAACTGACATAAAAATTAAGAATATATATAAACGAACACATTAACGAACATAAACTAACACATTATTGAACGTTCACGAACAGACATTAACGAACATAAACGAACACATTATCGAACGTTCACGAGCATAAATGAATGAACGCGGCTTGTGTTCATGTTCGTTTGTTTAACTAAACGAACGAAATTTTATTGTTCGTGTTCGTTCATTTACCAAACGAGCGAATATAAGCGAACTTCCCGACGAACAGTTCACGAACTGCTTGCTGAATGTTCAGTTCGTTTGCAACCCTACATGCAATCATAGATAACAAGAGCAAACCCAATGCACAAAGCTCTCACATGCGTAGCATGTACGTGCTCGGGGGTGTTGGACGCACCAAAATAGTTTTTAAAAATTTACAAAAGATAGATATTGTACAAACATCCACAAACGGTACCATATACCAAAAGAGTACTTGCAAAAAGAGCCTCCATAAGATCACCATGCGTTGGTAAAAAAAATTATCCAGCTGCATAAAGATGAGAATATTTTGAGACAATATAAATCCTAAGTGGTTGTTTGGGATATAGCTTAATTAATCAAGCAACCAACAAAAGCATATAGACATAATGTTGGATGAAGAAAAGTGTGTATGCATATCTTCTTATTTTAGAGTGAACTAAACTGTCTCCAATCTGCAACCTGAGATTGTGTACTTCAAGCTGGTATTTTTAATGTATATTATAAGTTTCCTTAAAGGAAAAAAAAAGTTACTTTCAATAAGCTAATTATTTGCTTATGCTTATAAGCATAAGCACAAGCTGTTTAAATAAGCAATCCCAAACACCCTTGTATCATAGGCAACAAAAAATAGCATTTCAAACACAGAATCAATTTAAAACAATTGAGATGAGAAAACTGTGATTTTTTGCTTTTTCTTCTTAAAAGATTACCTTGAACCTCAGAATCATGCCCCAGCCGTCGGCAACGCAGCCATAAATGAGTTATAAGATGATTCCAGGTCAAAATGAAGCTGCCTAGCCTGCTGCTCAGTCAACTCATCTGCAGCCCCCATCTTCACTAGTCGTCCAATCCACTCCTTCATCTTGGTCTTTCCTTCAAAATCTGGGGGTAATATCGACAATTTGTTTAACGAACCAGACAAATCAGATAGCAAAGGGAAAACTTGATCGACTGCAGTCATGTTCAGCTTCAATGAATCCATTGCAGTAATGAAATTTTGCACGCATTCTGCCACAATCGCAGCAGAGGTCACCCCAGAGGCGGCAGCAGCTGCCCTGTGCTCCACTGTAGCAGGCACACCAGAGACTATGAGGCGGTTCAAGGCCGCCGGGCAGTCCATTTTGTAAGTATCATGAAATCTTTCAATACTGGGAACAGTATCTTTTAGTGTTGACGATAATGTTTTAAAATGTGCTATGAGTTTTTGACACTCGATTTCATAATCAGCTGATGTAATAATATCTCTGACATAAGCCTTTTCTAGCTTTTCCGTAGCCTTGATGATGGCGTAAAGCTCAGCAAAATTGTCATACATTTCCCTCTCACGTTTGTCATTCCATAGTTTGACATCCATCAGTTAAGAATTGTATTCGTCAACCTAAAATACAGACATGACACCGATTAACCAGCAGATTTTACCAAGATGGGTAACGTTATGTATTTGTACTATAAAAACACATCAACAGAACAATTTAAAGCAACCTAAAAAACATGAAGTGAATATTTCACAGCATTTGAACAACTATCTGAACATAAATACACTTCTAACTGAAACTTTCTGAACTGACCACAAAGAACATAGAATGATAACAAAAATGTATATAAATATAGAAGGGTAACATTAACTGAGGCTGTAAACTTTGAGTTAAACTAAAAATAGGCCTACAATATCTACATACATAGCTACAGACTACGAACCACACAAGAAATAAGATTGAAGCCTACAGTCCAAACTGAGGCTGTAAATGTTATAAAAGGTTTAACTTATATGAAGCATACGTGTTCACTTAGGGTAAAATAGAAAAATTAATTTAAAAAATTGGTTAAGGTCAATTCATGAAAAGTTAAAATCATTCACAAAAACCAGACATTAAAATTAAATTTTATACAGAACACAAGCGCTATAGAACAAAAAACTGCATGGATGACTTGCAACAAAATAGATGTGGTAGAGACAAAATAAACATGACTCCTGGACCTCTTTATTAAAGATGGTAAAATGGGCAGGTTGGTTGCTGGGTCAAGATAGGTCAATTTAGAAAAAGGGTCAGGATGGGTTTAGGTCAAGATGGGTTTAGGTCAGGATGGGTAATTTTAGAAACCAACAAGTGAACTGATAAGATGGAAAACGGTCACCCTAACATGTCATAAAAGCTGTACAACTTATAGACTGGTTTCAAGCCTGAATCAAATTCTATATTCAACAATTTGTATTCTTGCCTGACGTGTAAGTTCAATTAAGATCATTGAGGACAACAATTGCACAGATAAATTTAGTTTTTGGCTGCAGTTATAAAACTTAATGAACACAAGCAGTCAAGCATGTTTTCAAACCAAGTTATGATTTTGTAAACAATCTTTTGTCCCCATTTTCAATATTTTAAAATAGTTATAACATCACCAGCATTGGACTTTCATGTTTAACATAAAAGTCATAGTTGATGCTGAATTTCAATAAACAGGCTATATATTCTTTGTGCTGAGAATATCTTTGAATGGCCGTTTGAAGGAGAATCCAATTGCCTTCAGGATACCCATTCAAACCACCATCTTTTATGTCAATGTTTCTTCTATTACTTTTATTTCTAGTTTAAAATCAGTTACCTTGCTGATCTACTGTGTTTACTTGTCTAATTTAACTTTATACTCGTAGTCTTATTAAATATCAGTTAACTTAATCATCCCTGAAAAAACAAGAAAGAAATCAAACACATTTAACATCAAACTAGAAAAGATTCAATTGCTTTCATTTAAAAGTGAAAAGAAGATGAGTAAACATGCTCTAAACAATTGCAATTGCAAGCTAATTTCAAGTAGGCATGACCTAAATATCAACAAAAATATAAACATTGAAGTAATTATCACACAACTATGCCTTGTAAGTCCCTAAAGGTAAATGAAATCAAGAAAATCAACGAACCAAAATCTGCTGCTAAGGTTCAGCTATAGCTAATTTCAAGTAGGCAGAAACATTAAACTATTGAATAAACATGGGGCAGAAACATCAAATCGATTGTAGGGTAGATTACCTTCAATAATTTGACAGTGATGGTGCGATGGTTATGCGGAGGGGGTAGGCGGTGCACAATGAAACCCAACAGTGGCTGTGATGGTGAGGCGGAGGCGGAGGTCGATCTGATCTGTTTCTGTGGGGGGAAAAACCGATGATTTCAGCAATAAACACCGAGCGAAAAGGGGATACCTGCGTCGTCTGAGTAATCGCCTAAGGAAGATCCAACGATTGATGATGATGATGATGATGATGATGACGATACGCGGTGGTGTTGACGGGGACCTCGTAAAAGAAATACCAAGATTTGCAAAAACTACCCCTTAAGTTCACCCTTTTCTCTCATCTGTCACTTTCAGTCTTTCTAGTTTCACACGCACTACGATTGCATTTGAAACAAGGGGTTTTCAATACTTGCAAACCTAACCTACAATGACCGACCAATCGACCGTATAGGTTATATATAATCAATCTGTTTTTTTTTCTACGAACATACTTAACACTTTCGTTACTTATAAAATCATCACATCACGTTTGTAGAATTTAAACAAGCAACCATTTAGTTAAAAAAATTACATCACTTTACCACTAGGATTTCTCTGAAGAGACGATATCAACCGATATATGAAAATATATTAAAGAAACGTTGCTTTTTTAGTTTCTAATAATGAAATCCTCGTGTATGTTTATTAGTACATGGGAGTATTAGGTTTATTTACTTCGACTGCATATTAACTGATTCAGGGTCAGCCCCGATAATTCCTGAGAGACCCTGTGCCCGGGTTGAGAACAAAAAATGAGCCCTATAATATGACGTATAAAAAAGTTTAAAGCGAATAATAAATTCGTTTAAATGGGTAGGATACTCGATGAGTTTTGTAACCTAAAATAGTCCTTATATATATATAAAGCAATCCCCCAAGCGACTGGACCTTGGGCAGTCGCCCCCTCGGGCCGGCCTTGAATTGATTAGTGGATATTGACGAGAACATGTTATTATAATAGAATAAATGAGCTATTTTATCATTAAACTTCTTGTTTGGAGGGTGACGATGAACAAGGTTCCAAGTGTGGATGCATTTTTCCAGGAGTCGTGTGAACATTAATCCAAATTTGTGGGCCAACAACAAAAACTACTAACCGTCTCTTAATTACGTGTGAATTTGCTAATATCATTGGGAACATGTTCGGACATAGTATAAACTCCAAGTATCCCAAATATCTTTTGTGGTATGGCCGCTGAAGTCCACAAAAAACTACAACTCTGACTATTCAAAAGAAGGTCCATACGAAAACATTTTTGGTTACTTGTTGATGTATTTGAAGGGTGGGTAACACCAAAATATTTAACAACCATACAACCTGAATTTAAAGACAATTGAAAAATAAAGTTGAAAGGTTTTATTCGGGTGGAGAATCAGCCAAGCTCATATTCCTAGTTCAGAGAAACATATGTAATTTCAATATTGTAAACATTCCACATTTGTGATGGTGTGTATATTTGACCTACCCCTAGCTTTTGTTGCGTCTTTAACAAAATTAATCATTTGTTGTTATAAAAGTCAATTGATAAATACTCGATGGTATGCCTATCTTGTCTCATATTCTTGGACTAAGTTTGTAACAAATTTTGAATTTGCAGACCAAACATTATAGATGTTACTATATAGGGTGTAACGTATAAATATATCCACATGTAGAACTTCCATGTTAAATCTCTCTCTTTTAAACTTTCATATTACTAAATTCTTAAAAGTAATTTTGAAGTATTCTACTTTTTTATTTTTTACATGTAATCTTTTATGAAGTTTCATATCTACCATTGCCATGTTCTTATTTTTTATTTACATTTTGACATAAGTTTCGTTCAAAACTGACACTGATCGAATATGATATTTAAAAAAAAAAAATTTATTCTCACCGTCGTATACATTTTTGTTATGTGCTTAATACATTTCGATAAAAAAATTATTTAATATCAACCCGGGTCAAATATCATATACTTTTAAACTTTTACATTCTGAATATATCAAGTGAGTACTTTTGCATAAAAACGATTCGGATCAAATATTATATATTTTCAGTGCTTAAATTATAACTAAATATTTTGATGTGACGTTATTATTTCTACTTATGTGTCATCGTGCCTCCACAAGGGGTGATCAGAAACCACAAGTCATATATATAATATTGTTTTTCTATATTTTAAATATATTTTTATGATATTACTATTGATACGTACACTCAATAAAAGTTTTGCTGAAAACCAAACCGTTACATCTTACAACGCGGGATTAAAACCCAAAGTAAAACATGAAGAGATAAAAAAAACATCCTAAAGAATAAAGATATACGCGGGGACGAGTTTTGTAACTTGGTCATGTAAAGATTTTAGGAAGTTTAATTACCGTTATAATCTATCCATTATAATAAAAGAATGTTTTAGTTGGACACTTGACATAATTCTAGAGCTCATAATTTAATTTTTCCGCCTATCTCTCATATTAAATAATTACATTAATTAAAAATGATATTATTTAAATTTTTTTAGATTAATTATAGTTTTTTAATAAGTTAAGAAATAGTTCTTTTTATACATGTAATTTCTAAGGAAACATTTGTTAAGATAAGAATTTTTTTTAAAACATCAAGTCTTATAAAAATATAAAATATTTAAAAATTAGTGTTTTTAAATAATACAATTTTTGTAAACCAAAATAATTAAAATTCGGAGTTGTAATGAGGTTTTTCTTAAAACTGCCACTTTTTTTAAAATGATTTGTTTTGAAACAAAATGTTTGAATTTTTTTTAAAAAAGCAAAAAAATTATTTTATTACTTATAATTATTACTTATAAGTAATTTCAATCGTATCCTATATCAAAATATCGTTTTATAATTAATAACTTTTTATTATTAATTATTTAATATTTATTTATATAACCCGTGTAATACACGGGATACTAAACTAGTAATAATAATAACAATAATAGCGTTAATTACATGATTGGTCCCTGTGGTTTGCTCATATTGTAATATTGGTCCCAACTTTTGAAAAATTACAGGTTTGGTCCTTACTGTTTGCCAACTCGTAACACGATTGGTCCCTGACACTAACTTTTGTTTTGTTTTTCAGTAATTGGATGTGAAAAATCTAAAATACCCCTGCACTAAAAGAAAAAATATTTAAAATATAAATTAAATTATATGGGTCCCACTTTTTTAGATTAAATAATTATTTGTAATTAATGTGGGTCCCACTGTACCCCACCCCACCCCTCCCCTCCCCTACCCCTCCCTCTTCGTATCACAGCTACATCTTAAACCACCGGATCACACCAGAACCATCGCCGGACCACCATACTACAACCATCAATACCACCGGCCACCAAATCTCTCCCGATCTCAACCGCCCACCACAACACCTCCACCTTCACACCACTTGTCGCACTTACCGCCACAAAACGTCTGCCATCGTCATAACCGTTATCAGCTCACAATCGCCATCATCACCATCACCGAGCCCATATCCACCATCAACGTAGCCATCGTCGACCGCCGACCACCATCTCCATACGTGGAGTACAACCCCCCGCCACCCTAACCCAGTTCGATCCGGCGGAAGAGGTGTGGCGGGGGCAATGGAGAAGATGGTTACAGGTGGTGGTGGAGGTGGAGAACTGTGGTGGTGGTGGTAGTGGCTGTAGAGAAATGCGGTCCTGGTGGTAGCGACGGTGGTTAACTACAATGGTGGTGGCGGCGGCGGTGTGGAGGTAAGAAGTACGGTGAAGAGATGGACGTGAAAGCGTGTCTGTGTATATATTTGTATATATGAGTATATATATATATATATATACACACACACTTAAAAGAAAGTGGGTCCCATATAAACTAATATATATTTTGTCTTGTAGTTAGGGTTAAAGGAGTCTTTTCACATCCACTTAACTGAAAAACTTAATAGAAGTTAGTATCAGGGACCAATCGTGTTACGAGTTGGCAAACAGTAAGGACGAAAAATTTCTCAAAAGTTTGGATCAATATTGTAATATGGGCAAACAAGAGGGATCAATCATGTAATTAACTCATAATAATAATAGTATTAATAATATAATATCCCCTCTCCTCGCGTCTGATTGTAAGTTGTAAGTTGTAAGCCGCCACCACCCTCGCCTCCCCTGCCGTATTAATCACTTCCTCCGCCTCCGCTCCGTCGTGTGAAACGCTTATCAGTTCGCCGGAGAAAGTAATCAAGCCTAACTCTTTATCATTCGTCTTCCTCTCTTAACTTTTAATAACAGGATCAGAGATTCAAGACTTTCCATTGCCTTTATACTGATTGCTTTTTCAATGAATCTGTTTATTATTCATTACTCATTAGTAGGAACTACTCATTGAACTCGTTGCCAATGGCCATGGATGAGAACCCCACCAATTCTTCTCCAAAACCCCAAAGAAAGGTCTCTGCTCGCTCTTCACCATATACATATATTATTCTTTTTGTTAAAAACTCAATACATAAGCTTTTATTCGAATGCAAATATCTAAATCTCAAGTCTTGATTTCTGGTTGATTTTCAGATGAAGTTTATGCCAAAAGCACCTCCTCGCAGAGACCAAAAGCTAATGTTACCCAAGCCGTGAGTATTGATTCCTAAACTGAAAAGCCGAGGTTTTTGTTTCTTGTTTGATATTGATACATAATGATTATATCTGTAAAACTGAACATGATTTAGAAAAAGGAAAATATGAATGTAAACCTCCATATCAGGTTGAGAGACTTTAATTTGTAAATTGTTAGGAAAAAACTCATCTAATTGTTTGTGTCTAGGGAGAAGGTTGAGGATACTGAAGTTGATGACACCAAGGAACAAGAGTTGTTGAAACGTTTCAACGTACGTCTTTTTTTTTTTTTTTTTAAATGATACAAGTGTGTTCATGTTACTTTGCTCTTATGAGTTTTCAAAAGCTCTCATTTATCTCTATGCAAATGTCTTTTAGCTTCTGCAAACGGTAGGCTAGTCACTATCCTGATCGTTTAACATTATGTTTCTGCCCATTTGCAGGAAGCATCTAAAAGGCCGAAATTCAAACCTGAAATTAAGCGTAAAGGCCCCTTTTCCTTCTTCTTTGCTACATTCTCACCTATATTACCCTCTCGGTTTTGTTGTTTCACTTCTAAGCAGTTAATTAGAGGCTTCTAGTAGTATAAGTTTATTTGATGTTATCATTTCTGTTCCTTAACACAGTTTAGCAGTCAATGGTAGTGTAACCTTATTTCCCCAGATGTTCTGTCCCTTAAATGCTCTGAAAATGGTTCCCATTTAAAATTCCTGAAGTTTATTTTTTAATCAAAGGAGGTATGTCAAGTCTTTCTTTTCTGTTTTTGCTAAAACATATAGATCCTTCATTATGAACCATATGCACATAACACAAAAAGGATTGTGCATAGAAACCATATTCTGATTTATGAACTTGGCTACATGACTAAAATCTTGACAGTGATTGTGCAAGTCTGCATCATTTGCATTACGTTTTATTAAATAAGTGGAAGCTTATGCGTCATAACAATTTTCTTTCCTTATACACGTTATCATCATTTGGGTGTCTCCATTCTGCTTGTTTCTGCTTGGGCAATTTCTCAATCATGTTTGAGTTTTACCTGTGGAACAGCCATGATTACCTCTGCTTCTTGCAATATCAGTTTCTTCCAAGTTTTGTGCATATAGTTGTGGGGTGTTTGGGATTTTTTATTAAACCGGTTGTCTACTTTTGTGTTTTGGTATAGATATAAGCTTTTTGAGAGTGTTTGGGATTGCATATTCAAGCTGTTTTGGTTAAGCAGTTTGAAGTTCATTATTCCAAACTAATTTCAGAAGGCAATAAACTGTGCTAATAAGCAATCTCTAACAACCCCTTAGTTTGGCTTTAAGTCATATAGAGTCTAATATAGTCTTTTGTACCATGATTACAGCCACACAGCCACGGGTTTCATCATTTAATTTTGGTTCCTCGGGTCCCAAATCTGAAGGTAACTAATTCTTCTTCCTATCTATCATGTTAACCATTAACCTAGTTTCCAATAATTGCATAAAATTTTTGATTTCATTTTAACCAAACATGTTTTTATCCAGGTGGTTGTGCTGCCACCTCAGGCATAGGAATAAAGGAATTCAAGGAGCCATGGGTAGGTGAAATAAAACTCAATTTTCATCTTTTTGAAAAGTGCTAAGAATAGCAACAGGCTTAGGCTAGTGGTCCATTTTCTGAATAATGTCCCAGCTGAAAGTATACTTTAGATGACTAGATTTGGTAATTTGATCACCTAGTGACTGGTTTCTTGCTCATGTGGCACTTTTTTAATGACGTGATTTTCACTAATCTACCAAACTAATTCACTTAAAAAGTATAATTACCAAACTAGACTATTTCAATCATCAAACCCTCCCTTCTGAAAAAACGTCTTTGTTTGACATCTCAATGCTTTGTAATTCTGAAAATTCAGGATTATTACAAGTACTATCCGGTTACTTTACCTGTAAGGAGGCCATACTCGGGAAATCCAGGTATGATCCCCCTTTATTGCATTTTCTTACTGGGTTATTTAACTTGTAACTAATTATTACCATTTCTTGTAAATATTCGTAGAGCTTCTGGATGAACAGGAATTCAAGGAGGATTCAGAAACCAATGCTTACAATGAGTCATCTTTAAATCCAGCTCAGGAACTTGGTTTAATGGTTGGTTACTTTAGCTTATGACTTGATCTATCTCAACCTATGTTTTAAAGGGGGTATAGTTTCTTGATAGGGCAAACTGCAGAAAATAGAAACAAATTGCCATTTTTCTTGATTTTAGCAACCAACTCTAAATTAGAGGCAAAAGAGAAACCAAACTAACGGTTGATTTAAGCAACTAGCCTTGTTTTAACTGATTTTATGTGTAAACTGATGATGGGCACTGGTTGATGGCACATCAGCTGCCATAAATGTTTACATACTACACTATTTAAAAAATGTTTTTCTTCCAGTTAACATAATTTTTTTTATCAAATGCCATATCCACCTGGCTTATGCATATACATTAAAATGTCAAATAAGATGGCGTCTCTTTTTTATAAAATTATGTGCTAGCAGTTGAACTTGTCGCTCATTGCTACAACCAGTAACAATAAAAAAGTTGCTCAAACCCATAATAAAACGTAAGTTGGCTTCTAATAGAGCTGGTAGCAAAAATTAGGAAGAGAAATTTATAAAAGTTTGAAGATGCAAGTGTGTGTTTATATATGTGTGAATTAATATGCAAATCTAATATTAAAAACAAGAACTTCATGATTTATATTTTAAATATGTAAGATTGTTGTACCTTGTCAGGAGGAAGACTTGGAAAAGAAATTGATTTTCATCCAACTACCACGAACATTGCCTCTACCAAAGCAGTCTGTCAAGACAGAGGGTGGCGGGAGCTCTTCAAGTTCAAAGCCACTGAAAGACACAGAACCACCTTCAAAAGGTTGCAATTTGAATGAAATTCCCACAGGCGTAATGGGTAAGATGTTGGTGTACAAGAGTGGTGCTGTGAAGCTGAAACTAGGCGATCATCTGTATAATGTGAGTACTGAACATAAGTGAAACTACTTACAGCTAAAATTCAAACTTTGAAATGAAAATTATATTATTTTTGATGCAGGTTTCTGGAGGACTAGACTGTGCTTTCGCTCAAGATGTAGTCGCCATTCATACCAAAGAGAAAAGTTGCTGCAATATCGGAGAACTGAATAAACGTGCCATCATCACCCCAGATATCGATTCCATCCTAGAGAACATTAAAGACTTATGAGTTTTATTTATTTTTGCTACAAATATATTCTTCTACACATGATGAAGTTTTGACTCCATTGTTAAGGACTAATGATTTTTACATTCTTTTTGTCATAAATCGAAAAACTGTTACTGGATTGGAAACTTTCGCACAACATCTAAGATGAGATGAGATATTTTATCACTCTAATCAAACATTGTACAACTTCAATTCAACCTTATCAATCATTCAAACAAACTGATATTAAACAGACAAGCTATCAGTCTTTCGCAGATGGAACTACATAATCAAGGACAACCTCGCTCTCTATGAAGTCCTTGCTTTCGATTTATTCAAGTTTGCGAGCTCTGAATCTGAATCAAAAGCCTCCAAATCAGGATAAACAGCGATCATAGCGATGGAGTGCCCCTTTATCATTTCATGAGAGAAATTCTCACCAACACTTATTTGTTGAGTTGTTCTAAACTGACTTTTAATTCCTTCAATCACTTCCGCCACCTTACAAGTCTCATTTGCAACCAAATCCTCCTTTAACTTCAATAACGCAACTCTCATCACAGATCCTGCCTTCAACGGGTCATTAATACCATTGGATATCCAGTCAACGATCATGACATCATCAATTACTGGTTGTATGACCTTCGAGACACGCAGGTGCTCCGGATGATGGTTGTAAACATGAAGATCATCCGTTGAACTAAAACGGCAGTGAACGATGTGACTGAAGTTGGTTGAAGTAGATGTAGATAGGAGGATTTTTTTCGGCAATGAGATGGACTGTGAGGTTGAGTGAAGCCAATCCGTTGATTTCATGTATCATGGTCGCGACTTTAGTAGCGCCAACATCTGGTTTGAAGTTGAGGTGGACGATATGTTCTCTAGTTTGGTGGTGTTTGGACATATTGGTCAGATTAGCTTGTTAGCTGTGGGGGTGAAAGATAGAGAGCGATCGTAACAATTAATCAGATGGTGTGTGTAGTGTGCACTGTGCTAGAGCTTTGAATATTTATCGTGTGATGTGTACTCTTTGAATATTTCAACTTGGGCAGGCTCTTGTTTTTTTTTTCATTGAGACAGCTCACCTCATGTTTAATTAGTCAACCAATAAGCCACCAATGTGTTGTGACCTCCGAGGATTCGAGTTATATCATAAAAAATAACAACGTAGATTTAATCGTTTATTTAGTAATTAATGGATGTGTGAGTTTGTCACGACAAAACAAATACATATAATTTGAGGTCGCTAAGAACTGGATTCCAAAAACAATTACAAAGCAAATAAGCTATAATCGGCAATTATAAAAACAAAATAAGCCATTATTTGCTTATTTTGTAAAATAAGCCATAATCATCAATTACAAAAAACAAAACAACCCATTACTTTGTAAAATAAACCATAATCAGCAATTACAAAAACAAAGTAAACCACTATTTTGTGAAATAAGCCGTAAAAAACTCATATATGAGTATGACAACTCAACGATATTTGTTTGTCATATCTATAATCTACAATCTACATCTACAATAATAAATATAAGAATCAAATTTAATATTAATCAGTGTCATGAATACAGAAAATTACTCCCATTAATCCATTATTTATGTCCAGTACTCCCTTTGAATATATTATTTATTTCATTTCGGTTACATGTTGACTAGTGGTAGTATATGATAAACTGGGAGAACTAGGCTAGAAGAAAACTTCAAAAAGAAAACAAAACAGAGACTTTATTATACTTCAACTCAATAATTCAAATTACAATTGCAAAGACTACCTCTCCTATTTATAAGAAATGCTAACTTGATAACTAAATAAATAATTTAAAATAAACTTAAATACTGTTATCTAGATTAATCTCCTCCAAACCACCCCTATAGAGATTACCAAACCACCCTTTATGTTTATCCGTCTTCAAGTTTTATCTTCGTTGACTTTGTTTGTTTCACACTCCCTCTCAAAGTCAACTTGTTCCATTTCTATGCTTGAGCACAGCTTCGACATTCTTACTATTGTCAAGGCCTTCGTTAGCACGTCTGCGAGTTGATTCTCGGTTTTAACATAAACTAGATCCACTTCTCCTTGGAGCACTTTTTCTCGAACAAATGGTAGTGTATTTCAATATGTTTTGTTCGGGCATGAAATGTCGGGTTTTCTGCTACTGAATGGTAGACATATTATCACAATATAGTTTAACCTTGTATTCGACTATTTGATTCAATTTTTCTAGTAGACGGATCAGCCATACAAGCTCTTGAATGGCTACTGCCGAGGCTCTATACTCGGCCTCGATTGTTAACAACGAAACAGTAGGTTGTTGCTTGCTACACCATGACACAGCCCCACTTCCGATTTTAAACACATGACCGGTGGTTGAATGTCGATTGTCCTGATCTCCAGCGAAATCTGAATCACAGAAACCAAAGAGTTCGATTCCGGTCCCCCTCTTGAATTTTACTCCATACCCAAATGTACCTTTAATGTATTTCAAGACTCTTTTAACCGCGAACATATGTGGCTTTCGGGGTGATTGCATGAATCGACTTAATACTCCCACAACGGGTAAGAGTCAGGTAAATCAAACTTCCAACTATCCTTCTATATTCAGTTGGGTCTTCTAACTTGTTACTGTCATCGGCCTGTAACTTTGCATTTACATCTATTGGGGTAATAGCAGCCTTGGACTCTTGCATGTTAAACTTTGTTAGTAGATCAGAAGCATACCTGTGTTGATGCAAAGTTATACCTTCTTTAATTTGTTGACTCAATCTCTAGCCCTACAAAATGACTTAGTTTCCCCAGGCCCTTCATTATAATCAAGTATTCAAATTTATTTTTACTTGATCATTTTCTTCCACCAAATCACCGGAAATCACGAGATCATTCACATAGACGAGCACCACGGCCACCTTATATCCAACCGTCTTAACAAATAAACTCGCATCTGCAAACAAACCCCAGCTTGCTTTCGAATCCTCTAGGCTGGTCCGTATATATCGCGCGGTCTAAGTCTCCATAAAGGAACGCGTTATTCATACCCATTTGCCACAACTTCCACCCTTTGCTTGCCGCTAGTGCGAGTAGTACTCGAACCGTTGTTATTTTGGCTACCGGGCTGAATGTTTCATCATAGTCTAACCCGTATTCTTAAGAAACCCTCGTGCAACTAGTTTAGCTTTGCATTGCTCTATAGTTCTGTACACCCATTTACATGAAATCAGTTTTGAGTCCTCCAGTTTAGGAACAAGCTCCCAATTAAGTCTGACATTTTGTTAAAGCATTGATCTCTTTTTGCATTGCATCAACCCATTCAACTGATTCACAAGCTTCTTTCATATGAGTTGGGCTCTCGGATCTCAGTTTCAATCATAGCTACATTTGCGTATTTTGGATTGGGTCGTTTTCTCGTGGGGACCGCCTCAGGCTTGTCTCTAAACTGTTGGGTTGGTCTTCTGGCTCTCTTTCAGTCTGCGAGGCAGGCCTTCGTGAGTGTCTTTCTGGTTTCGTTATTTAGTTGCAAGGTAACACTTGAGGCTTTAAGTTTTTCTTCTGGACTTGGTGAGTCGGGTAAAGTTTCATTGCCCGTGGCCGTGGACCACCAAGTAGCGTTCTCGTCAAAGACTACATGTCTTGAACAAAACACTTTCCCAAATTCGGCTCGCAACACTTCCTACCTTTTCTTTCTTCATCATACCCGACAAAGATACACATAACTGCCTTTTTGTCGAGTTTTTTTTTTTTTGTCTTAGATGGCTTGGCACAAAAACGTAGCATACACAACTAAAAACTTTAAAGTGGGAGACATTGGGTTTCTTTTTATGCGGCACTTCAAAAGGAAAACCGAGACTTTGCATAGGAATTCTATTGATAATATACGTAGCGGTTTTTCTGCCCAAAATATATCTGGTACGTTCTTATCATGGATAAGACTTCCGGATACTTCTTGCAAGTGACGATTTTTACCCCATTTTGTTGGGGTGTATTTGCGCATGTTAGTTTTCTGCTTATCTTGCATGCTTTCAAGAAATTCGAAAATTCGTGGCTAGTGTACTCTCTACCGTTATCTGACCGAAGAGTCTTGATGGAACATCCGGTGACACGCTCAGGTTCTAGTCGAAATTCTTTAAATTTTAACAACGCCTCACTTTTCTGTTTCATAAAGTAAACCCACACAAAACGTGAATAGTCATCTATAAAATAATCATATATCGCATACCTCCCATGGATTTTTGCTTCATCAGTCCATACATGTCTGTGTGAACAAGTTCGAGTGGAATGGTCGTCTTGTACATGGCTCGTTCAAATGGTAAATGGTGAGCCTTACCATAATGACACCCGACACATACTTCGTCTTTATTTACTTCAAAATTTGGCACCCCGACCACCAATTGTTTTTGCATTATCATGTCAAGTTTATCATACCCGACGTGTTCAAGCATTTGATGCCACAGGTCCATGGTTTGATTATTTTTAGTCTTCTCGACACAGGCCGACTCCACGGATAGAACATACACCGTCTCTTTCCGGTGACCTTGAAGTACTGGTCTCGAGGGAGTCTCGAACTTCTCAAAGATTCTAACGTCTTTTGGACCAAACACAACATAGTGTCCGACATCGGTAATCTGGGGAACGGAAATCAAATTCTTCTTCATTCCCGGAACATGGAACACATCTTTTAAGACTAACTCTTGGTGATTAGTCTTTGAAGGAAACATCACATCTTCAGTGCTTGTTATGTTATGTTATGTCTTTGAAGGAAACATCACATCTTCCATGGTGGCGCTATTGCCCTCTTCCCTTGCCTTCAATCGACAGTCTTTGGCCATGTGGCCACAACGACCACAATGGTAGCACTTATAGGGAAACCTTTTACCTTGCCTTGATCTCTTATCCATGTTTCAGTCTTCTTTTTCAGGTACCTTTCTTTGATCATTAGTAGATGGATTAGCTTTATCATATCGTCGGTTCGGAACTTTTGCCGGGTCGGAATTTC
The DNA here is from genome assembly GCA_025506505.1 of Flaveria sonorensis. Classification (NCBI taxonomy): domain Eukaryota; kingdom Viridiplantae; phylum Streptophyta; class Magnoliopsida; order Asterales; family Asteraceae; genus Flaveria; species Flaveria sonorensis. Next base: position 792,679 of record CM046430.1, read on the forward strand.
TTCGGGTTTGTACCAGCAAAGAGAGCTTCGTCTTCCTTCTTTAATGACACTCCAGCATGCTGTTTTGCAAGAGCCTCTTGACCGGCGATGAGGTTCTCAAACTCTACCAAGGTTGGTTGTGTAGGCCACCCTTGGATGGCTGTTACGAAGCTACGATACTCCGGCTTTAATCCGCGGATAATTATCCACTTCATTCTAGCTTCCCCGATCTTAGATTGTGGATCGAGTTCACCAATTTCTTGGCATAGTGTTTTTACCTTTCTAAAGTATTGTGGAACATTCAGATCACCTTGTGAAACTGACATCAGCTCCCCCTCAAGCATTTGCAGCCTTGCGTCATTCTTTTTCGAGAAAAGTTTTGCAAAGGTATCACATGCTTGTTTAGGGTACTCAATGTCTTGAAGATGGTCAAGCATCTCCTATTCAATGGTAGTCTTGATGATAAGCATGGCTTTCCCGGCTTTAACTTGCCACTTATGAATGGCTCCATTCATATCGTTTTTCGGTAACACGGTTTCGGATCCACCAACTACATCCCATAGATCCTGTCCTTGAAGATAGGACTTCAAACATGTGGACCATGTATTGTAGTTGGTGTTGTTTAACTTGCGAATACCACCTACAACATGTAGATCAGCCATGGTAGTCTGCAAATTCCCGACGTGATTTGCCGGTTCTTCGATAGTATCTGATGCGATCCCTTGTATCGAGTCGCAGCCTTCCCGGATCGGTAACACAGCCCCTAGATCTGAAACACAGCATCTCGATCACACCTTTGACGGCTCTGATACCAGACTGATAAACTGGGAGAACTAGGCTAGAAGTAAACTTCGAAGAAGAAAACTAAAGAGAGACTTTATTATACTTCCACTCAATAATTCAAATTACAATTGCAAAGACTACCTCTCCTATTTATAAGAAATACTAACTTGATAACTAAGTTAATTCAAATAAACAATCTTATCGAAACTAACTGGATAGACTCAAACAATTTAAAATAAACTTAAACATTGTTATCTAGATTAATCTACTCCAAACCACTCCTATAGAGATTACCAAACCACCCTTTATGCTAATCTGTCTTCAAGTTTTGTCTTCGTTGACTTTGTTCGTTTCACAGTATATATATGTATCAATATCTCAATGATATAATACACACTCAATACTTTAACCATTCCTTTTTGTCACACTATTCTTTTGTTTGTTAGACGTTATCAGCACGAAAGTGCTCTCATAAAAAAAGCTATGAGTAATCCATCTCTCGATGTGCATTGTGTTGAAGATATGGATAAAAGATGTTACTGTGGCCGGACCATACCAAAGCTTAGTGAAAACCACTCAAATATCCAAGTCATTGATTGCGTATGATGAGTGTGGAACTCTCTTCTAGGGAGCACATGAGTCTAGTGCAATAGATGCATATAAAGTTACAACATATAAAACTTACTTAGATCTTTTGGTCATGTCAGTTTTCATGATTGATATTTATGTAGAACGACCTCATGGTCTTTCGAGACGACTCTACATTAAAGACGAACATCTTTTGTTACAACCTTATCACTTCACTGTGATTTGAAATTACGCGTTGGATTTTGTTCAAACTTGTCAACTTGAGGGTCTCAAATGTGGGTTACTCTCATATGTAGGGAGCCACAACGTTTTAAGTAATTAACAAAAGTATCAAACCAACAATATATTAATTTAATCAGTTCACATACTTGTTAAAGACTAGTACACGATAATCAATTCCATCAGTTTTGTTGCACATTTAAAGTTAATACATTTACATAAGGATGGTGTGGGTAGCTAAACCCCGCTTGCTAAAGAAACGAGAAGCTTAGGAGCAGTACTTGAATGTTAATGATCAAGAGTTCAAATAATAAAGATAAGATTAAATCTTAGCTAGGAACAATATTGTAGCATACGTTTTGTGGTTTCAACCACTAACTCCCTTTATACCCTTATTTGTTTATATGGGATAACTTACTAATAAGTGTTGTTGTTATTTTAAACTATTAAATTTACATAACGAGTTATTCTTCTAGGAAGTTATGTAAATAAGAAAAAAATGAAACGTGTATGAATACCAAAATAAGATAAAATAGAACACTCGTGAAACAAAATAATAAAATCACCTAGTTGAAACAACAACACAGTTGAAAATGATGTTCATACTCCATTCTTCCTTTTAACAGAATCAAATATCATTATTTTGTTTTCTTACCATTTGACTCCTTCTGTACTCCTGTCACACCCAAATTGTAATGATATTAAAGTCATAATATCTGTTCTACTTTTTATTTATTATCATAGTAATATTAATTCAAAATGTGTAATATACTAATATGTGAATACATTTAATTTACAACTACAAACTTATTTTAGTTTTACAAAAGAAACAACTTATTAAAATTAAACTGCCAAATAAATACTAATAAAACCCGCTTCAAATCTATTTCAAAACAAAATAGTGAACTGACGTGGTTAAGTATGTAAGTAAATGCGTATGACGTTGAGCCGAAAACCTACATCATTGTAAAATGAGCATTGTAAAACGCGAAAGCATATTTAGAAAAAAATAAAGTAAAAACATATCTTATTTGGTGTAGGTTTCGAATAAAATTAATGTTGAAATGTAAAAGGGCTCGGTTTAAAATATAAATTATACCCGACGTAGGTTGCGGTGGTGACATTAACGTCGTAAGTACGTTAAGAGAAGCATATGAAGTTGCTTTGGCACAATTTTGAATATCAAGATGTAGACAAAGTAAAAACATCGAACGATATATAGAAAACCAAGAAAAAGTTATATTGTTGTAAAATAAATGTTAAAAATGTGAAAACGTATTTAACGGTTTTGAACAATATTTACTTCGAGGCGTACACCAGCTCAATTTATGATTGCATTTATACTAAAATGTAGAAAACATAAGTAGGTCGCAACTTGATATTCGGAGTGTATACATTATGTTTGAAAAGTTATAAAAAGACAAATATGTATAAATATCTTACAATAATAAAAGTATTAGAACAGTTGAAAAAGTTGTGTCCTCAACATGAATTAAACCTACAGCAAAAGAAAATTAAAGATTGAATTTAAAGTAATGAATTTAAGCTAGAAACTTTAAGCTTACATCATTATTGATCTTTAAATATAATCTATATATTCGTATAAATTACTTGCCGTTATATTTAATCGCAGTCCATAAAGTAAGATAACAAAAAAAATCAAAAAAACATTTTAAACTACCAATTCAATTAATAAAACATTTCGGTTGTATGGTTTCGGTTATGTTTTGTTACAAGCAAAACCAAAACAGAACTATCAGTTTTTAAGAAGCAATCAAACAAAACCGTCGGTTTCTTGTTGGCTTCGGTTTTTTTAGTTGGTTGTGGGTTAATTTAATTTCTTACACACAACGCTGTTAGATATCTTACGTAGCGGAACCACACACAATTACATGCACACGCACGAAAGTAATAAGAACACGAGAACTATATTGGTTCGGTCAAGATTACATACGTCCACTCTCTGCAACCAGGTATTTTTTATTAAACTCAAGGGACAAGATTATAAAACAATGACATGCTCTATATATATAGATAATTAGGATTTCCAGGAACTTTAATGGGCCAGGCCCATAACTCCATTCAAAAGCCTAAAGGCCTTCACACCTCAACAATCTCCCATTTAAAGGGCTTGTAAATACTCCAGCTAGCCATCTAAGTACAAAGCAACCATGTCATCCAATATTATCAGTTATCTTCAAATAATAGAAATCCTCCAAGCCTCTAATTCCGAAGAACAAGCTAAGGTTTCAATCCAAATCTCCTAGTTGTAGTGGCCCCTTTTCATCAGTTACTTGAAAAGGCCCGTTGAAGCTCCCCCGAGCTCCAACTCAGTCGTGGCAAATTCCACCATCGACCCATCCTCTGTCTCAACTGGTTTACACAATCCACCAGCTTTAGAGATACACCAAAAACCACTAGCACTCTCCAAATTCAGCAAACAATCACCACGAGAGAATTTTCTAGTCGTAGTCTTCAAAACCCAACGATTCTTTCTTGACTGTACCCGAAACATACCCCATGCTCCCAGTGTCACAAAATCCTTTGACTGGTTTAGACTTATGACCCCGTTCAACTACAATCTCTACTTTAGACTTCATGTTTGCAAAATGAACTCTCTAAGCAGTAGATTTAGCGAAGCCGACTTTGACTAGCTTAACCGGGTTGATCAATCTCTCAGCAGGTACCTCCACCATGTACAATGACCCATGCTTATCACCACGAGCAATCAACCGGTTCCCATTGATTACCCTCCATTTACCACCACCAAACCCGACTTTCAATCCTTGTTCTTCCAGTTTACTAACGAAAATTAATTTCTTCTTTAAACCTGGAATCACCCTGATATTCTTCAGGTTCCATGTAGTTCCTAATGGAGTCACCAAATCAATATCACTCATGCCCATTACATCAAGCATTCTGCTGTCAGCAAGGCGTACTTTTCCAAAGTTGACTGTTTTCAAATTCACCATCATTTCACCGTTGTATACGACATGAAACGGAGAACCAGAATCCATGATCCAAGAATCCACATTGTTCTCAGCCTTAAGAATTAACATATCACCATCATTTACATCCTTAGAAGTAGTGTTCAGACTTTTCTTTGGACATCAACTTTTAACATGTCCATCCTCGTTGCAGATCCAGCACCTTACATTTTTCAAGTCCAAGTTGAACTCTTTCCCTGACTCCTACTGCCTCAGTTATTTTCCCTTCTCCTACCAACATGTAACATCTCAGACGATGATCATTCATTTGCACTTTTCAAACGTATGTCTTCACCTATGATAATGTCTTGGGTCTTTTCAAATGACATTTTGTTTGCCTTCATAGAACTTGTAACAGAAGTCACTGTCCCGGACCAACTATCAGGCAGTGAAGATAGCAACACCACGTCACGAGTCTTATTATCGAATTTTATTCCCATAGATTCTAATCTGGACAGAATAGAATTCAGATCATTAATGTGGGAGGTGACTGAGCTTCCCTCTTTCATTCTCGTCATGAACAGTTCCCTCATCAAGAACAACTTGTTAGCTGCAGACGACTTTTCATACATATTTGATAGAGCCAACATCATACCACTTGCAGTGGTTTCTTTCATGATGTTAAAAGCAACGCTTCTCATCAAAGATAACATAATAGCCGCTTTAGCTTTCTTGTCCTTGGAATCCCAAACTACTTCTTCAACTTTTTCCATCCTCTTCGGTTTCTTTTCTAGTACCATATCCAAATCCTTTTGACATAGTAATGCCTCTATTGCATTTCCACCAACCAAAATCAATGACATTAAACTTTTCGATCACAGTCTTTCCGTCTTCAACCATAATAGCAAAACAGAGACAAAACAAAAGAAACAAGCATGCTAAATAGTTGGTAACCAGTCAACAGAAGGATAAACAAGCTGGTTCCGGTACTTCCAACCAACACCCTAGGCTGAGACAAAACCCTAGGCGACGGCGGTAGAAACCCTAGGCGGCGGCGGAAATCTTCAAACAAAAGGGAATATTTAAACATTAATGAAGAGCTTGATGCTCTGATACCAGTTGGTAGGTATCTTATGCAGTGGAAATACACACAATTACACGCACACGCATGAAAGCAATAAGAACATGAGAATTATAGTGGTTCGGTCAAGATGCCCTACATCCATTCTCTGCAACTAGGTATTTTTTTATTAAGCTCAAGGGACAATATTACAATACAATGACATGCTCTATATATAGAGATAATTAGGGTTTCAAGGAACTTCAATGGGTCAGGCCCATAACTCCATTCAAAAACCCAAAGGCCTTCACACCTTTTAGCATGTCCACATCATCTTCACTTAAGCTATGATTATCCATGTGTTACCACCACAATAAATTTACAATTTTGATAAAATCTTGATTTTAAAAAGTTTTTCTTTCTATAACTAAATAATATTTTATTAAAAATACTTTAATAAGACTTAATTTTGTTAAAATTAAAAATATTTTAAAAGAATATACACAAAGGTTTGTGTATATTTATGAATATTTTAAAATGATATGCACGGGTATCTAACCTAGTTTAGGTTATAGTAAATTGCCGTTAAAAATATAAATAAATAGGACTCATAAAGAAAAAGAAGATATATTTATTCCATATGGACTTGGTGGATATTCTTCACGCATATTCTTCAAATACAATACTATATCTCATTTTCGTAAAAGATTCGATCTTTCCGTAGTCACAAACCAATAAACATTATTTCATATGATACAATTAAAGTTTAAAAGAATATTCAAATTAGGTATAGCATCAAATACCCCGAAAAAAATATTTATATTAAATAAACCACAAATCATTTTCCAATATTGGAACAATGAATTAAGATTCCATTTTTGTGGTCCTATTTAGTTGATGAGGCTTCATCAATTATTGTACGTAAACATCCTCTTGGCATCTGGATATGATCAACTACAAAATAAAAATCATTAGAATGATTATTATATCTAGCTTCCCCTATCAAGTTAAATGTTCATGTACATATAAGCTTTATTTTTGTTATAATCATGCTTTAAAAGCGTTTTTGGATATTTTATTTTGTAGTTAAATGATATATATCAAATTTAAAAGAAGAGTTAATTACATGAAATGTCCCTGTGGTTATGTCTGTTTTCATTTTTGGTCCCCAGGTTTGAAAAACTACAAGGTCAGTCCAAACGTTTGACAAAACGTAATACAAATGGTCCCCGTCATGAATGGCACGCTAACTTTTCTGTTAATATTTTAAAAATACCTAAACTACCCTTTCAATAAATAACAAAACATAAATATAAAATAATAAATATAAAATAATATTTATATCCCCCTACCCTACCCCTCCCTTTTTCCACGCACCACCATTCCCCAAGCGCTACCCCGCCACCGCCGCCCTCCTCCTTCGGACTGCCACCGGTCGCCGCCACTCTCGTCCATAAGAAATTCATCGATCGCCCCCACCCACACCCTTCTTCTTCCCTCTGTTTTAATCGACTGATGAGACTATCGTCGATTGAATCAGCCGCAACCATCAGTTGAATCGAGTGCATCGATTTCCCCCACCGTCGATTCAATCAACTTACACCACCACCGAACTGAATCGACCTCCGCCACCATCGATAGAACTACCCTGTACCATTGGTGATGAATCGACCTCCACCATACATAGAATTGCCCTGCGACCAACGAATCTACTGAATCAACATTTTTTTCGGTGGTCGGTGGATGTCTTTAGCGACAGTCGATTGAATCAGCCTATTTCTGGTGGCTACGGTTCAGTGCGGTGGTCCGGTGGCGGGGATGATGTGGTCTGGTGGCGATGGTGATGTGGTCTGTGGTGATGGTGAAGTGGTCTGGTGGAGATGGTGAAGCGCTTTGGTGGTAATGGTGGTCAGTGAAATGGTGGTCCGGTGGCAATAGTGGTCGGAGGTCGCTGTCGGTTGGTCTGGAAGGGGAAGAAACAGATAACGGTTGTTTTTAACGGTTGGTCTGGCGATGATGGTGGTCGGAGGTCGCCGCCGTCGATTGGTCTGAAAGTGAAGGGGTAGGGTGGGGTAGGGGTGGGGTTGGTTGTTTTTAACTCTAATTTTTTATTAGTTATGGGTATTTTGCTCATTTTACAAGCACTTAACGGAAAAAGATAACGGCCATTCATGACGGGGACCATTTGTGTTACGTTTTGTCAAACGTTTGGACCGACCTTGTAGTTTTTCAAACTTGGAGACCGAAAGTAAAAACAGGCCTAACCACAGGGACCTTTCATATAATTAACTCTTAAAAGAAAATAGATGAAAATTTTCATACAATTTTAAGTACACATGCGAGCAGATGTATTTTCGAGTAAGTCACAAGGATAATTAGTTTTTAGGTATATACTTACACATCAATGTCAACATAAGACAATAATTTACCTCTATAGTTTAATAGTTATATATAAATTTCACATGCCCATGTTATGTTCTCATAATCGTTGTCGTCTTGAAATTTACAAACCAACCCACTTTTTCTAAAGAATAAAGTGCATATGTGAAAATGAAACAGGAATGCCAAAAATAGATGCTCGGTAAAAATTTGAAGTAAATAAAGAAAAGAAAAGGTAAAAATTGGGCCATGTTTGCATATTTCAAGTCATTTTGATACATAAACACTAGATTCATAAATAAAACAATTTCACATATATTATTACCATGGTATATAGTTTAATCTATATATAATACTAAAAGAGTAACTTATGGGGACATTTGACATATTTTTAGACCCCTTAAGTTTATTTTTCTCGCACCTCTCTTCTCATAAAAAACTACCTAAATTAAGCAATATTAAATCATTTTAATTTAATTTTAATTCATATTTAGATTAAATTTTTTTAATAAATTAATAAAGATGTATTTTTATTAATGTTATTTCTTGAAAACAATTTTTTATAAAATAAGATTTTTTTCTAAAACATCTAACTTTTTTTAAAATATAAAATATTTTAAAATTGGTGTTTTTAAAAAGTAGATTTTTTATAAACTAAAAATAATTAAAATTAGGAGTTATAATAAAAAAATTTAAAAATGACATTTTTAATACGGTTTGTTTTAAAAAAAAATATTTAACTTTTTTTGGATAAAAAGTTTAAAAATTAATATCATTATTTTATTACTTATAGTTATTACTTATACGTAATTTTAATCATAATTTATTTTAGAATATCATTTTATACTTCATAAATTTTTATTATATTTAATATTTTATTTTTTCAACCTGTATAACACACGGGTTTACTAAAGTTAGTATTAAATAAATAATAATCAACAACTAATCAGAAATATTATGAACATTCATAGCCCGATCCAACCCGATTCAATACTATATCCCTATATCTAATTACATGGTCAAAATAATTCAAAATTGATCTAATTATTGCATATAACTTTTTAGTATATATTATTCAAATCTTAATTTTTTCATACTAATATTCCTACACACACTCAATATTTAGCTCACTATTTGACCTGTCAAAATGATTTCTTTTAAGTAAAAAAAGACAGTTTTTTTTTAACTGTATATTTCGCTATGACAATAAACAAATGTTAAAGTCAATCTGTCAAGAGTCGGTTTGTACTTAAAAGAGTATTTTTATGCATGTTTAGCTTTATTTCGTCTTGTCACAAGTTAAGAGTTAAGATGGATTGAAACTCTTAGTTTTATATAATGAGAGCAAACCAACTAATATTACTACAAATATAGTTCACAAGGATGTTTTTACTCATTTGTGACCTTATAATCGAAAATTGTTATTTATTATTTAATATATAACACGATTGGTTTTATTTATGTTTTTATGTTATTTAATAAAGAACTTTCTAACTTCCGTGTAATACACGTGTAACTAAAGCTAGTATGGTATACAATGGTATAATCAAACCTAAACAATCATTTTATGATACGCTAACATTAAGTAAACAAATAAAATAATTACATATATCGACCTTATAAGTGAGAAAAAATATGTTTGAAACCGCCCCAATATTATATATTGATACGTGTTAGACACGTAATTACCATTTATAGAAAAGCCAATGGTGAAGTAACATAAGAAAAGATATGAGTTCAATTAACGTTGTTAGAAGGTGAGTTCCAACCTAGCTGAAAAGGAAGATCGAACCATTACGGGCCCATCTGATTCTGCATGTTACTGATCGATTCACATAAACATCTCTTTCTCAAATGCCACTACCTACACTACTTTTTGATTTTTGTTCTTGCTTATATTTATATATATTTTCAATTTTAATATACATCTTATCCAGCTGTGAGCTAGCCTAACGATTTAATGTTTTGTTGTTCGTATAATCCGCGTGCTTAAAACCTAAATTTGAGTTTGGTTGTTGCGTTTGGCATTGATTCTAAAACTTCTTTCTATCTTCAAGTGACTATTTGATATTTCAAATTTCGAGTACATACATACATTCATATATGTAAAATTATAGATATCAAGTTTTATAATTTAGGAGGTTAATTATAATATAATAGCTAATATGAGGAAAAAAAATCAAATATACATACATGTAACATGAATTAGTTTCATGTATAAAAAAAAATTTAAAGGGGAAAAATTCCCAAAATGTCCATTTGATAACATTTTTTTCTCAAGATGTTCATTTGATCAAGTAATAATCAAAATGTCCTTTCTTAAGTTCGTCCGAACGAACTTACGGTCGTCCAAACCTTCGTAATGATTCTATTTAGACGCGTTGTTTCATCCGAATCACTCATCGTAGGTTCAAACAAACTTGTTTTAAGGTCGGAATGCCCGTGTTAAGATGAGGACAGTTTGAAAGACGAGTCGATCAAACAAAAATTTTAAGAGTAAAAATTAATAAAAGAAACATTTTAAAAATTTTCTCTTATAAAGTGCTCTCATTCTCTATTATTTAGAAGGCTCGTTTTAGAGAGATGTATTGATGCAGTTTATGTGACATTCTCCGTCATACAAATCACAAAAGTAGTCCTTTTAAGAATCAAGATGCAATCGCGTTATGTCTCTTCACAAGGACAGGCGTTGTTCAACTGTTGATACGTAATGTACAAGTTTCTAAAGCAATGTTGCTGTGGCTTTGGGAGTTTTAGATCTGGTGGAAAGAGATAAAAAGAGTACGGCACAACAAATAGTATCTGCCACCACTGTCTTGTACTACTGGGTTGCATAAAAGGTCCAAACCACAACTGGTTTTAGATTTGAGTTCCTTTTATTATTTTTTTAACATAAAATATTATTATTTTTAGAGTAAATAACTATTTTGCCTCCTATGATTTGGTAACATAAAATATTATTATTTTTTAAGTAAATAATTATTTAGGCCCCTATAGTTTGATCATTTTAACTCTTTTAACTTAAAATTTTTTTTTTAACATATCAGACCCTAACGTTATATTTTATAATAGTTTTGACCCCTAACCACTAACTTTGTTAATTTTATCAGTTAAGTGCAAGGGTATTTTGGTCTTTCTATTTTGAAAGTTCTTAAACTTAGTTAACATTAAATGGTTATTTATATAATTACTTAAACTTACAAAAACCAACACTAAGTTCAAATAAGTTTTTAATTGCATATTTAGCATTATCTATTTAATTTTTTTGGTTATTTTATTTTTATTATTTTATTACGTTTTTATTATTTAATTAAACATATTTAAATATACAAATGAGTATGTTTTTTTCCATAGAAAGATTTTTCTTAAAACAGAAAGATTTTAAAAAGAAAAGTTTTTCATTTACTAAATCTTTTTTAATAAAAATGTTTTTTATCAAACTGTTCATTTTCTACATTTTTTAACCTTTTATTTTTTAAAAAAGTATTTTTTTAGTATTTGTCTTTTAAAGCTTTCAATTTGTTAAAAAAAATTAAAGCAACAATGATTTTAAAAGAATGGTTTAAAAAAGAATGATTTTAAAAGAATGGTTTAAATAGAAAAATATTAAAAAGGACGATTTAAAAAGAACGGTTAAAAAACGAGCGATTTAAAAAAATGATTTTGAAAAGAGCAGTTTAGAAAAGACTAATTTTAAAAAAGAAAATTAAAAAAAAGTTTTAAACCGTTTTTTATAATCGTTCCTTTTTGTAGGATTCTAAAATCGTTCGTTTTTTAAATCGTTCTTTTTACAATCGTTCCTTTTTAAACATTTTTTTAAAGTAGTTTCTTTTTCTATAAAAATAGTCACTTGTTATTAAATCATTTTTTTAATCCTTCTTTGGAAAAGACGTATTTATTTGTGTATTTAAAACGTGTTTTATTAATATATAATCAAAAAAGTAACAAAACAATAAAAAAATAACCAAAAAAAATAATGCTAATATTTATTAAATATACAATTAAAAGCTTATTTAATTTGAAGTTGTTTTTTGTTAGTTTAATAATTACATAAGTAGTCTATTAATTTTAAATAACTTTTTAATTGTCAAAACAACCCCTGGAGTGAAAAAGATCAAAATACCATTGCACTTAACTGACAAAACTAACGAAGTTAGTGGTTAGGGGTCAAAACAGTTATAAGATGCAATGTTAGAGTCTGATATTTAAAAAAAAATAATTTAGATCAAAATAGTTAAAGTGACCAAATCACAGGGGCCAAAATAATAATTTACTCTTATTTTTATATTATTGAGTGTAGCTTTTGATGTAATTTTATATTGTAATCCCCGTTTTATGTAGTTTGATCTAGCGTCTAGTTAAGTTATATTTTGGTTTATTTTATTTGGTTGTTAAAGAATAAAATAAACTGTATTATATAAATTAATGGTAGTTACTTATTCAAATTAGCTATATAATTATTATGATTTCAAAGCATACTTATCAAAGCAAAAAGTTTATTATAGTACTTCATCATTTTATTTATATGAACATTTATTAACCTTAATGTAACGCTATAAATAGTACATTTTATATTTTTTAAATGAACAAAAAATTTGTACTTTGAAGTTCGTCGACATTTTTTTAAATCTATATAATGAATAGACGAATAGTAAAATTTTAATTAGAAATTGACTTTGAAGTTTGGCCAGAAAAGTTATATTTGTTGAATAATTACCATATAGTTCTCTTAATTTTGATTAAACTTATAATATACACTTACTATTTAATTTTTTTTAAATGATTAAAATTATTGTTCTAAAAAGTTTAGCAACAAAGTTTTTTTTTGCCCTCAACTTTAAATAATAAACATAAAATATGAAGATAATTTTACCACTTATATCATACATTTTGATGTAAATTTTAATTGAAAAACGTACAACTAATCTAAACTACCTCATGGTTTTGTTTTGTTTTTATATAAAGACACATGATTTTTCCTTCTCATTTTATAGACTTCCTAATATACTCTTATGACATTATTCTTTCTGTCTATATTTTTATGGACATAACTTTTATTATAAGCCGAGCTTTATAGATTTCTCGCAGTATCAACAAACCAGCCGAAACATGTGGATTTATGTTTACTAGTTAAAATCAAATACAAACACTATCTTCTGAGTTACGTTTTTATAACTGGCTACTTATAATTTTTGTCTATTTTAAATAGCATAAACAATTTTAACTCTCAATCTCAAACACCACTAAAATGTAATGTTTTGAAAGTTGGTCGTTTAGACACTATTGATGACAAATATTATTTAGCTAAGTTTCTATTGTAAATGTCATATTTCATAAATTTGGGCGTATAAAAAAGGTACGTGTCACGATAAATACTACTAAGAGTTTGCTAAATGTATTTTTTCACTTGTTGTATTTCTTTGAGTTGTTTCATCAGTAAAATTGACATATTTTCTTATTAATAACTTAAGTCAATTTGATTTAGGCGATGTACACATTGAAAATTTTGAAGTGTACATTTAGCCTATCCTTTATTCCAAACATCTTTCTTTGTCTCTTAATTAAGTAAAGTAAATATTATGTTGTACAAATATCTTTCAAACCATATAATCTAAAACCATTATTGATTTCTTACAAAATTCATCTACCATTGATCATTGATGTAACTTGTAGTTTGCAATACGCAAAATTCATCAACCCAAGAAACACATAGATGTCGGTCGATAGATTTGCCCGATCACAATTAGGTTGAAGAGATTTCCACGGTTATTCATAAAATTCTCAAAAACTACAACTAGATAACACAATCCAGTTTAATCAATTTAAAATATACTTCCTATTTACCATACAAATCAACCCACCCGATTTTCATCTCTTTATCTTATACCGGCCACAATGCAGAAAATAATCCAACAAGTTCTTCTAAGCAGGTCTACTTCTTTTCTGCACACCTTTGCCATCTGATCTTGAATCCCCTTCAGATGAATTCACATCAATCGATCTCGAAAAATTTGACGAAAGATCAGAGTAAAGATCAGCCACTTTCTTTATATTGTTGTTGAGTTCTCTGATCAAAGCCACATTTCTACTCAGATTATCAGGGATCTTTGATTCTTGATTCTGTTTAATCTCATTAATTAATAACCTATTTACATCCAAAATTTTCTGAACTTGAACAAAATTCTTTTGAAATGTCTGCAGCACCTTCCCATCTAATTGACCCCCTCCACTAGCCTCCATTAAACCTTAAAATTAACTCTAATCTGCAGACAAAATGAGCTGTTTAAGGTAGATTTTGATCCCTTGAAGAATATAAAAATACTATCTTTATTGAATTTAATATGTATTTTGGTTACAAAAATTAGGCCAGACAAAGGGCATGATAATATACAGGTAGGGGAAAACCATTATTAAAAAAGGGTCGTGAGCAAAAGAGACAAGCTCTGATTCAAGAAAATCATGACACCCCTATGAAGTTCTTTACATTTTTGTTTGTTTTCATGGAAGAATTATAGAGAAATTGGTTATAATTATTGAACTTTTAATCATTTTCTGAGTTAAATAAATAATTTAAGTGATTATTTGGAGTATGATGAGATGTGAAAAAGGAGATCTCATTTCCATAAAGGAGAAAAGCTTTATACTCATGAATTTTGTAAAATTTTGTAATTAATTCAGAAAAAAGAAAAATCATGCAATCAAGACCGACCCTTTTAAGATCAGAAAACGGAAATCCAGATGAAGATCTTGAACAGAAATTGGTTTTTTATAAAATTTCAAATAGAATAAAGAAAATTAAATCCAAATCTACAGTAAGAACACTGTGTATACACGAAATAATATTAAAAAAACGATGGATTATGAACATAGAGGGTCGATAAGATCAAAGATCGGGAAGCCGAAGAAAGACTGCAAACAAACAAAAATTATATTTTTTTTGGAAATTTGATCATAGGAGTGACAGTAATTAATAAATATAAAACGTACCTTGAAAGTCTGGGAGCATTATATTCGGAGAGATTGAAGATGAATGATAGATGTGTATGGGTGTGACTGTATATATATATATATATATATATAGAGAGAGAGAGAGAGAGAGAGAGAGTAGGGAGTTATGAATGATGAATTAGAGAGTGTAGTGTGTGTGTGGAGATTTGACAGTACCTCCAACCTACCCTGTGTCCAGAATCTGAATCTCTCTCCAATCAGAAAGAGAGAGAGAGAGAGAGAGAGAGAGAGAGAGAGAGAGAGAGTTGATGGATACGAGAAAGTATTTGTTGCTCATATTGTCCTACATCATGGATAATATATTTTTTAATTCACAAAAAAAATGTTTATTTTGGTTTTTCTTATTATATATAACATGACACTTGTCAAAATCAAAACCCGGAGTTAAATGATTAGATATACTGAATGTAATTATTTTATTGTTAAAAAGTAAGTTTATATGATTTGTAGAGTACTAGAGACACTTACAAAACAATTCAAACTACCAAATTAAATCGATGAATAATATATTTTTTGTGAACAGCTAATACGTGAACAATTCAAACTACCAAATTAAGTCAATGAATAATATATTTTTTGTGAACAATTCGAACTACCAAATTCGGCTACCGGCTCCCTCAATTATTTTTATTATTTAAGTATAAAACTTTGATCATTTTTAGTAGGAAACTCATATTAGACGAGAAGACACTTACCCTATCTGAAATCCCCTTTTATTTTTGTCGTATATGAGACTTGTATCTAAGATCTTCATTTATTTTTATGAACTTTTAGGATATCTCACCTTAACCACTTGAATTATAAATCATTGTCATTTTATTTTACTTAGGGTGAAGGGGAGACTCTCACCATACCCATCACACTACATTATAAACCTACCAATTAAATTTTGTCATGTCACATCACACCACACCACACACTCAAATTTAATGATGGTTGTGGTGCCATACCACCCCACACTACACCACTACACTACACACACAAACACATTTTTAAAATGTGCCACGATGAATTGATGACGTGAAAAGGAGTGGTGCGACGTGAATGGGGGGTAGCGGCGGCGGTGGCAAGCAGCGTCAAGCCTTGCCGTGGCCTCACGGTGCTTGCACCCGGCCCACCCTTTGTATAGCTAAAACTATTTAAATTGGTAGAGACACAACCTAAACTACCTATTCTTCAGAATTCTTTTCGGCTTGTACCACTTGAAATCACCTACCCGAACACCCTACCTGAACCATCGATGACGATGTTGTCAAAATAGCCGAACTCCTTTGTTGAAAGTGCCCCAGGCACCTTTATGGTACCAGTGACAAACCCAAAGTACCCAATTTACCTAAATGGAAAAAAACTAGAGTTGTTTCATATTTAACAAAATTCATACTTAAATTAATAAGGACACAACCTAAATACATAAAACAATCCAAACAACCCACATTGGTTTATGCCCTAAGCATCTTAAAACCAATATTATGCTCTTATGTTTTAGGTTTTAACGTTTAATCTTCCCAATTATTTCAAATAGTTTCTCTCTAATTATTTAGATGTGTAAGATGAAACTAAGTTAAAACTTCAAATATAAAATGAATTGAACGGAAAAATATTATAATACTTTAAAATACATTATTAGATACTAAATTTAAAAAAATAGCTAAAAATATCAATAATTCAACGAAAAAAATGTAAACACGTTAAAAATCACTTACGTAAAACTTATTTAACTTCTACTTCTCTTCTAAATAAGTCACTACTATAATCATATAGTTTTTGGGGGAATTGCATTTTGGAAACACAATATTATTTTTCTTTTTTTATTTCATTAGATACTTTTTTGTTTCCGATTTGGGAAATTGTATTTTGTAAGAAACGTTTGATCGTGTTGTCGTGGTTGGATAAAAAACAAGTTAATGTAAAAAACTTAACTACCTATAATAGTATGCGTAAATAAGGTTGTCTTCACAGGTAATTAATGAAAAATGTAAAGCTTTATACCTAAAAACTTGAAAAACAAAACAAAAATACTAAAAAGTAAATATTTTTGGATTTTCATTTAAGATGAAAACTAAATTGAATGGAAATAATTATGAAAGTAATGATTATGGGTTTTGGAAACTATTAATGAAAAAGTGATCACTTCCAGGATTCGGATTTAAAGATTCATAAAAACTTGTTAACATACCTTGTAAAACACATAGACATGAACTTGTAATAACCCAGTTAATATGATAATTGAGGACAAATTTTTAATACTAACTCGTACATCCAACTACCTATTATAGATGCCAAACACCCCTCTATACCAAACTGTTCATGATAAAAGGAAACCGAAATCGAATGATAATAGACGGATATTTGAAACATAAATAATTTGTTTTAATTAACCAAACCACAATTGAATTTGTACTGTCACTACAAAAACAATCTAATAAATCTAAGTTAAACAAAATAACTATGAGCCTTACAAGAACCCATCACCAGGAGATGATCATGAACAAGATTAGCCGATCATTGGCATGATTGGAGGTTGTTAAAGCTTGTGAAACCGTGGTGAAAGAAACTCCCAAAATTGCCTTGAAAACATACAAAATTTGCCTGAGAGAAATCCCCTTCAAAACCCCAATGATTGGGTTCAAATAGGAAAGAAAATCCATAAAATCCGGAGGTAGTTGAGGTGACCGATGTATCATACGCCTACCCCGACGTATCATACGCCGGGTGTGAAGTTATACGGAGTTTGTTCAATGGATTTTGTCCAGGATACGGTGACTAATATGGGGGTCAGCGCATGATACGGTGGTGGATACGGTGGTGGATACGGTAGTGCCTGATTGACTTGATTTGACTCTATCTTTCTTGTAATTGCACATCCGATCCTTCCACTTGCTTCAATATTTCCTTAAAGCTCCCAAAATATATACTTTTGTCTTCTAGCACCTGCAAACATTAACACACTTAAAGTACACATGTTCGACACTAACATTCATATAAAAAAAACAATTAAACATTATAAGTATCGAATAAACACCCCACGATCAATGTTATTTTCATTTTATATTTAATTATACAATATTTTATATTTGTTTTAATCAATCATATAATATGAAAGTTTTCAATTAAGATAAGGCATGATATATCTCCATTTAAATTTACAAAATTGCGTATTCTTTTAAAATTATGCTTGAAGATTATTGAACATATGCATTGAAAACTTGTGTTTTGAAAAAATATGTAATTATTCAAGTTTATAAGAAGATATATGTAATTTAAATAATACTAATTATCAAGTCTTCTATGCACCATTCTATTGTACACTATGCTTTATGTATTTTTTGTCACACCCTCAATTTCCGCCAACAGGGTATTACCGTTAGGCGTGTGACATACCAGGATCTCAGCCACTAGTTACACCAAACGATACGTTAATTACAAAACATAATTACTCGTAAACGTTTGAAATTTCCAAAAACAGAGTTATTCACGTAAACATAATAATAGTTGCGGAAGCATAATTAATTTTAATTTAAAATGGCGCAACACGCGCAAACCAATGAAATAACGTTCATGAAAGAAAAATAAATATTAATTTGACCCATAAGATGAATGCATGAATGAGATGTTCCTAATCGTGCGCATCTTGAGAACCTGAAAGAAACATGCTAAAGTGTCAACACAAAGTTGGTGAGTTCACAGGTTTAACAGAAAACTGTAAGTATCAGTAATGAAATCCAGATTTAGAAATCAAAGCATATGAGTAGGTAGCTAGCCCACAACAAGTCACTATGTGTATGAATTTCATGTCCGAGCTGACAGTAATAATGTAATGAATGCCCCGGCTGTGGGTACCAAACCACAACACAGTAAAACATGCTAACCATTCACCCGTTTGACCTCCAGTCAAGCTAGCGCGACTAGCCCGGGCGGGGTTTGTCAAACCCAGTAGATCTACTAACAATCACCTCGCTAATACCATATTAACGATCCGAATGAGGCGTAGTGGTATCACAATAGTAAACCAGTATATGCAGTATTACCAATCTAAAGTACCGTACAGTTTATGAAAAACAGCATGTTTCTCTCCCCCAAAAGAAAGTATAGTATGAAAGTGGGGCTGTAAACTCACCTTGAATGCACAACAACGAGTAAACGAAAGCACAAAGATTTGAGTTCCGGTTAACCTGAATTTTATTTAATGTATAATTAATATTAAAGTATTAAATATTAACAATGTGGTCATATGGTTTCGCATTCACGGTTCGATTACATGCCAACGTACACTTAAACCCAAGCAACATAATCAAACATGACTCACGCAAGCATAAAACTGTATTATCCCTGTGGACACTTGACAATCCATATGAGTACTCTTTATATGTAATAATGGTGTAATGTTATTGATAATAACCCCTCTTTAAATTTCCGTACAGCACACCCATATAATACGTCTAGTATATGATACACACACCATAATATATATTATGCACACAAACATAACATAACATTTATCGTACACACTACATATATATACCTTTCGCACCCATGAATATAACATGCACACGTAACGCCTACTGGTTCATACCCAACATACTCGTATATTACATAATATACATATCTTTCACACAACACACACCATATAATATATATAGTTTACACGTAACCATGCCCCATCATAAAATTTACATACCCATGCATATGCACACCGAAGCTACTGCCCACACCCATCCGCACGATGCACACCTAAACCCCATGAGTCCATACTCACACAAATCACACCGAACACACACATAACCCAAACACACACATACACGCACCAACATGCATCACCCGATTATAACATCCCATGAGCACCCATAGAACCCGATGCATACATACACACACAACAGAAACACACGCACACTCGGGCACATACTCATGCACATATGCGACCCACACTCCACACATAACCATGCGCCTACCATATTGGGTGTTTATACAATCCATGCGCCCACTATTTTGGGTGTTCATACATCCATGCGCCTACATAAATCATAACACATGCAGATCACATATACATACATACAATCATAACACACATACCACCCACACTGCAAAACACACACACAGCAGCCCACACACACATACGCATAACACACACGCACGCAAAACACACACGGCAGAAGATTCCTTCGAACACACCAATCCAAAACACAACAACACATACGAATGAACCCGAACCGAAACCGTAACCGCGACGTAGCAATCGAGGCCAGACCGTGATCGTAACCTTAACAAAAACGAATCAATAGAGATGAATATGTACCGAACGAGGCTGTCGAGGTGAGCTTTGTGCCGGGAGAGGTCGGCGGCAGGGAGGTCGACGGCAGACAATCGCAGGTAGGGTTACGGGTGAGGAGGGTGTTCGGGTGGTTTGAAGAGTACGTGGCCGAGAGAGGAGGGGTTGGATATATATAGTTATGCAATTTACACTCTGGTCCCCTCATGTTTATTCAATTTGCATTTAAGGGTATTAATTAGTTTTAGTTTATTTAAAGTTAATTATTAAGAATAAATATAATGATAATCCTTTTTATTTAATAGGTAAAACTAATTAGCTATAAAGTGGCGGAGAGTGACGTTAACCTGAAAGCTCGAGTTGTCACATTTTTATGCATATCTTTGTTGTACATTACGTTTTAAAATGTTAGTGGTGATGTATAGATGTCAGAACCCTTCTTACAATCCTGCTACCATAGTGTTGACCCCAATACTCCAACTTACAAGCTATACTCTTTCACTTTCTTAACTTCACAAGTTTATATACATGCAACCATAAATTTAACTTTTCTTACAAATATATACATTATATATATATATATATATATATATACACACACACTAATTACCTATATTAAATTATTATATATTACTAATAATCAACCTAAAGTTTCATTAAGTGTTGTACCATAAACAATAATGATTATACATGTTTTTTTTATTTTAATTATTATTTTAATACCAATACATTTATATTTTTTACAATTTAACCTCTTAATTTTGTTTATTTTCAACTTTGCACCCCTATACTTTTCATCTCTTATAAATTTTTCGTTTTATATTTCGGTCTAAATTTTCAGAGTTAACACGCTGTAATGTGCGTGTGTTGTTCAACGTTGTTACGTCTATTTTTCCCGTTTAACAGCCATGTCGCAAGAGTGCGGATCCTTGATAGACTTACTTATTGTTTTTAATGTTTTACATTTCACATGCGTGGTTCAACGTTTTTACATCTACTTTAAGTTTTTTTTTTCATTTTTCGTTTCTTTTCTAATATGAGTATTCTGGTGTTGATAGTCACTAATGGTGCTGTGACATTGATGTTACTTGATACGTTTTTACACCCCCGTTGAAACGCGGGGGACTTAATACTAGTTCTTCCTATTTTTAAATGATTGAGATACATGATATGTTTTAGACGTATTATTCAAGATATTATTGTCACTACTTCATCCTATAAGGATGATGTACTTCTTGAATTAGCCTAGTAAACCTCGAATTTTCAATGTGGGGTGGGTATATACTATATAGGTATAGGTATTTCCTACTAAATAAGATATGTTTATTTCTAAGCCTAAATTTGTCCTAATGATCCTTGTATATATGATCGATGTCGAAGTATCAATCAAATAAGATGTTAAAATGTGTGTTCCTATTCACCTTAAACTAGTTAGGGTAAGTAGGGTTGTCGATCCTCGTGGAATTAGTGGTCGGTGTATTGTACTTTAATTTATGAAATACTAATTAATTAAATTAACAAATTACTTAACTATTGCCTCTTGGCTGTGAAAATTAGATTTTTGGAATAATTAATAAATAAACTAAGAAAACAACTTGGAAAGAATCAAACTTGATTAAGAAAACGATTATAAGAGAAAGTAATCCACTTCGGTTCTAGGTTTGGTTTTCAGCAATTGTTTAGTTTAACTTCAAGGAAAATCCTTAATAGGGACTCTATACGTGCTATGATTAAGTGATATCGATAATCAGGACTTAATGGGTCTTGATACACAATACCAATTCAATTAGAAACCAAAACTTGCAATCATATAATTTCCGGAAGATTAAATGATATTCAACTAAAGTTTACCAACATCGTTGTTTAAATAATCAAAACACAAGTTAAACTCATAAAAGAACTTAACAGGTTCTAAAGTTTAATCCCAACAAAGTTAAACAAAAACAAAAACCTAATCACACAAAACCTAATACCCGAAGTCGATCACGAGAGGATTAGCCGCTCATTGTTCTTGAATGATCTTCAAAACCGTTGTTGATTTGCATTCCGGATGATTGAATCTTGTTTTTGTGGGTTGGAATGGTGAAAAATCGATCCCAGAACTTCCAAAATACGTCTTTTTTCGTCTTAGGTCGAATGGGAATCAAGTGGTGGCTAAAACCTAAATAAAACGCGTATTTAAGGGTTTTTAAAAGGGTCCTGGCGTAGGCTACGCCAGACAGCGTAGCCTACGGTGGGGTGTATTCTGCTGATTTTTTACTTGAGCTGGCGTAGCCTACGGTGGCTACAGTAGGCTACGGTGGAAGCCTTTCTGCTGCACTTTGAAACTTCGTTTCTTGACCCCTCCAATGACTTGTTTTATCATGTAAGCTTCCAAATTCCTTGTTTTTCCTACAAAATCACTTCCAACTCATAGTCAACCTATTCAACTCAATCACATGCATATAAACGAATAATCATACGTAATATTTAACGTTTAAACACTTAAAATCTCATTCCAACGCACACACATCACATCCCCACACTTAAGCTTTGCTTGCCCTCAAGCAAATCTAATTCAAAACATTTAACAACATTATAAACCAAAATCCCTTGCACGCCTTAGCGATAGTCCAAAGTCATGCCCATTCCAGAATTGCAATAATCATATTTGGCTAGCAAGTAAAGGATGTTACATTTAATTCAAAATAGAATCCGACTAATTAAACCTAACAAGCTTCCGGCTTTTATTGTCATGCAACACACCCCTCACCATTTGTCACTCATCTCAGTTTATTTCTGGATCGGTGAAAATTGCACCAATATATCACTCAAAAGGTCCACATATAAAACTTTGTTATCATATGCTTGGGTGACAATCAAACTTCCACGATAATAAATTGACAATGCACACATCAAAAGGACTTACGGGTTTTGGGCTTAGGTTAAGGTAGGAATGATTGGCTGTGAGTGTGGCTAAAATATAAATTAAGGCAATACCAACTGTTGACATCCTTATTGACATAACTATTATTCAAACAAAGCAAACACATGGGTGCATATTTAACCCATAACCAACAATTTGCATCTTTCTTTTCTTTCTCTTTTTTTTTTTTTTTTTCTTTTTTTTTTTTTTTTTTTTATTTTTTTTATTTTTATTTTTATTATTATTATTATTATTATTTTTTATCATAAATCAAAAACTGAAGCTAGTCTGAATGTTATCAACAGTGGTAACTTGGTCACATTGGGTAAAATTTGATTTGGGTTTTATTGATATGGGTTTGTCAAAATAAACGGTTTAAGGCTCGAAAGTGACTACTAGGGGGAATTTTAGGTAAACTGATGCATCACAAGAAATGGTGTTAAAAGAGAAGGGAATCCTAGATTGCCTCTATCATCTATGTGCATTTTTCAAATTCACCGTCTTGGTATGTATCAAATCACACAAGTTCTAAAACAAAGAATCATATGGCTTACACTCAACAATTGAAACACTTTTTATGTGAACTAAAATCTAGTAAGCTTCAAAATCTCACCAAGTAGGAATTAGGGTTGTCGGCGTGTGCATGCTTTTATTACACCATTAGCCTGTTAACCCTAACTAGACAGTTCTTAATTTTTTTGTAAAACCTTGCTAACATAATTATTTTTGCTATCGTAGAATTAGACCATGACTAAGGACCCTTACATCAAACATGGCAAGAATCAATTGATATGCTTGTCGTTTTCATGTTTGATTGGATTGCTTAAAAACAATAAATTTTTCCAAATTTTCCCTCATCCCCACACTTGAGATACATTGTCCCCAATGTGTGGTATTTAAGTTAAGTGTGTGAGTTTTTTTTTTCTTCTTTGAAAATCAATTTATTCAATTAATCAACACAAACGACTTTTCCAACCCGAACCGACCCAGACACAAACGTAACGATTATCAAAATAAACTACTTAAATAGACATATCAAACACAAAACATAAAAATTAAATTCGGGTTGCCTCCCGATTAGCGCTAAGTTTTAGGTCTTCAGCCAGACCGTACCTGCGACCACTCATGGTGGTCGAGTAGGATGCTTGACTCCAGTATTCTTCAAATGATCCGGCAGTTCTTCAACTAGATCGCATTGTGGCCCAAACATTAATGCCTCAACTCTGTCTTTTATAGGATCAAGTGGATCGCCAACTTTTTTCATTTTAGGTTTCACATCTTTTGTTTCCAACTTCATAATTGGCTCTTTCTTTTCTTTTAAATCCACCAATTCCTTCAAGTCCACATGCTTATCCCTATCATACTCAAAATCATTCTTAAAAGTGGTGTTCATGCTTACATGTGAAGTATAAGTAGGAACACACACGTTAGTCATATCTGCCACAAAAACCTTATGATTAACAAAATAATTAATCGACTTGGAAAATACATTAAAACGTAACTTACGAGTTTCGTAAGTCATGTCAATTGTTCCATCCCGACAATTGATTTGAGCATTCGCAGTTGCTAAAAATGGTCGACCCAATATGACATTCGGTTGCTCATTCGTTCTCACTGGTGCAAAATCGAGCACCATAAAGTCCACAGGGTAGTAAAATTCTCCCAACTTGATTATAACATTCTTTACCATCCCCCGAGGACATTTTTGAGTCAAGTCAGCTAACACCACAGTGGTGTCAACTTTCTCTAAAGGACCGAAGTCATACTGATCATATAACATACCTGGCAAGATACTAACAGCTGCTCCATAATCCAAAAGTGCTCTTTTTATCTTCAACTTCCCCACTTTTATTGGAATGATGGGTGCTCCTGGGTCACTCTCTTCCACTGTATCGGCTTTCTCTTCCTTATCTGTAACTTGTTGTGAAAAAGAAGTAAAGTCATTATCAATAATTTTAGAGTCAGGAAGGATACTAACCGAATTGATGTGAACAGTTCTCATGTTTTCTGTGTTGGTTCCTTGATGTTGAGGATTG
Source organism: Flaveria sonorensis (assembly GCA_025506505.1). NCBI lineage: Eukaryota > Viridiplantae > Streptophyta > Magnoliopsida > Asterales > Asteraceae > Flaveria > Flaveria sonorensis. The sequence goes on from CM046430.1 coordinate 817,829, forward strand.
ACCGTGGTATCACTCGGTAGCTTTCCATGGTTCCTTTTAATTTGAGCCACATCCTCTGCAAGTTGACCCACTTGTTTATTTAAGGCTTCATAAGCCTTGTCCCTAATTTCATTTTCTCTCTTGTTCTCTTTCATATTCTCTTTCATCATGTTCATCAAAGCATCCAACTTTGCATTTGTAGACTCTTCACCACCAAGTTGTCCCGATTGAGAATTACTTTGATAGTTGCGTGATGAACTACCTTGTTGATCCCTATGATTGTAGTTTCCTTGATTGTTTCCTTGAGAATATGAAGTTCTTTGATAACCACTTTGATTATAATTCCCTTGTTCTCGGTTCTGATAAGCTTGACCACCTTGATTATTACCTTGAAAATTAGGGTTCATCTGGTTTGAAGCATTTCCATACTGAAAGTGTGGATGATTCCTCAAACTAGGGTGATAAGTATTGGAGTTCATATCAAACTGTTTTCTCTCTCCATATACTTGATTCACCTCTTCATGTTGACCTAAAAACAACGGACACTTTGCACTTGCATGCCCCAAGTCACCACATTCATTGCATACATTAAATCCAATTGAAGCCACATCTTTAGTCCCGCATGTCCTAACTTGGCCAATTGTCTTTCCAAAGATGCAATTCTTTCTTTACTCTCATAATCAATGGTGGTTGACCTTGCCGGAGCGGGCTTTGACCGTCTACTAGCCGAAGCTTGAGCTTTGGAATTCTTGCACATTCGTTCTAGGAATTCCCAATCCATATCTTCATGATTAGATAAGAATGTTCCATTACTTGTAGAATACAAGTATTTCCTTTCTTCCGGTGTTAGTCCATCTGAAAATGCCTTAATCAATTCCCACCTTTCAATACCATGATGAGGACACATGCGGATCAATTCCTTGAATCTTGTAAATGCCTCATGAAATTGCTCACCCACTTGTTGTTGAAAAGATCGAATGGCCTCTCTTGCATCACTTGTCTTTCCCATAGAATAATATTCTTCAAGGAAAACCCTTTGCATCTCTTGCCAAGTATGAATACTGTTGTCAGGCAAAGTGAGGAACCATTGCTTAGCTCTATCTTTCAAAGTAAATTGAAACAATCTCAGTCTTACTTCATCTTGTGTGAAGTGGTTTCCACCGATAGTACTACATATGGCATCAAATTCAGCAAGATGTACATATGGTTCTTCCGTTGCAGTGCCTCTAAATGCAGGAAGAATGGTTAGGTAGTGAGGACGTACATCAAAAGATCTTCCCCTACGGTTTGGAGGTGCGATAGGATTCGGGTTTTCAGAAATAGCCGGTCTAAAATGGCTATCCACACCTTGTACTTGAGCTCTGTGAGGTCTTCTTGGTTGATTGAAATTATTATTGACTCCACCTCGTTGTTGATTGATACGTGGTGCATTCCATCCATATTGGTTGTTCCTCCCATTGTTATTTCCATTTTGTCCATTACCTCCGCCGAAATTCCCATCCCAAGCATCATAATTTGCACCATTATAGGGTTCTTCATTGTTATTCCACTCATCTTCATAATCTTCATCACCCGTGTGAACACTATGCATACTCACATGATCAAAGTCATCTCCTTGATTGAGGTTATTTTGATTCATATTATTGTTGGGTAGTGGTTGATTCAGGTTGTTGCGGTTGTTATTTGGTGGTGGGGGTGGATTTGGGTTTTGATTTTGGTTATTGGGAAGAGGGTTTGGATTTTGAGGTGGTTGGTTGTTTGGATTATCCATGTGAGTTGAATCAGACAAACTATCAGCTGCTTGATCGATAGCTTGTGAAATTGATGTAGTTGGTAACCCTGATCGATGCAAAACACGATTATACCTTGCTGATCTTTCTATCTCTGGATCGAATACTAGTGGTGATTTCCTACCCGAATATCGAGTATGCATGCAACCTGTCACCTGCACACTGAAAACACCAAGCGTAACACGAAAATAAAAAAAATAAAATAAGACAAGTAACAAAAAGATTTTTTTTAAAACAAATAAAATAACAAAACACCAAGCGCACCGATTCCCCGGCAACGGCGCCAAAATTTGATCGATGTCGAAGTATCAATCAAATAAGATGTTAAAATGTGTGTTCCTATTCACCTTAAACTAGTTAGGGTAAGTAGGGTTGTCGATCCTCGTGGAATTAGTGGTCGGTGTATTGTACTTTAATTTATGAAATACTAATTAATTAAATTAACAAATTACTTAACTATTGCCTCTTGGCTGTGAAAATTGGATTTTTGGAATAATTAATAAATAAACTAAGAAAACAACTTGGAAAGAATCAAACTTGATTAAGAAAACGATTATAAGAGAAAGTAATCCACTTCGGTTCTAGGTTTGGTTTTCAGCAATTGTTTAGTTTAACTTCAAGGAAAATCCTTAATAGGGACTCTATACGTGCTATGATTAAGTGATATCGATAATCAGGACTTAATGGGTCTTGATACACAATACCAATTCAATTAGAAACCAAAACTTGCAATCATATAATTTCCGGAAGATTAAATGATATTCAAATAAAAGTTTACCAACATCGTTGTTTAAATAATCAAAACACAAGTTAAACTCATAAAAGAACTTAACAGGTTCTAAAGTTTAATCCCAACAAAGTTAAACAAAAACAAAAACCTAATCACACAAAACCTAATACCCGAAGTCGATCACGAGAGGATTAGCCGCTCATTGTTCTTGAATGATCTTCAAAACCGTTGTTGATTTGCATTCCGGATGATTGAATCTTGTTTTTGTGGGTTGGAATGGTGAAAAATCGATCCCAGAACTTCCAAAATACGTCTTTTTTCGTCTTAGGTCGAATGGGAATCAAGTGGTGGCTAAAACCTAAATAAAACGCGTATTTAAGGGTTTTTAAAAAGGGTCCTGGCGTAGGCTACGCCAGACAGCGTAGCCTACGGTGGGGTGTATTCTGCTGATTTTTTACTTGAGCTGGCGTAGCCTACGGTGGCTACAGTAGGCTACGGTGGAAGCCTTTCTGCTGCACTTTGAAACTTCGTTTCTTGACCCCTCCAATGACTTGTTTTATCATGTAAGCTTCCAAATTCCTTGTTTTTCCTACAAAATCACTTCCAACTCATAGTCAACCTATTCAACTCAATCACATGCATATAAACGAATAATCATACGTAATATTTAACGTTTAAACACTTAAAATCTCATTCCAACGCACACACATCAATATACTAAAGCGGGCAAATCGTATTCGTGTATTGCTCCATCTTGTACTGTAAATGTTACTATTACTCGTGACTGGTTGTGTGTCTTCATACCCCATCTCATGTTAAAAGTACGTTAGGATTGGCTAGCCATATGTAAATATTGACATATATGGTTTTGTTTCATGGTCAGTTTTTTGAAAACATTGTTTCTCATAAATGCTCAAAGCATAAGGCTAACACTTAAACTTTATTTTATTTTTTTTAATTTTAACCTACCAGGCTACTACTTTCACATCTTTTACAATTTAAACCTAATATTTTATTTTCATCTTTGATCCCACATAGTTCTCATATTTTACAAATTTTTTGTTTTGCATTTCCGTATAAATTTTGCGAGTAACAATCACAGCGTGTGTGTGTGTGATTCAACATTTTTACCCTTATGTTTTCCCGTTTAACGACCCTGTCGCAACGCGCTAGTTCTAGATCAACTTACTTATTGTTTAATATGTTTTACGTTTTTGCTTACGTGGTTCAACGTTTTTATGCCTGCTTTTTGTTTGATTTTATTTTCTTCGTTTTTTATTTCTTTTTTAATACGAGTTTTTTTTTCCGGCTGTGGTGTGCCATTGGTACTACTTAACACGGTTTTACGTCCCTCGCTGCAACGCAGGGGCTTCATACTAGTTTTTAATAATTTTAAACTTATATACCTTGTTTTAAACACAAGTCCTTAAATCCTTACTTTAATGCAGTAATTCATATAGTTTTGCAATATTTTAAACTTGAGCTTAATATGTTTCAAATTAGGTTCTCATATCATATAAGCGTTGGGCCTCACTATTCATCCTTAGGCTTTAGTCTCAAGTTCTACTGGTGTACTGTCGATGCGAGCACAAACTCATGTCTCACGGAAGTAATTCTTGACAAATTTTTTAAAACCAAATCAAGATCAACCTATTTACCTTTTGTTGTGTTGCTCTAAGTAACTCCTATAAATTCTTAGAAAGAAAGAACAAGTATAAAAGCTACTACTTTACACGAACCATATCAATTGATAGACGAATGGGTTCTCATGTTGATTTTTATGCTTCTATTTATACTTAAAATTTTGCTTATCCTTCTATTTATTTAAGGTTTCTATGTAAGATTTTGAGCTGTTAAAAATTTAAGATTCGGAAAGCAAATTTAAGGTCTAACATGCGAGTTTTCATTATTGGTCTTACATGTGAGATTTTGCAAGCAAGTTAGTAGGTTAGGCGACGGTAATTTTGTAATGCTTTTGTAATGTAATAAGTGAAATAGGGCTATTTACAGATAAATCTTGAGTCATATTGTTCATAGATTTCCTTCACGTGTGAGTTTTAATTCTTGAAAATTCTTCTAAGACTAAAAAAATTGCTTTGTTGTACACAAGACTCATGAGTGGATCATATGCTTTTCAAGTGATTAATGGTTCACTCAAGTAGACGCACATGTTTCTTGCTTTATATACTAACTTCTTTGTTTGTTTGTTTCATTTACTATGTTTAGACAAAATTCTATTTTTTGAGGAAGATAGCACATGTTTCTTCTTTTTCTGTATTTTTCAAGCTTTTGGCTTTATTCCTGGTTTTGTGTTTATATTTTTACATACCTTTTTATTTTTAAAAATTAATAAGCTCAGAACATGAGATCAAAAGACATAAGTAAACAATTAGTATAATCCCTTGTACATCGCCTTAAAGTTAGATGTGTAATTAATGTTTTGTACAAGGTAAACACACTAAACCAATACAAAAGAAAATTTACATAGATGGTTTGCAACATACGCTTATGTACCTGAATATACTTTAAGAGCTTTCTTCATTCATCTGCATTAATTTGACTGTTAATAGATAAAAGAATAAAAAAAGATTTATCATAGTAACTTAATATCCCCATTTCTCAACCATTTTGCAAATAACAATAAATACTAAATATTTGAATCACAACTCAACGGATAAATATGATAAGAATTGGCGTGTTAGCAACGTTACCATAATCTACATTTTGTTGCTACTATAAAAGTAAAACTATTATTAACAGCTAAACAACAATTTCCATTTATGATTCTATAATGAAATGTATAATTTGATAACTTGAAACTATGTTTGTGCGTATGTGAATATGTAATATTAACATGATTAAATACATAAAAAAGACATATAAAGCTGTGATGTCTTGATTCTGGAGATTGAAACATAGTCACATATATAAAAAATGGTTATATAAGAGTGTTTGTAAATATTTCTTGAGTTGGAGTTGATTATTAATATCCAATAATCGAATCCTAATTTAGTTATAAGTATATAGCCTTTGAAAAAAAAGTTATAAGTATATAATACTAGGTTAGTACCCCGTGTATTACACGGGTTGAATAAATAAATTATTAAATAATTAGTAAAAAAAGTTATGAATTATAAAACTATGCTTGAAGATAAAATATGATTATAATTACTTATAAATAGTTACTTTAAGTACATAAATAATAATATATTTTTCTTAAACTTTTGTTTTATAACAAAATTGTGGTTTTTAAATAATTTGTTTTAAGTAAAATAATTTTTTTTAAAGTTCGTTGCTTTTTTGTTTTTAAAAACTGTGTTTTTAATTTAAAATAAACATATTTTCAATTTATTAAATTGTACATTTTTTAATTTGAAAATGGTATGAGTAATATTATTAGTATTCAATATTAGTTTTAATAATAGAGAGAAATGAGAAAGTTAGTATGATGAGGCTTACGATTGCGTCACGTATTATCTTATTTTTTCATTATTATAGATAGATTGATAGACAAACAGATAGATAGATATATAGATAGATAGGCTAGAAACCCATTTATTAAACGGATTATAGTTAGTAACAAATACAAAGAGTTACGGTACGATATGTTAATATAAGATATGAATTTTATATACGTAATAGTTCGAGAAAATAAAACAATTATATTATTTCTTTTAACTCTCTTATCTAAATAGTTTTATTTTTAAACATTCGTATTAAGATTCTTTCATAAATGAATTTTTTTATAAAAATCTTGTTTATTAAAAACTCTAGTTTGTAATTATTCTGGTTGTTTTAATAAGATTGTTTTTAGAAAAGTTCATATTTTTTATAATTTTTTAAAAAAGGACGGATTTAGAATATTTTGTTTCAAAAAGGTTTAGTGTTATTGAAAAATTCATATTATATAAAAAAATTATTATTAGTTCTATTTTAATTAAAAATACAATTTTTTCTTTTCTTAATAAAATCTAACTTTAAAAAGATACATTGATTTTAAAAAATCTAGATGAGAGAGAGAAATGTTGCAGTTAATAAAATTGATCTTCAATAAGAGAGAGAAATTAGTTTTAATGTTTAAATTACTATAATACCCTTTTGAAGGGAAAGATAAGGTGATGATGTTTAGAATAATGACAAGTGGCAAAAAGGTAGGTCAAGAGAATAACATTTGGTTTTAAAAAGCTTGTTTTATTATAATCTATAGATGTTTTTAAAAAATTCATATTATATAAAAAAATTTATTATTAGTTCTATTTTAATTAAAAATGCGATTTTTTCTTTTCTTAATAAAATCTAACTTTAAAAAGATACATTGATTTTAAAAAATCTAGATGAGAGAGAGAAATGTTGCAGTTAATAAAATTGATCTTCAATAAGAGAGAGAAATTAGTTTTAATGTTTAAATTACTATAATACCCTTTTGAAGGGAAAGATAAGGTGATGATGTTTAGAATAATGACAAGTGGCAAAAAGGTAGGTCAAGAGAATGACATTTGGTTTTAAATAGCTTGTTTTATTAGAATCTATAGATGTTTTTAAAAAATTCATATTATATAAAAAAATTTATTATTAGTTCTATTTTAATTAAAAATGCGATTTTTTCTTTTCTTAATAAAATCTAACTTTAAAAAGATACATTGATTTTAAAAAATCTAGATGAGAGAGAGAAATGTTGCAGTTAATAAAATTAATCTTTAATAAGAGAGAGAAATTAGTTTTAATGTTTAAATTACTATAATACTCTTTTGAAGGGAAAGATAAGATGATGATGTTTAGAATAATGACAAGTGGTAAAAAGGTAGGTCAAGAGAATGACATTTGGCATTAGAAAGCTTGCTTTATTAGAATCTATAGATTCTTTTAACTCTCTTATCTAAATATTTTTATTTTTAAACATTCGTATTAAGATTCTTTTATAAATGAATTTTTTTATAAAAATCTTGTTTATTAAAAACTCTGGTTTGAAATTATTCTGGTTGTTTTAATAAGATTGTTTTTAGAAAAGTTCACATTTTTTATAATTTTTCTAAAAAGGACGGATTTAGAATATTTTGTTTCAAAAAGGTTTAGTGTTTTTGAAAAATTCATATTATATAAAAAAAATTATTATTGGTTCTATTTTAATTAAAAGTATGATTTTTCTTTTCTTAATAAAATCTAACTTTAAAAGTTACATTGATTTTAAAAAATCTAGATGAGAGAGATAAATGTTGCAATTAATAAAATTGATCTTTAATAAAAGAGAGAAATTAGTTATAATATTTAAATTATTATAATACCTTTTTAAAGGGAAAGATAAGATGATGATGTTTAGAATAATGACAAATGATAAAAAAGTTGGTCAAAAAGATGACATTTGACTTTAGAAAGCTTGTTTTATTAGAATCTATAGATTATTAATATTAATTTAATACAGCCAATCATATTACATATATACCTAGTAGTGGGCCGAAATGGGCTTATAATGAAAGCAACGCAAATAAGACGTTAGATATTGGGCTTTAACCGTCGCATCATTTTAGGTTTTCTTTATAAAAGCCGGCGTCAAATGGACATGTAATAGACTATAGTATAGTCACGATCATCTGATAAACCCTAAAAACAGGAAGCTAGGGTTTACCGTACAACCATCGCCGTCTTGCGTATGTCTTCTCTTTCATCTCACGTAAACATTTGAATTTGATCGTTCTATTCTTTTCTACCTGTTTTGCATTATATAATGTTATGCTTGACCTTGATTTTTAACTAGATTCACTTGCTGTTTTGTAGCTTGGAGATTGTGATGCATATATTATCGAAAAACCATCGATACACTTGACTTACTTGATATACGTACGCACAATCTGATCTACTACAACAACTTTACATCTAATTGACTTACCCAAGTAAAGATTTGTGCATTAATTGATTGTAGTTTAATGAAGTCGAAAACTTGACAATTTACATACCACAATTAGTCAATCAATAGTAATGTGGATTGAGCCAAATCAAATGTCACCAACACAGCAAATTGGCGTTTCATCACCAAATTTGTGTCTGAAGGTGACGACATAAAATATATCTATCTATCTTGCCATGTTATTTCTCTCACCAAAGGAATTCATTTTAACATTGGTGAGACGGTATGGCTGGGATTGACATATTGATTCAGTAATTGTTCACACGCATTGCATTATTCTTTTGGTAGCAATGCTAGTTAAGCGAAATTCGATTGAAAAGTTATAAAGTTATTTTGTCAAAAGTGCAAGACTTTAAATCATAATCGCGTGTTGCTATGCCTGGAGTCATTGTTCTACCAGCCGTTCATTGTCTTTGTCATCTTTAAAGCAAATAGGCTCGTACCTGTGCCAACTTTGTGTCGGAAGGTGACTAAATTTACAAAGGTTTCAAGTCAGTTTAGTAATGAATAAACATTAATTTATTCATTGTTTTGCTTGGAGCCTTGACATCTGTATTACTATTATATGTTCCAACAGTTTATTTGTTTGCTGAGGTCTTGGGTAAGAATGCACACATTAGATCGCGAAGCGATTCAACTCTCTCTGAACCCAACGCAATCTGCAGCTAAGTCAAAGCACCGGGTATGCATTTTTAGTTTATTTGTTTGCTACAGCATACACCTAAAGCATCCAGTCATATGGAATAAAATCATGTCGTGTTATGTTTAAGAGGATTTGTTCATTGACATTACTTGGTTTATAAAGCAAATTGGTTCATATGCGTGCCAACTTTGTGTCGGAAGTTGACTAAATAAAGGAAGGTAGTCAAGTCACAAAAGTTATGAATGAGCTTCTTTCATTTGTACACTTGCACCTCTGCCATGCTCATCTAATTCTTTTGCTCTTTTTTTTATCATATTCTGTCTGTAAAACATTCCAAAAGTTTTATAATTTCTTCATGAAGCATTTTCAATCAAAATATGGGATGTTCATGCTATTAGAAATTGGAAATGATCGACGGTATGGTTTATGACAGGAGAGGGAGTGCCAACTTTGTGTCGTGCCTCATGGGTGGGGTGGTCTTCTGCTGGGTACTGCTACAACCTGCCAATTTGTGGCACCACTGGCTCCATATCCATCTTATTAATTGTCACCGCCACCTCACCTTGCCGCCCCAACGTTGTCATTTGTTTTTGTTTGTAATTGGTGACCATACATAGTTGATAAATGATGACTGAAACACTGGACAAATAGTCCGAATTGTAGATCTGATTTCAATATTTATAATTTTTGTTTAATGGTGTTAAAGGTTTAAAGGTACTTATTTAATCTGATTTCAATATACGTATTGTCAAACTTGATTAATAGTAGTGAGATTGAGGAAAGGGTGATAAGAAACAACTTGTAGAACTTAAATGATACAATATAATCGACAAGGCTTAGGTAGTAAACGTCTTAAATTTACTTTTTTAATGGTCTTCTACTCTTTTCATCAAGTTAGAAGTAACTTACAAACCTGTGTTTATACTTTGTACATGCATGCTCGTCTGCACTCTACTGAAAACATGTGATAGTGCATTTCTAAGTGTTATTAAAATCATCCCTTCTATCCTGAAATGGACTTTGATACTTTGAACTCAAACAGATAAAGTGTGTGTTCAATATTGTACAATTTTAAACAAACTTACCGAGCAACTTACTAGTAATTTCTAGCTTAGAAGAATCTTCATTACATTTCTTTGAGTAAAGTTAAATATATAAAACTAGCCTAACCACCAGTGTGTTACACGGGTTAAAAAGATTAAAGTAAATAATTTAAATATAAATTATCAATTATTATTAATAAGTCTGTAGCATATACACATGTGAAGATAGATTAAATAAATGCGTATACATGTAAATTACATGAAAGAATTAAATACATAGATAAATAATAATGATGTTTATAAATCTCTAGTAGCTTTTTCATACGAATATTTATTTAGATTTAGTCAATAACTTCTCAAACTTAAGAAACCATCTTTACAGAACGTTTCCTTATATTATAATGTCCTGTAATTAAAAATATAAAAATTAAGGATATATAAAAGATATGGTAAGATAAATATTAAAAAAAACACAAGATAGCAATTCGATTAATTGAACAATACATCATCATCAACCATAATAAACTCAACAGAGTAAGTTTATAGCGGATTGTTATACATTGGTTATCTGTATAAACAAATCATGCGAACCTTGATTGTATAATCATAGCGTGATATGTCAATATTCTTTAAGAAAGTTAATTCTGATATTGAGGATGTATTATTTGATACTTTATTAATAACGTATAAATCAGTATACATAAATAAAAAATGAACAAAGTGAAGGTTATGGTTGCAGGACAAAAAATATCACCATTAAGGTTTATCATTAAAACTTGTTTCTTAGATCCAAGTATATAACATTGTAATTGAATGCATATGGAAATAAGTTTAAGATAATGATTGTGTGTATAGTGGAGAAGCAAAGGAGTTATTCATACAGAATACTTGATACTCTTTGATTATAGGAGAAGTTATTTCGCAGAATTATCAAATGTATTTGATAGTGGAAGAACAATAAATAAAAAGATTGTTGTATATATATTATAAAATAATGATATCAGATAAATATTATATGATATTATTAAAGTAGAGAACATTTTTAAAATCTTAAAATTATAATCTAAAATCTCAGATTAATTGTTATTATTGGAATTTAAAATTTGTGAACTACGTATGCTCCGTTTTAATATTCAAATTGTTAATTTTGAATTTCAAATTTTAACTAATTTAGTTAGTTATTTTTAGATAAAATCTTGAATTAAATTGCAAATTAAATTTAAAATTTGAAGTTTTTAAATTTCCATTTCAGTAATTGAATTTTAAAATTTTATTTTAGAATCATGTTTAAATAGACATTAAATACTGTTTAAATAGGATCCGCGAGTTTCCTTTGATAACCATATTACTAATATAATGTTAAATGTCAACCTTATGCTATGAAGGTGCCATGTGGTAACACAATGCTTAAAATTATGTTACATGGCTGTTCATTTATTATATATAAATATGTTATTTTTTATAAATCGCTAATTAGATTTATTGATGCATGGATCAAACATGATTTACATATGAGCATTATTTTGTTAACCCTCTATTGTTAGTTATTACAATAACTTGCGTTAACCCATCAATATTAATCATAGTAGTTATTTTTTGTTCGAATAACATTATTAGACATACAAATTATGCTCTTTTATGTATATGTTTAAATTTACAAAAGTAAAAAGTTAAGATATGTGTAAGTTTAATTGTTTTACATTTACAAATTTATACATAAACATAAAAGAATATAATATAATTCACTCAGTCACTGACTTTTACCATAGCTGCATGATGTATCTTATGTGCATGCAATTACTCTTTTTAATTCACAAATTGCCATCACATGTAAGTTTAGATATATTCAATCGAAAACGTATACATAGCAAATCGAGTCAATAATATGTAAGTTATCTCTTATCAAAACATACAATACTTAATTACATCCTTCTTAAATTATCCAATCTGGCCTGTAAATCACTGTCAATCCCACCATCATCAGCGGCGGGTGCTTCAGCTTGTGGCACCTTGGTCTTTGCAGCTGCTACTGATACCGCCCCAGATGGAGCGTTCATCAACTGCAATTTCATAATATTCCGTAAATGCCAAAATATCAGAAGGTTGGTTACTGAATTTGATTATTCCTAAAGTCTCGAATCACTATAAACTAAATTTATTATTTTTGAAAAAGATATTTAACTTGTAAATAATTTTTTTCACGTAAGATTTATTACATATTTTAAAGCTGGTTGGTGACATCAGGAAAATGTGTAATGTTCGTTTCTATTTAGTGCAGTTTGCAGTTTAAAAGTAAAAAAAGCAAAGGCGAAAGAATTACCTCTTGGTTGATATCGATACCAATCTCATCTAGCACTTGGTTCACCAACTCTTCTGTTTCATCTTCTTCCTCGTCTCCTTCCAAAGCATCATCAATGGCGTCACCCATCACCTCACTTACCATTTCCATTTTCTCATTTTGCCTCTCAAATTCTTGCATTATTTTCTGCAATGATGGTAGGTTCATCTGTCTGTTCATCTGGCCCATAGCCTTTGTCACACCTTTCATTGCTTCACCCATTGCTTGCGTTGACTTCAATGTCTGTTAACATTTGGTGGTCACGAATCAAACATAATAACCATTATTTCATTGTTCAAACAGCTAGTCTTGGTTTGTATAATAGAAATATGTTAATGGTTCCATTAATCTCAAATAGCTAGCCTCCTCTCAGTTAACCTCAAATTCTGGTTCGGTTAGAGGCTAACCTCTATGTGAAAAGCAAAAAGACTTCACATTATTAACTCCAAAAGAATCATTAATCTCCACTAATTATCTCATTCATCCAAAATTATTGATATTATGTTAAAGCCGACAAATAGAAGAGAGAAATTAGTGAAAGCTTTGGCATATCAACACAAGGAGTTAAATTCCAATGTTAAACACCATGGGTTTAGTTAATTAGGATTTAAACTTTTGAAATAAAAAGAGACTGAAATATTATAATTTATTTTTTTGGGATAATGTGTGTTGGGGTTAATCAAGTATTCAACAATTTTCATTAAGGTCATCCTGATAACTACAATTACTATATGTCTATATAGGTCACCCAAGTCTGGTTTCATTTAATATCAATTCTAGCCAAAACATGTCTGATGACCAAAGGTCCTTTAAACACTTTGAAAATGCAGATACACCTTCAATGAGATGTCATAGGTTAAAATTATGTATTTTTGAAAAATAAAAGGGCATTATCATCATCCAGCATGTTTTTTTTTTTTTTGGCTAGAATGGGTATAACTGAAACCAGATACATGGATGGGTGGCCTATAAAGCAGTTAAATATATCACTGGCCTTGGTATTAAAAAAACAGTTGAATACTTGGGGGAGCCCACATGCACTCCCTTTATAATATATAATGTTTTTTCTTAACTGTACCTGAATTCGAAGTGATACACCCTGCAGTTGGGATTTAAGCTTGTAGAACTTCTCAATCTGGTGTCGTGTTCTTATAAGGTCCTTTGCCATCACCTTAACAGCTCCCTAGAAAAAAACGTGAGAACAGATAATACATCTAAGCATCTGATTTTGATAAATATAGGTGATTAAATAAGATGGGGACATGAGATTAGGGAGAAACAAACCCAAAAGCGAAAATTTAAAATTGGCAAATTCATGTGCAAGTAAGTAATAAAAGAAATCAGCTTACCATTTGACCCTGTTTGGCACTTTTCTTGATTTCTACAATTAATTTCTTTTCTTGTGCCTGCAAGCCTTGTCTCTCTCTTTCTATTTCTCTAATAGATTTATCAATCATTCTCTTATTCTCCCGCAGAAGTTCTGCAAACACCCAATCATATCTCAGGTCGGAAACTTACCACTAAGTAATAAGAGGTTTATACGTTGGATCAAGTCTCATCAAACAGTATGTATATACAGAAACAAATTGAAATATAAGAAGAATAAGTTAACCAACCAAGAGAAACTAGTTATGCTAAACAATTCTTCCATGTTATCGCAAACTGTCTATGCAATTCAACATGCTTTTTTGCAACTTTTAATTTAAGCCTAAACACCTGTTTAAGCATAAGCAATTTCATGATTAGGAAGCCTTCAATCTCTCCCTTGGCAACAAGCAATTTTAGGTTCCAAAATCCATAATTACCAGTGGAACAGAAGATTTCATGATTTGGCTTTATCAACAGTAACGAATCTTGTCAAATTTTAAGCTAATCCATGTTATCATGTTTACCCTGATTCCCTTCACATTCAAACATTTAATCCAAACCCCTAAATAAAACTTCAACATTGCTGCCGACCGTGGTGACAATCCGTATAAGATTAGCAAATTTACAACAACAGATGAATTGATTAACAATACCACATATCCAATTCACAATATCAATCGATAACATCTAAATTCAAAACCACAAACATCGAGATACACACAATATTAAAGATGATCAAGAGTAAGAACCTGCGGGCGTTTTCTTCTTGCCGAATATAAAACTCATTGCGATATTGAATCAGCAAAAGCAAAATTCCAACAAAACCTCTGAATCAACTTCAATTTCTCGATTTAGGGATTCTTTCTTGGGTTTTGAAGGATTATTCTGCAAGTGGGACGCGTTATCCGGTGGCGAATAACACGTACAAGGAAGGAAGACTACTATGGTGTTTTTTAGATTAGATCGACGGCTGACGATTATTATGACTTCTTCCATAAAGCAGGCTTGAGGCTTGACGGTTTTTTTATTGGGCTTTATTGTATCGGGCCAACAATTACTTGATCTATAGATCGACCCATTGAAATCCGAAAGTCCAATAAAGAGTACTAGCTGGCCCGTTTGGCTTTTTTAACAGCAATAGTTTTTAGTTTTTTACTACTAGAGTAGTTACTAAATATCACTTCATCAACTAACATCAAACATCAATTTTACAAGACAATCACCAATATGTCATGAGCAGAGACGTTTGGGTTACATTTCAATTTTGGTAGGCGGTTAAATATGATTGCAAAAAACATATAATTGTAACATATTTTAAGTGACTTACTTAAACCGAAGTAACAAACATAATGTATCCTTTTGATGGGACTAATTTACTCTGACTTTTTAAATTTTATATGTCATTTGGTTTGTCTAGTGGTAAGAGTCAAAGACTGTTTGAAAAGATCATGGTTCAAATCTGGCATGGTTAATATTGAAGTTGGTTTAGTTTAGGACTAAGAGTTGATTGTTTAAGTTGTCGTTCTAATAAAACAGTTAAGCTTTATATATATATATATATATATATATATAGGTTTATCGAGATAGATGCCAAGAGTAAGATCATGACAAAAGATATAAGAGTCACGCTAGAGCAAGCGGCTCGATTAAATCACGTTACAAGAGACAAATATTTGTAGTTTTGGGATTAAGGGGTCGATTATTGAATGTAAACTAAACATTACATTAGTAAAGTTGGATTTCAATCGTAACATATAAGTTTACGGGAACTACCAATTAATTTACCAAAATGGAAAATCATTTGGACTAACTTTTAGTCAAAAAATGATTTATTTATTTTTAATTGTTTAATATTTCCCATTTGATCTCATTATATATATGTTTCTGTAAGGTGACAAGGATTTTATTAGGTTTTATAATGTGGGCAATCAACAGACATGTGAGCTAGCAAGCTACGAATGTTACTTCTTCCATCAAACTGTATACTTCATGTTATATAAAATATTAGACAATATTATTAGGGTTATTAGTATAAGTCTATGGATCCAGTTAGGTTATGCATTATATTTTTTATATATTGTAACTAGACCTATCAATAATATTATTCGGTCTTTTACCGTCTTACATGGTATCAGAGCCTTAGGGTTCTGGTTACCTTCTTCTCCGCTGCACCCACCACAAAAACATACAAACCCTAGCCGTCGCCACCGAGTTCAAACCCTAGACAGGGCGGTGTGCCGCCACCGCCGCCGCCCTGTCCCACCTTCGTCTTCTGTTTCGTTTCTTATCTATTTTCTAGTTTATGTTTAATAAAGCTTCGTTATCGATTGAGGATTCAAACCTATTACCCATATCCATTCTCTTGGTTCGTTCACATTCATTCTCTTGGTTTGTTTATAGATTATGGCTCCCAATTTGCAGCGGTCATTATGTTTTCTTTGTTTTTTTTATTTTTCGTTTATTGGTGTTTTAGCCGCATCAAGGACCATGGTCCACAGCCACCGATCTCAAACTACGGTTTGATTAAATATTTCTATTATTTTTAGATCTACGGATACAAGAGACCGTCATCTGACCACCGTCACCGGTCTTGCTTTATTTATTTATTTATATCTACTTATGTCATCTCTTGATCTATGGATCCAAGAGAGTGCCGCTTGCTAGCCTTGAGACATCATCAACGACTACGGTCACCAGGTCTCAACTTATTGTTCCAAAAATCAAGAACCATGAAGTATCAACCAAACTATGGATAGCACAATCAATCAAAATATTGTTTGTTAGCAATAGTTTGGATAGTCAAGTTGATTGAAACATGTTTATCTTATTATTATTGTTTTATGTTTTTTTTTGTTTCCCAGTCATAACGTCAGGTTACTTCCGCTACGACTGTGGGGGAGTATTAAACAATATTATTAGGATTATTAATATAAGCTCACGGGCCCAGTTAGGTTTTGCATTATATTCTTTATATATTGTAACTAGACCTATCAATAATATTATTCGGTCTTTTACCGTCTTACATATATAGATGAGATTCTGTCTTATATTAATTAAAAAAACAACTACATTCTAACTATAAAGAATTCATAATTAATCGTTTACAGTTCAATCGGCAATCATAGAAATTCCATTTTACATTCAGATCTTAAAGATGATTCAGATGATATGTCTAAATTATCATATAAGGTCAGCTTTCCCACATGAACTAATATATAACATGCAACATATGTAGCTATTTAACTTATGACGCTTACTTCAACATTTTATAAGCCATCAGATCTATTATTTCTGAATTGCTTCCGGCATTTTCATATGCAATTATTAGTTGCTGATCTAAAAAATAAGTATAATTATATGTTTTGACACTTGCAAGTTGTATATAGAGCTACAACATGCATAGCTGGTTTTTTGGGTTGACATATATAAGGGTTCAAGACAAGCATTAATGATCCTGAGTAATGGGCTTCTTTGAACCATGGAATATGGATGGGTAGGTACCATGCATGAAGTTATATTGTGGGGTCATTTTTTATTAATTAAATTATTTTCCCAATACAGTTTTTAAACTTATGCCAGCATGACATTCAAACTAGTTGTAGACTTGTAGTGAAGTTGAAATTCATGTGTAGAAAGCATCAAAAGAAAATCATGGATGGCATGTATCACGTGTGCCAGCTTGAGAGTAGTATCATGCATAGATAACCTGTAGGAAAGTCTTGAATTAGATAAAACCAAAACTATAGCTGTTAGTGAGTAAATCGGATAATACTAGACGGTAATGTGATGTTTGATATTAATGAATTCTCACCAATCACATGAGAGAACTCTCAAGGTGCTCAAGAGCTATCTGGTTTATCATAAAAAACAAAGTAAGCTCACATTTAACGTGTGAATATATAGATATAGTTATAGGAACACAAACCTACAATAAACATATTTAGAGTTCAATCAAAAGGCACGTATGATTTGGCATATAAAACACAAAAGTAAGTTTGTTCTTTATAGAATGGTGGAGTTGATTTGACAAATAAATAATTTAAAAAAGAAATAAAAAGAAAGAAGTGGTTGATTAGTGTGTTGTTATATTGATGCACAATGAGTGCAAAACTTAGGAAAACTACTTTAGCATTTCGATTAGGTGCGAAAGTAGAGTTTTGCATGTGCGCCATCATGCACTCTTATGCTTTATTTTGACTTTTGCAAGATTCTTCATTGGACCCTTGTCAAAAATTCCAAATAAAATACACCTTTTGTTCCTATTTCTTTTTGCAATCTTAAACGTTACTTGCTTTTCAAATAAAGTTGGATACTTTTTTCATTTTTAAAATATCCTCCCACCAAATATTAAGATTCATTTACACGTTTTACAAAATATAGTTGCACGAAAACATGACTTGTGATTAGCTTGGATATTGGATATGCTATTTCTTTTGCATATCTCATTTTTATCGGAGGTGTAAACAAATCAAACAGCTCTGAGTTATTCTATATCGACTCGTCAAAAGCTCAAATCAAACCTAGGTTAATGTACTCGAGTCTTTGTTGAAGCTCGATTAATAAGTTTTATCTAATATATATATATATATATATTGTTACATGACACAAAAATATGATAAAGATAACTAGATAATATGTATTATGTTAAATATAAATTATATTATTATAGACGACTAAAAAATAATCACGAATATAAATGAATACTACGCACAAGCTCAAACTTTAGAAATAAAACTCCAACAAGTTGAACTCGAGATTAGACACGATCTACTAAATTCATTTACACCATTATTTTCGTCTCATTCCTAACTATAAGACTGAAATGTATATATAATAATATATAATATTTGGTCATACATACAATTCTATCATTCAAGCGAGGGGAATGTGCGTAAGGGCGGGGCATGGCATATAATGGTTCTAAAGCGTTGAGATCCATCTAGCCGGTAAACAAAACTAAGGAGAAGGAGCAGGAGGAATCATGTCGTTGAATCTTGATCGATGAAATTAACAACAAATTTCATACCTAAATAGATTATGGGAAAAATTGAAAAACAACAATGCTTGTTGATAAAATTTGAAATAGATTTAGAGAAGGATGAATATAGTAACATTAGATCCTAATTTTTCTTAAATCCGTGGTTTCAAACACCGGCAATTCTTGACCGTAACCACCGGTTCTAACGCCACCACCAATCTCCAATTCAAACAGATCATCTTCATCTTCAACATTCACCATAAAGTTATTGTAATTCTTATCTGTGAACCGTCGTCTCTCGTACTTGGGTAATGGCATCGAATTCGAATCACGTTCATGGAGGATAATAGTGTCGGTTACAGGATAAAACCTAACTGACCTTTTTACACTGCTACTATGCTGTTTTTTGCTCATACAAGACCTCGAAAACGAAGTGCAGTTCATCGTCGCATCCTGTTTAATCGATCGTGATTTCTTCAACGATCTGAAATTCTGAATGGACTCTTCAATCTTGACTTTCTTCGAAGAAGAAGAACCGAAGAGCGAGTAGATGAATGTAGAAATCCGACTACCTGGTGAGATCGGTTGTTTCACCTTCTTCAAATCGCCATAGATCTTCATGATAGCTCTTAGCTTCGTCGATTTCATGAACTTTCCTTCAACCTTATTCGAACTCGCTTTTTGAGTATCGTCGAGAAAAATTGCCTCTGCGGTTTTTCGAGACATCGTGAAGGAGTTGGGTAACGATCTGTAGGTCACCGGAGTCTCTGTTTCCGACGACGCCGATGAAGCTGTGAAAGTCATCGTTCCACTGCTACTTGAATCCGAACTGAACTTACTCTTACGGTTGTTGTTGTTGCTGCTGCTGCTGTTGCGAGCCTCCATCCATTGATCGATCATGATCGCTCGTCGGAGACTCGAGATCTGCTCTTCTTCGTTAATCAAATGCGTTTGTTGAAGATGAATTTTGCTGCTCCGTTTTCGCTCAGAAGCAATGTGATCATGATCGCGATTGCGATTTCGAGTGTGAACTTGTTGGTGCAGGTGGCTTAAGTTATCGTCATGTAATCCTCTTTCGTCGTTGGTTTCGTCGATTGATCTGAGAATGGAGTCCAGGAGAGATGACGAGAAAGACGGAGTTTTCCTCCGTTGATTACCGGAATATCTCTCCGTCATATTTATCCACCGATTTCAAGTCAGTAAAGTTCGTTTCTCTGTGTGTTGTTTGATGAATTGATGTGACAGTACTGTGGTTTAGATTGGTTACAATATATAGAAGCAACTGGATTCAAGTGAATGAACACACATATATTATGGGATGAAGATCGATGTGCAGATTTGAATCAAAAGGAGGGAGAGAGATGATTGATTGATGCTTTAATGGTGGTGAAAAGCCAAATGGCACGGCTTCAATGTAGGAGAAGCCGAGTGAAGGAGAGAGATATATATAGAGCGGGAAAACACACTAAATGTATTTTTGGAAACACTAAATCGGGTATTCAAGTACATGATTAGGTCACCCGGAGCACCCACGGGTAGAGGGTCGGGTTCAACGAGCTCGTGTGGAACACCGATGCCGTTCCATGGTTAGGCTTTGTGGGTTTGTGGACCGTCTATGTAACCAGCAACTGAGCTCGCGTGGAATGTTACCCAACGGCTCCAAATGTCACAGTTGCGGTCGTTCTAAAAATAATATATTTTAAATTTGATATTTGCATTATAAATACAACTTTATTTTACGAAAATCTATTCTTTCTTCTACCATACATCAAATTTCAGTATTTTCACACTCAATGGATAGTGGAAAGAAGCAAATGTCTATCGGAAAACAAACCAAAACAAAGTCGTCCGTTCTAGCCAACCATCCTGTAATTAAAGCTAAACTGCCCCATAATCAAAGCTAGACACACCCATAATCGCAAGACTATCTGCAATATCCAACTATCCTCAGCATGCCGAATCAATACTAGAGGTGTGCAAAAATATTTGATATATCTAATATTCGGATATCCTAAATTTTAGGATTCAGATAGTGTTTTTGAAGATTTTCGGATATCCTAAATATTTTTATAAAATTATTAAAATAATAAATATTAATTATAAGTATCATATATTTTTATTAAAAAATTCAAGTATCTTAAAGTTTTTTTTAATAAAAATTATTAAATTTTTATAAAATTATGAAATAATATATATTTTTAGAATTCAGATATCTGAATCCGAATCCAAAATTTAGGATATCTGAAATTTCAGATTCATATATTAAAATCCATTATCCAAATTTTTGGATATCCTATTTCGAACACCCATACTTAATACAACCCAAGACATTCAAATAAAACAGACATACCATGACCAAATAACATTACAAATTAAACATGAAATAACTACAAGGTGAGGTTGGCCATGTGATTGTTAGTTTTTTTTAGTTTCGTAATATTTTATTGTTTATTATTAATTTGTAATTTTAATTATTTATATATAATAAAATAGTTTAGTATTGATTTTAATTTTTTTTACAAATTGTTCAAGTTCAAAGTAGAGAGCTTCTATCATAAGGTCACATGCTTTGGATGAATATTCATCGGCCTCCACCATTGAATTTTATGTGTTGAGAGTTATATTGTACAACTTTCAAAGCATACTACAAGAATATTGGAAAAAAACTTAACGACACCCTACAAAACAGGAAATACTAAGAAAACTTTAAAAAAATCCGATGTGGCAAACGACAAAACCGGGAACCCGGGACAACTCCGCCTCCTTCTAAGGATAGTGAAAGATCTAACGGGTAAAATGAGGTGGCAAGCTATGAAGATGCCTTGAGCAGAGGGGGGGGGGGGGGGGTCAAGAGTTCAAATAGGGTGATTCCCCACCTTAAAGATTAAGTATATATTAGTAATACAATAATACCCCATGATTATCAGAAGTTGTTTACCAGTATCACACAGAATGGATTATGGTGTTTTATAATTTTAAATATCTAATAATTAGTATTAAAGTTATGAACGTAAAATTTTTAAAGTTATAAATATATAGAAGTGTGATTGAATATTGAGATCAAAGTAGTTTTTAGATAATTTTAAATTAGATTCAGATAATTGGTATTAACTTTCAAATAAAATCTCAAATCCATATAGATACAAGCCATAAGTTATGAGTACCGAATACCTAAGATTATAAGATTGGCATCAAAAGAAATTTATTTAAAAAAAATAAGGAAGTAAG